>JBBMOL010000212.1:717274-798686 GCA_037954665.1 Laguncularia racemosa
AAGTTAGAAGTGAAAAGGGAGTTTAAAAAGTTTCATCAAAAAGGCCTTGGGGGCATGTAAGAAAAACTTAGAACAGCAGAAACTTTAGGGCAAAAAAAACGGAAAACCAAAATTTATAATGTAGTGATCTAGTTTGAATTAATTTAGTAAAGATAATTTTCCTCAAAGAAATCAAAAAAGCTTTCAAAAGAGCAAATGGACCTTTAAAAATTCTAAAGTGCTTTAAAACAACAATGCCCACAAGGAGAGTACTAGGAAAAATATTCATCTCTACAATTTTAATGTTGCAAATCTTCACTTTTGTCCGGGGATAGTTAAAACCCCAATGATTTGGGGAAAAATTTTCCAATGTTCGGGGATGATGTAATAAAAAAAAAGCAAAAAAGGACCATTACTGGGGAAAGAGTAAAAGATATAGAGCCTAATATTGAGATCCTCTTTTTTTAAATGGAACCAGTAGACTCACATAGTGTCCCCTTTACTTTAAGATTGTTTGAAATTTAATCAAGTGCCTTTTTGGATTATGGGAAAGGCAATAAAACCCAAATTAACACAGGGTTTGGGAAAAGAGGTTATGGTCCATTTTTTACGAAAGGGACATAGAGGAGTAAACCCAATGTGTTATGTTTTTTTGAACAAAAATGGAACTAAAAAGTGGCCATAGTCTTTATTTTTTATGTTATTTTTTTTAATTTAGGAATTGTATAAATACTTGTAAAGGAGAAAAACAAAGACATTGATCGTTTTGCGCATATTCACTAAATGGCTTTCTCTCTTTTTTATTTACCCTCTTATAAATTTCCCAATTAGGTTGTGGCTAGGGGAGGCTTGGATTGTTGTGTATTGAATCAACAATTGCAAGTTGTTTCCTCATTTATAGTGAGTAAATTGGTAAGAATTTGGGAATTTTTTATTTTTTCTTATTCCCTTAAAAAAAATTAGGGTTCTAAGTTTAAAAGGGGATCAAGCTAAAATTTGGGCTAATTTTTAATTTTTCTTAAATTTAAAATTATTTGATTCAATTAAAGTGGCATATCAAAAAACCCCTTTCCCCCTTTTAATTTCTTAGTTATCCCATTTATCTTACCTACTACATTATTGTTTCATCTTTTCTTATTTCTAATTCCTAAAAAAAATGAGTGAGGCACTTTCGGAAACCAAAAATGGACATAGGCAATAGTAGAGGAGACGATTGTTTTATATGCTAATGGTATTGGGTTTTTTTCCCCTTCCTCTTGGAAAATCTTTTTTGGTTAAGTGTCGTTGGGTTTTTGTTTTTTGAAAGTTGATCTTGATGGTAAAATTGATGAATTAAGGCTTGTTTGTTTGTAAAGGTTTAACTTAAGTGTATGGTTTAAATTATGTTTATACATTTTTTTTTAGAAGAATCCTCTATTGATTTTTTTTCCATTACAGCTATGAAACGTGGCCATTTACCAATTGGATATTAAAAATGCATTTTTTTCATGGTGGCCCAAGAGGGGATTTATATAGAGTAATTTCCTATTTTTTACTCAGGGGGGCTTTAAACTAGTAGGTAAACTTTCGGGCACTTTATGGGTTTTAAAAAATCTCCAACTGTTGGCTTGCCGGGGTTTTGACTGTAAAATTTTGGAATTTAGCATGGTTTTCGTATATCCGATCATTCAGTCTTCTATAACATACATTGAAGGAAATACTTTACTTAAAAGTTTATGTACATATTTTCATTCTGAAATGTCAGGATATATTATTTACTTGTGGAACATCTTTTTTAAAAATTTTTCAAACCAAGGATCTTTGGGTACTAAGATGCTTTCTTAGCATAAAAGTTTCTTAATCCAATTCTAGTACAGTACTTTTTTAAGAAATATGTCTTTGATCTTTTAGAAAGATTAGTAAGCTTAAAAGTAAGCCTAA
The DNA here is from genome assembly GCA_037954665.1 of Laguncularia racemosa. NCBI lineage: Eukaryota > Viridiplantae > Streptophyta > Magnoliopsida > Myrtales > Combretaceae > Laguncularia > Laguncularia racemosa. Next base: position 719,174 of record JBBMOL010000212.1, read on the forward strand.
GCTACTATATATCCCAATGTGAATTTTTACTAGGACAAGGGGAGCCATTTGCAAATTCTGGGAGATATTGTCGTTGGTAGGAAGGCTTATTTATCTTACTATCACTCAACCCGATATATCTTTTGCGGTTAATGTTTCAATCAGCTCCTTTAATCTCCTTATGTTAGTCATTTAGAATGCAGTTGTCAGGATTCTCAAATACATTAATTAGTGCTCCATGTAGAGGTTTACTATATGAAGATCATGGTCTTCTCAAGGGATTGGTTATTCTGATGTTGATTGGGTAAGTTCTCCTTTCTAATAGACAATTCACTTCTGGGTATTGTGTCATAGTTAGAGGCAATCTAGTTACTTAGAAGAGTAAAAAGCTAGACGTTATTGCTAGATCAAGTGTAGAAGCATAATATCATGCAATGGCCTTAGCAACTTGTAATCTTATTTAGATGAAACAACTTCTTTAGGGTCAAAGTTATATGAAGTAATGAAAATGAAGTTAATTTGTGATAAACCAAGCTGCTTTACATATAGCCTCCAATCCAGTCTTTTACGAGAAAACCCAAACATATAGAAATCGACTGTCACTTTATTCAAGAAAAGTTCTTGTCTAGCTGTTGTAAGACCTCAAAACCAAGGAGCGCTATTATTTGGGCTACATGTCTTTATCAAGTAAGGATAAGTTAAGGCTCTAAACCTACTCAGATACTTATTTAATCCTGTAAATCCTTTAAACTCAATCAAGTTTTTTCTAATACTTCTAACATGATATGATTAAAACCTATAAAAGTTTATCAACTCTTAAAGAAATATACTTAATACATCAATAAAATCATTTAAAATAATTAAAGGTTCTAAGTCTCAAATTATTATCTATGCTTCAACTATTCAGTTTTCAATAAGTCTCCATAATAGCAATGGGAAATCTCCCTCTGTCCCCTCCTTATATTCACTCCCAATTCTTCTTGATTAACAGTCCCTTAGTCATGGTTGTCAAAATCACGAGTTAATTATATGATTCTATGAATTTGCAAATTTATGAAGTTTTTATAATCAAAATGGAAGAAAAATTCATTTAGGTATAAACTTTTAACATAATTATGAATTTAATGTACAATTTCTACAAGTTGCCAATTCTAACGATTTTATATGATTCAAACGATTCTACATTATTTAATCCCAAGTAAAATTGTGATTTTGACAACTATGCCCTTAGTAACTAAATCTAAGGTAACACCTAGTATGTAAAACAATAAACATACACACAGGGAACAAGTAAGAACTTAATCACATACAATATGTAAAATCTTCAACATCAAGCAGTAATTTTATGTTTTATTTAAAATCCACATAAAAACAATGGGGCACTCAGATCCCACCAAACACACTTAAAAATCTTAAACTTAAACTAGTTTTTTGGGAAATTTACTATTGTGACCCCCAACACTCATGAATCCTTAAACCTCAATCTTTCTAAAACCTTTAACCCGATGTTGGGAACTATCACTATAGGCCCCAACATCCATAAGTCTTTAACCTTAACTTGGGTGGGAACCGCCCGTTAGGGGTCCTAACACCCATGAGTCCTTAAACTTAAACCAACCCAAATTATTTCCAAGAATGACTCCATTAGGGATAAAGTCACACAATGATCATTGGGGTGCTCTTTAGGGATCTGCCTTATGGGCTCCTAAGTTGAGCCAAGCATAATCAACAAGCCACTTAACCACTTAAACCGGTCCATTTAACTTAATCAAATTTGATACATACTAACTTAACAAGCATAAGAAATTAAACAAGTTATTACGTACCCGGAATTGTGTCCTAAGCACATTGGTCTTAAACCTAAAGTGTTTTAAAATCCATCCCAAAACAACAATGATTTCTTTTTAGTGTGACTATAAAAATAATCTAAGTTTCTTTCTTCTCTCCACTTAACCGTTTTTACAATTCTTTTTTTATACTATTGGAGTTTCTAGGTTTAGTTTATGTTTTTGGTTATGTAGAAGTTCATTTAGTTAAAAAAATAAATCAAATGAGTTTAAAATTTCTAAGTACACTGTCATGTTTTTGGGTTGTGTACTTTAGCTTGTTTAGGATACATGGTTGTGTATAATGACGGTGTATCTTTCTACATGTTTTAATTTTTAGCACACCTTGGTTTCATGATCATGTAATTGGGTAGTACCTTCTATGAACTTTAAAATGTTTTGGCATGCCAAGGTACATAGTCATGTAAGTAACTATGTTACCTTTTATATGATTTTACTACTTGACACTCCTTAGTACAGGGTGTGTACTTTAGCCGTATGCCTCTTTGTACATCATGTATTTCTACATAGGCAAGTATACAAGTGTGTACTTGACCGTATTACTATGTTTTTCTTCACGGACCCTAATTTCTCTTTTTAAATTTTTCTCCAATTCCTAAATCCTTTGATCTTAGGCCTATTTGAATATTAAAACTTATAAAACTAACAAATTATATGGGTTAGTATATTTACTTGTTCTAGCTTGTATTGAACACTTAGATCACTTGATTCCATACTTGTTCCACCCTTTTCCTTGATCCAAATTCTAATAGAATCATACAATGTAATTGACAAATTCCAATGTTTTAGGGACCATGAACACAATTTGATCATATAAACCTTACTCAATGGAATTGGTTAGTTTTGTTGTTGTTCACTCCATCGTCTTAGGGTTCTCTAGGGAGTGTCTTTTGGTTGTTTTTTGTGAGGGGAATGTAGGTGATGTACGATCTAACCGTTCTAACAAGTTAAATCCTATACTCAATCCTAGCTTACGATCAGTTCTCAGGCAAATTATACCTATCAATTAGCAGTTAGCATAGGAGTACAGGTATCGATCCCACGAAGAATTATAAGTAAATAGTATTAACGATTATCCTACTATTTAACTTCTCACTATTGATGATCTCAATTATCCTAATTATTGCTTAAATTGAAAGGAACGAATAAAATGAACTAAGTAAATATATTCAAACACTCCCTTAATTAATTCAATGATCTAAACATACCCTACCCAAAATCCACCCTAATTCTCATGTAACTTTTTATTAATCTAAACTTTCCAATGATTAATACCCAAAATCTCTGATTACGGAGTTTCTTACACTAGATTAGGGTCTTTCTCAAGATCAATAATCCCTAATCCTAATTAAGTCAATTAAGATCTCTCTTTAATTAACCTAATTAAGATTTCCCAAATAAATCCTAGGACTCTCAATTGAACCAGACCACAATGACCTCGTTCAATATAGAAAAAACCCCCTATACCTATATTTTAGGATTACAAGTGGTCTTTTTATTCATGCCAGATTTTACTCTTTTTAAACGATTTCTCAATCTTAATTAAAAGAGATCTAATTCAATCCTAATACTGCGCACATATCAAGATGAACAAACCATGATTGCAACATGAATAAACTCAAAGGATTAGAATTAATTATTGAACATCAACATTCTGTTAATGACAATCAGGGGTTTCTCAAGGGCCAGGTATGAAACAATTAACTACTCATGACTCTAATAAAAAGAACAAAACAGAAATAATTGAATCCATAAGGAAATTCAAACACGAAATATCTTGGCTTCAAATCCGAAAACTCTTTGGCAACAACTTCTCTTCTCTAGGGTTTCTCTTGTGCTGTTCCCCTTGTTCTCTCCTTAGGGTTGTTCTATTTATACTTCCTAAGGAATGGCTGAGCATCTTCAGTTGGAAAGATACGAATGCATTTTTCCTTTTCCAGTGAATCTCGACAAGTGAATAACATTCGCCTGACACGCCCACCAACACGGCCAGATTTCAAACCGTGTCTCCCTCTAGTCGATAATCTCTAATTCCTCATTCTTGTCAGTGTTTGGCACGGCTAGAAACACGGCTAGATTATAAACTGTGCCAAGTTCAGGAACTTTCCACTTCTTCGTAGCGTCTGCCACGGCTTCAAGCCACCATATCAAGGTCGTGCTTCCTTTCCAAGTGACAACTTTCATCTTCAGGTGTGCCCACGGTTCATAACACGGGCGTGGCTTTCCTGTGTGTTCATAAGTAGCTTTAACTTGATTTTTTAAGCTTCAAATCATGCTCCTTTTGTTATCTTTCTACTTCTCTTTGGTATTATACCCTGAAATGAAATATTTATCTATTAAGTACCGAATCCGCATTGATTTTATTCAAAAGACTACACAAATTCATCATTAACGCCCATGATTTACAAGGGTTAATTTACTCTTATCAAATTTCCCCACACTTAAGCTTTTACTTGTCCTCAAGCTAAACACGGATTACATAAAACCCAAAGGATAAGTTCTCATAAGTTCCAACGATCGAGAAGATATTTCAGCATCATCGATTTCATGCTACACCTCAATCATTGATAATCTTTACTCATCTTACCGTTAGTTGTGTACAAAAAAAATACAAATACTAAAATATCCCAAAGCTAATCCAAGTAAATTAAACTATTACCCTTATCATTTAAACTAAAATTCCCAATGTCAAAATTTCCACAAGATCGAGACTAGTAAAATAAAGTATATACAATCCTTTTAACACTGTTGTAAGCAACACAATAGGGACTAAAGGCATGTTGTAACCACTTGTCCCTAGCTCTTCCTTTTCTGTTTCATCCAATTCTTAAGTTAATCTTGGGAGTTTACCATTAAAGCACTTAACTAAGTTAACCGACCCATGTAACGAACTTTCGATCGATAATCCTGAGTTCATCACTCGAGTTAACAGACGTTATTCCCTCAGCGTAAAAGGCGTCCTAGGATTTACTTGTTGAGTCCAATTAACTCATTTAATTAATTAATTAATTAATTAAGACGGTTTCCTTGGTCAGTAAGTCCAGACCAGGCGATCTTAGGCTACTAGGTTTTAAAGTACCCTTTCAAACCTCTACCATCTCAATCAATCAACTATCTTCATATAAGCTCTTTTAAGTTCAGTTTTCTCAAACTTTTCTCACGACCCTTGTAGCAAGCTTTCAGCCATTGATCCATGTTCGTCACCCGAGTCAATAGATGTTATTCCCTAAACAGGCATCTCTCAGGCTTAATTACTCGAGTCTATAAGGCCCACTTCTGAACTATTTACATATTAATATATTCTTCAATTACTCCCAATTTTTTTTTACACTTCTTCGAAAAGGAATCACCAAGTTACAAGTATCATTTACTCCTTCACTCCAACTTATATAGCTTACCTATGAGTAAAAGAAGAGCATACTAAACTCATAGTGACCTTAATCCAATCTCAATTCCGAAAGTAAAGGTTAAATAACAAGTAAGTTTACTTCACTTGGATTTCATCTTGTAATTTTAGCAACGTATCTCTAATACACAATAAGAGAATGAAATTGTTAAAGATTTTCCACGAGGGTATGAACAAATCTCAGCAGTCCTTGATTGTCAAAAGTCATCATCGAATATACCATAAATAAGAGGAAATTACATTTTGATTGCACAACCCTTGTATCCTAGTTTCTTTTCCTAACCCCTTCCCCACACTTATAATAGACATTGTCCCCAATGTCCTCATGAAATGCATAACGGGAAGCAAAGAATAAAAGCAAAAAGAAAACAAAAGGAAAACGAAAACTTCCTGAACTCTCTTACAATGTGGATCTTTAACAGAAAGTCAGGCGACGCACAAGTAAAGTCATGAGAACCCTTGCTAAATGTAATGGGTTGCTGTACTTTGAAAGCTGTATCTCAAAAAAAAAAAAAACAAACAAAACAAAAGAAGCCAATAATCGACTGAAAATAAAGCTAACTATCATCAGCATTTTCTATTTCAAACATTAGTGGTTGGTCAGTATTCCAAATCAAACAAATTAGGACAGTAAAAACAAAAGTAAATGGGTGTTCTGCACGACGGTCCAAATCCTCAAGGTCCAACTTCCATCTATCCACCGCGAGATCAGCTACTGAAGGGCGTCTTATTTATGAAATCGCAACCCTAAGGGCTATTGATGAGACGGTTTCAAACCTGGGCATGTTCTAAACCGTGTTGGCACTGCTCCTGTATAAGAGAACTTGGAAAATCTTACCTTGTAGCACGGTTTGTAATTTTTTCGTGCCTGTACCCGTGTCATCCCCTGGAATGAAACACCTTTCATAAATTCCCATACACTTAGGTGTGGCTTAGACTATGTCGTATCCTCTTTGTTAAAATCTCACCTGCAAAACTACCACTCACAAATATATTGATGATGACAGTAAAGGAAAACTAACCTAGTAGATGCATGGGTTGCCTCCCAGCCAGCGCTTTTGTTTAACGTCGTTGGCTCGACCAAATGAATAGAGGGAGATCAGTTATGGATTCGAATGAGGGTTAGCTCTGCACTTTCTTCAAAGACCTTCTTGTCTCCTAAGTAATGTTTAGGTTTCTGTCCATTGACCTTGAAGAACAAACGATGAACTTAACTAGGATCTTCAATAGAGGGCTTCAATCTGGTAACATCTCCTGCATTAATAATCTCCCTCTCTGTTTTTGTCCCAAGTTCATCCTTGCCATCAAGATGAGTCAACATTTCTTGTATTGCACAATCTCTGTCTCCTCAATATCGCATACTCTCAAACTCAACTCTAATGGATCCTTGCATAAGATATCTTCCACAACGGTATCAGTTAAATCAATTGCATAACAAGTATCATCAGAATTTACCAATTTCTTCATCACAGCTGGTATTTTGTATCACTAACTGTCTCCCCAATGCGTAGCACTAATCAGCCCTTAGCCACATCAATGATTGCTCGGGCTGTGGCTAAAAAGGGGCGTCCCAAGATCAGAGGAACTTCAGTGTCGACATCCATGTCCAGGATCACAAAATCAGCCGGGAAGATGAAAGTTTCTACTTTTACTAACACATCTTCAATAACCCCTCTAGGAAATTTCATTGATCGGTCTGCCAATTGAAGGCTCATTTGTATGGGCTTTGGCTCCCCTAATCCCAGCTTTTCAAAGAGGGAATATGGCATCAAGTTTATGCTAGCCCCAGATCTGCTAATGCTTTTTCTATGGGTAAATTACTAATGAAACATGGTATGGTGAAACTCCCTGGATCTTGCAATTTCTTTGAAGCTTGTTTAGTAAAATCGCAGAACAACTCGCACCAATTGTTGTAGTGGAGATCTCTTCCATCTTCTCTTATTAGATAGTAAATCTTTCAAGAACTTGGCATACTAAGGCATCTGAGAAAGGGCTTCCACAAGTGGTAAGTTGATATGTAATTGTTTGAACAAATCCAAAAACTTACCGAAATGTTCCCGATCCTTATCGTTTCGCAGCCTAGCAGGATATGGCAATGGGCGTTTATAGGGTTGGACGATAGGTGTCTTCTTAGCTTCCAAGTCTTTTGTTCTTTCCTCTATAATTCTGCCTTTTTTTGCTTTATTAGTGGTCTCACCTTTATCAACAGTCTCATTCCCCTTCCTACTAACAGGAGTTTCCCCAACCTTATCTGATTTCACTTCCTTTCCACTCTTAAGAATTACTGCCTTCACGTGTTCCCTTGGGTTGGTCTCTGTATTTCCAGGAAGAGACCCTTGTGGTCGCTCAACAAGCGCTTTAGAGATCTGCCCCATCTGGTTTTCCAAGTTGTGGATAGAGGCTTCATGATTTCTTAAAGCTGCCTATGTGGATTGCTGGCGTTGCTCCGACGCTTGAATGAACTTCGCAATCATATCCTCAAGGCTAGATTTCTTTTCTTGGAAAGGAGGTGGAGCTGGTCTTTGGAATCTTAGAGCAGGTGCATTTCCCCTTTGAGATTGTTGATTACTCTAGGAGAAATTGGGATGATTATGCCACCCTGGATTATATGTGTTGCTATAGGGATTGTTCTGTGGTCTTGTGGTATTCCCCATATACTCAACACGCTCTGTCACTTCAGACACCGCATTCTTGGAATGAGGTTCAATTGAGCAGTATTGGGATGGTTGAGATACAGCCATCCCTTCAACTTTTGAAGCGAGCGCATCTACTATTGTTGCAATTGCTGTCATCAAATCGACCTCATAAATACCCGTGCCTTGTGCTTTTGTCTACCATGGCTCCATTGGTGATTATTTTTTGCCATGTTCTCAAACAAACTCAACTACTTTTCCGGCGTTTTCACATTTAAAGTACCCCCAGCTGCAACATCAATTGTCTGCCGAGTTGCATAGTCAAGCCCATTATAGAAGGTGGAAACTTGCATCCAGTTAGGCATTTGGTGATGTGGACACCGCCTAAGAAGATCCTTGAATCTGATCCATGCTTCATGTAGGGGCTCGTGATCTAGTTGGGTGAATGATGTGATATCATTTCTCAACTTGGCAGTTTTTGATGGTGGGAAATAATAGTCGAGGAAAGTCTCCGCCATCTGGGTCCAAGTGGTTATGGAATCCCGGTTTAGTGAACTAAACCACTACCTTGCTTTCCCTCGTAGAGTAAAAGGGAAAAGTCACAATTTCAGTGCTTCCTCAGATACTCCGTTTTGCTTGACAGTTGCGTAAATATCCAAGAACATTTAAATGTGCGCATGAGGGTCCTCGTCAAACAAACCGTCAAATTGGCATTGGTTGTGAATCATATGCATTGTAGAGGCCTTCATTTCGAAGTTGTTGGCCTCTATTGCTGGTTGCACAATACACGACCCAGTGTTGCTTAGAGTAGGTCGAGCATATTCAACCATCGTCCTTCGTTCATCTGCCATTAGTCCAGTTTCTGTGTTACCGCGGGTGATATAAGTTTACCTGTCAGTCACTGATGTTGCTTCTTCACTTTCTAAAGGTTCGTCGAGATTCAAATTCCCTACTATCTCCTCAGCACCTCTCAATCGCCTTCTAAAAGTTCGGTCAATCTCAGGATCAAGGTCAAGAAGCTTAGATGAAGAGCTCCTTGTCATAAACTGCGACAAACAAACGATGAACTTAGTTTCCTAAACAAATTTGAATGGAAGCACGGAAGAAATTAATGGAAATAACTAACTAAAAAAAAAATTATAGTTAAAGTAGTAGGCATCAAGTTTTCCTAATATTACAACTCCCTAGCAATGGCGCCAAAAACTTGATGTACGATCTGACCGTTCTAACAAGTTAAATCATATACTCAATCTTAGCTTACGATCAATTCTCAGGCAAGTACACCTATCAATTAGAAGTATAGCATAGGAGTACAGGTATCGATCCCTGATAGAGCCATTTTATACTCAATATTTATAGTATGAATTGTGTTAATTTATTATTGATTTTATAGAAATCATAAGGAAATGGTACTTAAATTTATTATGGTGATAAATCAGGTTAAATGGAGTCAAGAGTGCTAATTCAAGTAAATTAGAAAAGTCATCTACAATTTGGATCAAAGACAAGGATTTACACCGCCGGAGGAAAGTACATGGGCGTAGTACACAGCTGTGTACTTGATTTAAAATCAATAGAAATATACACTGTTGAAGTACACGACTGTGTATCTGTCTTGAAGAATCAACAGAGGGAGGCACGGTTTGTGATCTGGCCGTGGTAGAAACCGTGCCATACATTGAACAAGGAGGAAATGTGGACTATCAACAGAGAGAGGCACGCTTGTGATCTAGCCATGGTGGAAGCCGTGCCATACACTGAACAAGGATGAGAAATTGTGGAACATCGACCAGAGGAAGGCACGGCTTGAGATCTGGCCGTGGTGGAAGCCGTGGCACATACTGAACACGAATGATGATATGTGAATTATCAACAGAGGAAGGCACGATTCGAAATCTGGCCGTATTGGTGGACGTGCCAAGCGGACGATTATTCCCTTCTCGAGATTTACTTGAAAAAGGAAAGATATATTCGTATCTTGCTAGCTAAAGATCCTCTGCCATTCCCTTAACAATATAAATAGAACCAACCCTAGAGGAGAAAAAGAGGGGGGGGGGGGGGGGGGGGGACTTTTTGAGACTTTTAGACAAGAAGGAAGAAGGGAGGCAAAGTAAGGGAAACTGGCAACAAAGACTTTTTCATGTTTTCACTTTTAATTTTCGTTTTAAGGATGAACATGTGTAGCTAAGCAAATTTTCTAGCCAAAGGATCATTGAAGTTTAATTCTTCATGAATTGTGAGATCTAACTGATTTGTCTTTTATTCTATTCTTTGTTTTTGGATATTTATATATCTTCTGGAAGTTTTGTCAATATTATCTTGGTTGATTGGTGTGAATTAGAGCTCTTCTACTCAATTAGCAAGTTAATATAGTTCTAGTTTCGATGACACAATAACATGTTTGATTATAAAATGGATAGTCAAATTCATGTTATGGAGATATATGATCTTGTTTAAATAGGTTATCTTATAATCTATTGGCATGAATTGGTAGTCTCTCTTGTTTTTAATGCTATTGATAGATTAAATCCTAAGAGCTTGTTTAGGGTTTTCTAATCGATAAGAGAAATAATCAAAGAGCTTGTTTTGATTATCAAGAAAGTAGGAGGGATAGGTTATTAGAGCTTGTTAATAACCATAACCAGTTTATCTTGGATAAAGGATAGAAAATATTTGCATCAATGATCAATTCCTAGAATTAAACTATATTTGCATCTGCTACCCACCTTTCATGGTCTTGAGAATGAAGATCCTCACAAACATTTGAAAGAGTTTCATATGGTGTGTTTTGGTATGAGGCCGTAAGGAATAACCGACGATCAAATCAAGTTACGTGCTTTTCCATTTTCTTCAAGTACTAGAGCTAAAGATTAGTTGTTTTATTTGCCTCCAAGTTCTGTAACTACTTGGACAGATATGGTGCGGCTCTTCCTGGATAAATTTTTCCCTGCATCTAGAGCCACTGGTATAAGAAGAGAAATTTGTGGTATCAAACAAAGGGACACTGAGACTCTTCATGAGTATTGGGAGAGGTTCAAGCAACTTTGTGCAAGCTGTCCACAACATGGGATATCTGAACAACTTCTCATTTAATACTTTTATGAAGGCCTGCTTCCGATGGAGAGAAGATGATGGATGCTGCTAGTGGAGGCACCATTGTGAATAAAACCCCTGGTCAAGCTAGGGAATTGATCTCCATTATGGCTACTAATTCGCAACAATTTGGGTATAGGCATGATACATCTTCAAGGAAGGTAAATGAGGTAAGTATTTCTAACCTTGAACATCAAATTTCTAACCTAACCTCCCTTGCGCAGCAGATAGCTTTTAGAAATACACAGCAGGTGAAGGCTTATGGAATTTGTGCTGCTCCTAATCATCCTACCGACATGTGTCCCTCATTGCAAGATGACAATCATGAGCATGCCAATGCTGTAGGAGGATTCCCAGGACAGCCACAAAGGAAATATGATCCCTACTCGAATACTTATAATCCTGGATGGAGGGATCATCCTAACTTCAGATATGGCAATAAACCACAAAACTTCCAACAATTCCAACCTAATCCATTAAACCAAGTACCACAAGCTCCTTCCACTTCAGGTATGTCTCTTGAGGAAATTGTTAAATCACTCACTGTTAATACAAAACAATTTTAGGATGAGACAAAGTAGAGCATTCACAACTTGGAAAATCAGGTAAGCCAACTTGCTTCTTCTATAAACAGGTTAGAAACTCAAGGTAAGTTACCTTCTCAAACTATCACAAATCCAAAGCAAAGCGCTAATGCAATTACCTTGAGAAGTGGAACGAAATTGCAGGGATCAAATGAGAAACGACACCGAACTAATCTTGAGGAAGAGACTGAGAAAGAGACTGTAACTCCGAACCAGCAGAACAACCAGACCAGAGGATCTCTCATTGAACCACCAAAGGTCATGAAAACAGCACCTCCTTTCCCTTCTAGATTAACGAAAACCAAGAATGAAGTTGAAGAAAAAGAGATTCTTGAAACTTTTCGCAAAGTTGAGGTAAATATTCCTTTGCTAGATGCAATTAAGCAAGTACCTCGTTATGCTCAATTTCTCAAAGAATTGTGCACTAACAAAAGAAAGCTGAAAGGTAATGAAAAGATTAGTGTGGGTGAGAATGTTTCAACTATTCTTCAGAAGAAGCTTCCTCCTAAATGTAAGGATCCAGGTATGTTTACTATTCCTTGCAAAATAGGTAATCTTGGAATCACTAAAGCTATGTGTGATTTAGGAGCTTCAATCAATGTTATGCCTTTATTTGTTTATCAATGTTTGAATGTTGGTCCCTTGAAGGAAACAGGTGTTATTGTTCAACTTACTGATAGGTCCAATGTTTATCCTAAGAGAGTTCTAGAAGATGTTTTAGTACAAGTTAATGGGTTGGTTTTCCTACAATTTTTAGTGCATGGAGATGATACGTAATCTCCTGATATTATTGAACCATTCTTAAGACATGAAAAAAAATTCATGTACATGATGGTACCTCACTATGGTTTGATGTGAGTGATTAATTAACATTTAGATGCATGAATTATCTAGTGATATTCCGTTTTCTGATTATGACCATACACAGGCTACATTTGATTTGATAGACGATGATGAGTTGAAAATTGTACTTAATAGGAGTCTTACTATTAATGCATTGAAAACTCTTAAGGAGAAGCTTGTAATATCCTCTGATTTGCAGGACATGATTTGGGAGTTGGAATCATTAAAACCTATCAGGTATGATGTGTCCTACATTAATTTACCCCCTTCTAACACAATACTTCTTCCCTCTATTGTGCAGGCACCAAAGCTGGAATTAAAACCCTTACCCGAACATCTAAAGTACATTTTCTTAGGAGAAAATGAGACTCTTGTTGTGATAATCTCCAACAAACTAAGTACTTTAGAAGAAGAAAAGTTGATTCGTGTGTTAAGAGAGTATAAAGAAGCCATTGGATGGTCCATAGCCGATATCAAAGGACTAAGCCCCTCCACATGCATGCACAAGATTTTAATGGAAGATAATTGCAAACCTTCAAGGGAAGTTCACGTCGTTTGAATCCGCCTATGATGGAAGTAGTTAAGAAAGAGATCTTGAAACTTCTTGATGCAAGTATGATCTATCCAATTTCCGACAGCAAATGGGTAAGTCCAATTCAACTTGTTCCAAAGAAAACAGGCTTAACTGTGATTGAAAACTCTGATGGTGAGTTAATTCCTACTCGAGTTCAGAATGGATGGAGGGTTTGTGTTGATTACAGGAAATTAAATGCGTCAACTAGAAAAGATCACTTCCCACTTCCTTTTCTTGATCAGATGCTTGAACGTTTGGCTGGCCATTCTCACTATTATTGTCTTGATGGTTATTCAGGTTTTCATCAAATTCCAGTGGCACCGGAAGATCAAGAGAAGATACTTTCACTTGTCCATTCGGTACTTTTGCATATCGAAGGATGCCTTTTGGGCTCTGCAATGCCCCAGCCACATTCCAAAGGTGTATGGTTAGTATATTTTCATATTATGTGGAGAATATCATAGAGGTCTTCATGGATGACTTCACTGTCTATGGTAACTCTTTTGATTTATGTTTGATTAACCTTACAAAAGTGCTTCAAAGATGTATAGATAAGAATCATGTGTTGAATTATGAAAAATGTCACTTTATGGTTGAATAGAGTCTCATTTTAGGTCATATTATATCTTCTAAGGGGCTTGAAGTCGATAAAGCTAAAGTAGAATTGATTAAATCTCTACCGTACCCTGTAAGTGTACGGGAAATTCGCTCTTTTCTTGGGAGTGCAGGATTCTATCGACGCTTCATCAAGGATTTTTCCAAGATTACTCAACCCCTATGTAGATTGCTGCAAAAAGAAGTGACATTTGAGTTCGATGAAACCTGCAAGCACGCTTTTGACACATTGAGGGATAAGTTAACTTCTGCTCCAATCATCCAACTACCTGACTGGAACCTTCCCTTTGAAATTATGTGTGATGCGAGCAATTATGCAGTTGGAGCTGTTCTTGGCCAAAGAGTTGGAAGGGCTTCCCATGTCATTTATTACGCTTCCAGAACATTGGATAGTGCTCAATGCAACTACTGCACAACGAAAAAAGAACTCTTGGCTGTTGTTTTTGCATTAGAAAAATTCAGATCATATTTACTTGGTACTAAGGTAATTGTTTACTCTGATCATACAGCTCTCAAATGCCTGCTCGCGAAGAAGGAGGCAAAACCAAGACTTATTCGATGGATACTCTTATTACAAGAGTTTGATATGGAAATACGCGATAGGAAAGGCTCTGAAAACTTAGTTGCCAACCACCTCAGTAGAATACTTATCAGTGAAGGGTCAACACCAGTACAAGATGATTTTTTAGATGAGTATCTCTTTTCTATTCAAAAGACAATTCTGTGGTATGCTGATATTGTCAACTATTTGGTTACTAAGACGCTACCAAGTGATTTGTCTAGGGCTCAAAAAGATAAATTAAAAGTGATGCTAAGTACTATATATGGGATGATCCGTATTTGTGGAAACATTGTGCTGATCAAATCATTAGAAGGTGTATTTCTCAAGACGATATTCCTTCTATCTTGCAATTTTGTCACTCATATGCATGTGGTGGACATTTTGGCCCTAAGAGGACAACTCAAAAGGTATTAGGGTGTAGTTTGTTTTGGCCTACATTGTTTCGTGATTCTTTTATGTTTTGTAAGTCTTGTGAACGATGTCAAAAAATTGGCAACTTAGGACGTAGAGACTAAATGCTACTTACCCCTATTCTCGCTTGTGAAATATTTGATATATAGGGTATTGACTTTATGGGTCCTTTTCCTCCTTCTTTCGGTAATGTTTACATCCTTCTTGCTGTGGATTATGTTTCAAAATGGGTGGAAGCCAAAGCGACCCAAACTAATGATGCCAAAGTTGTTGTGGATTTTGTTAAATCTCATATTTTTGCTAGGTTCGGGACACCAAAGGCTCTTATCAGTGATCGTGGCACACACTTTTGTAATAGAGTAGTGGAAACTCTCCTTAAAAAGTACAAGGTCACTCATCACACTTCCACCTCATACCACGCTCAAACCAATGGATTGGCAGAAGTTTCAAATCGAGAAATCAAGTCTATTCTGGAAAAAACCGTCAATCCAAGTAGGAAGGATTGGAGCACAAGACTTGAAGATGCATTATGGGCCTACCGGACAGCTTACAAGACCCCTATAGGTATATCTCCTTACCGTTTGATATTTGGCAAACCGTGTCATCTCCCGGTGGAGTTGGAACATAGGGTGTACTGGGCTGTAAAATAATGTTACATGCAAATGGATGAGGTTGGTGAGCACAGAAAACTTCAATTACAAGAACTTGAGGAAATTCGAAGAGACGCTTATGAGAGTACTAAAATCTACAAGGAAAAAACAAAGGATTTTCATGATCAAATGATTTCTCGAAAGAATTTTTCTGTAAGTCAAAAAGTATTACTTTATCATTCTCGATTGAAGTTGTTTTCTGGAAAACTACGATCACGGTGGGTTGGTCCTTTTGTTATCACTAACATATTTTCACATGGTGCAGTTGAGATCGCAAGTCTTGAAACTGGTAAGAACTTCAAAGTCAATGGTCATCACTTGAAACCTTTTTATGAAGGATTTCTAGTATGTAATATTGAAGAAACCAGTTTAACTTACCCCAAGTCTTGTGATTAATTACAGGAACGTCTAGCCAAAGACGTTAAAGAAAGGCGCTTCATGGGAGGCAACCCATATCAATTTATTTTGTTTTAGTTTTGTTTTGATTTTTTTTCTTTTGATTAGTTGCAGCAAGGGTATATATCATCAGATGACACTCTCTAGTGCTTATGGGGAGAACTCCAATTACTCTACACTTTATACCAGGGAAGTACCAGTATTCCTTTTATCTTATTCTCTAATGTTCCTTATGTTGTTAATTCCTCTTTAATTGTGATGAATTAGGAACAGTGCGGACATTGTTCAAACTAAGTGTGGGGGAGAGGGTAATAAAATATAAAGAATAGAGAATTGACTCATACTTTGAATGTTTGTCCTTAAGCAATTTTAAGCCAAATTTTTCAAAAATTATCATGAAATCTGGAGATTGTACTAAATGTTGTAATAAGCATCTACAAAATGTGAAATTGACTTGTTCAAGTACTTTACTCACCCACTGCTGTGATTAGAATACTTGGTTAAAATTACGTAGTGAAATCTTTAAGAAACAAATTTACCTTGTATTTAGCTTTAGAATTGGAAGTCTAAGAGTAAGTCGAGTCCCTAAGTGAAAAATAAACAAGTTTACTTCTAGGTTATATTAACTACTGTATACTCTTTGAAGTTGTTTGTAAAACAATTATAACACTTAAAAAAAAAACTGGAAAAAGAATCAAGCATAGCCATTACTATAATGATTTAAGTAATTGAGTTAAGAGTATTCAAACTTGAATGTTAGAGTGAGGAAGAGTCCGTAGGGGTATCTCAAAACCCGGTCACTTGAGTGACGAGCTCGGGATGTTGCCGACTGAATGAACTCACTATAACAATAAGGGCGAAAAAGGCGAAAGTTCATGAAAAAGAAGCGGGCAAAAACCCGTCAAGATAGATGCTTGATTAATTCATAAGAACATGAATGTAAAAATTCATTGAATGAAACAAGACTTATAATAAAAAGGGAGAATATCTAGGAAAAGAGTTGATATCATATGCTTTTATTTTATGTTGCAAGGATTATATACTTGCTAATATCCAATGAAGTTTAATTGGGTGTTTTTCCTTATTGGATTAAGTATTTACTTTGGAATAAAAATTCTTTTGCTAAACATGAGGATTAAAGTTTGTTTTGTTTAGATTAGCTATTAAATTTTGTCTATGGTAATTTGATCACAGGAAACCAGTTTGGTTGAAGCAGTAGACATTGAAATTACAAGTCATGAATTATAAATGAATAGATGCTTGAAATGATGAAAAGAAATTTCATATAATCTATGACTGATTTCTTAATTGATTTGATTCAATTGCTTGAGGACAAGCAAGAGTTTAAGTGTAGGGGAATTTGATAGAGCCATTTTATACTCAATCTTTATAGTATGAATCGTGTTAATTTATTATTGATTTTATAGAAATCATAAGGAAATGGTACTTAATTTTATTATGGTGATAAATCAGGTTAAATGGAGTCAAGAGTGCTAATTCAAGTAAATTAGAGAAGTCATCTACAATTTGGATCAAAGACAAGGATTTACACCACCGGAGGAAAGTACATGGGCATGTAGTTCAAGTACACGGCCGTGTACTTGATTTATAATCAACAGAAATATACACGGTTGAAGTACACGGCCGTGTATCTGTCTTGAAGAATCAACAGAGGGAGGCACGGTTTGCGATCTGGCTATGGTAGAAACCGTGCCATACACTGAACAAGTAGGAGGAAATGTGGACTATCAACAGAGAGAGGCACGGCTTGTGATCTAGCCGTGGTGGAAGCCGTGCCATACACTGAACAAGGATGAGAAATTGTGGAACATCGACCAGAGGAAGGCACGGCTTGAGATTTGGCTATGGTGGAAGCCGTAGTACACACTGAATACGATGATGATATGTTGTGAATTATCAACAGAGGAAGGCACGGTTCGAAATCTGGCCGTGTTGGTGGACGTACCAGGCGGACGATTATTCCCTTCTCGAGATTTACTTGAAAAAGGAAAGATATATTCGTATCTTGCCAGCTAAAGATTCTCTACCATTCCCTTAACAATATAAATAGAACCAACCCTAAAGGAGAAAAGGGGGGGGGGGGGGGAGGAGACTTTTTGAGACTTTTGGACAAGAAGGAAGAAGGGAGGCAGAGCAAGGGAAACCGGCAACAAAGACTTTTTCATGTTTTCACTTTTAATTTTCGTTTTAAGAATGAACATGTGTAGCTAAGCAAATTTTCTAGCCAAAGGATCATTGAAGTTTAATTCTTCACGAATTGTGAGATCTAACTGATTTGTCTTTTATTCTATTCTTTGTTTTTGGATATTTATATATCTTCTGGAAGTTTTGTCAATATTATCTTGGTTGATTGGTTTGAATTAGAGCTTTTCTACTCAATTAGCAAGTTAATATATTGTCAACTAGTACATCAAATCCGTAATTGTTTGATAGTTCTAGTTTCGGTGACACAATAACATGTTTGATTATAAAATAGATAGTCGAATTCATGTTATGGAGATATATGATCTTGTTTAAATAGGTTATCTTATAATCTATTGGCATGAATTGGTAGTCTCTATTGTTTTTAATGCTATCGATAGATTAAATCCTAAGAGCTTGTTTAGGGTTGTCTAATCGATAAGAGAAATAATCAAAGAGCTTGTTTTGATTATCAAGAAAGTAAGGAGGGATAGGTTATTAGAGCTTGTTAATAACCATAACCAGTTTATCTTAGATAAAGGATAGAAAATATTTTCATAGATGATCAATTCCTAGAATTAAACTATATTGATTCCTTTGACTAGGCTTTTATCATTATTCATATTTTATTATCTGATTTCAACATTATTTTGATTCATAAACAAAACCCCCCATTCTTCTTTTCCTCTCTATTCTCTTTTAATAGAAATATATTTAACCAATCCCTATGGATACGACCCTACTCACTACTATACACAAATCATGTAATTGTCTAGGAGTAGGTTTTTATTTTTGTTGGATTTGACACCCATCAATCCCATGAAGACTTATAAGTACTAGTACTAATGATTATCCTACTATTTAACTTCTCACTATTGATGATCTCAATTATCCTATTTATTGCTTAAATCTGAAAGGAACGAATAAAATGAACAAAGTAAATATATTCAAACACTCCCTTAATTAATTCAATGATCTAAACATACCCTACCCAAGATCTACCCCTAATTCTCATGCAACTTTTATTTAATTCCAAACTTTCCAATGATTAATACCCAACATCTCTGATCTGCGGAGTTTCTTACACTAGATTAGGGTCTTTCTCAAGATCAATAATCCCTAATCCTAATTAAGTCAATTAAGATATCTCTTTAATTAACCTAATTAAGATTGCAATAAAATCCTAGGACTCTCAATTGAACCAGACCACAATGACCTCGTTCAATACAGAAAACCCCTATAACCTATCTCTAGGATTACAAGTGGTCTTTTTATTCATGCCAGATCTACTCTATTAAACGATTTCTCAATCTTAATAAAGAGATCTAATTCAATCCTAATACTGCGCACATATCAAGATGAACAAACCAGGATTGCAACATGAATAAACTCAAAGATTAGAATTAATTATTGAACATCAACAATTCTGTTACATGACAATCAGGGGTTTCTCAAGGGACCGGGTATGAAACAATTAGCTACTCATGAATCTAATAAAAAGAACAAAACAATTAGTATAATACTTGCAAAATTAGGGTTTTTGAGGAGCTTTTGAACATTTGAGAAAAACACACCTTTGTGCCGTGAGAGAGTCTCCTCTTGCAAGCATTTGCTCTTATCAATTTCCTTAGAGAAATTGTGGCGAGTGGACTTGAATTTGTTGTGAGTCATATCAACAAATTACAAGTTGATCCTAATTCCAAACTAGTGAGTCATATCTGGTGAGGAATTAGTTACTTTTATGTTGTTCTTGTTCTTGTGAAATTAGGGTTCTAATTTCGAAATTTGAAAGCACCTTTGAATTGAATTTGAATACTATTTCGTTTTCCTTTCTAGCAATCGTCATTTGATATATTGTAATTCATCACAATTTCGGAATTTCATTTGGAATATTGAGGCTTTTCCTTTGTTTGTGGCGTGGATGTTCATTATCAATTCTTTCCCTTTTTAGTTGATTGTGCTTGACCCCCTTTTAGGGCACATCATATTTTGGTATCAGAGCTACAGGTTTAAGAGGAAGGTAGTGCAATTTCGGAATTAAAGGAGTGCAACTTACAATTTCCAGATTTGATTAGTGTGTAAGAAGGAAGTTATTTGATTTCAAAACAAGCATTAAGAGTGAAGGAGTTAATTGTGCTTGTTTGAATTTGAAAATTTGCATCTTACCAAATGTGGAGGAGTTGCAATTACTGAAGAGGATTGATTTTCAAATTTAAATGCTGCCTTTCTTATGTTAATTTCGGTTGAAAAATTGTGTTGAAGTGGATAAAGTGCACCGTGAGTGTGTAGGAGTGTATAGGGTGTTGTTTGTGCAAATTGGAAGTGGAAGTGTATAATTTCCAGATTTGAATTTGCGTGGAAGAAGAGGAAACAATTTGAATTGAAACACATCCATTACTTCAAGTAGTTAAGAGTGGTATTGATTATATTTCATTTGAATTGAAATTGATTCTTACCATTTGTGGCAAAGTTGCTATAAGGAGTGTCAAATTTGAATTTGTTTGCCGTGTATGTGTGTAAATTACGGGGAAGTGGGAGTGTATTGTTGTTGTTTCCATTTCTTGTTGTTGTCGCCATTTAAAGAAGCATTTTAGTTAGTTTTTGTTGTTGTTACCGTGGAAGTGAAGGGTTACAACATATTATTGTGGCGTGAATTTAGTGTGTTGTGTGTGTAGTGTGCAAGTGGCGGAGTGAGTTGGTTTTGGCGTGAATTGTTTTGTGAAGTAAGTGTGCTACAATTACTAGACATTACATTAGTACATCAAATAGATTGCATCCACAAAAATGTCTATTAATAGCGTGAATGGAGGAAGGGTGATGTAGCAT
Source organism: Laguncularia racemosa (assembly GCA_037954665.1). Taxonomy (NCBI): domain Eukaryota; kingdom Viridiplantae; phylum Streptophyta; class Magnoliopsida; order Myrtales; family Combretaceae; genus Laguncularia; species Laguncularia racemosa. The sequence goes on from JBBMOL010000212.1 coordinate 739,795, forward strand.
ATAGTCGAGTTGGTGGAGGTCAGAGTCCTAATGTTGCAGGTGGGAGGACCTTAGATGAACAACTTCGGGACCTTAGAAAACTTGTTATTTACATTAGCAACAAGGATTGATAGGATGACATTGCCACCACCCCACCAGTGGTACACCTTCAGGAGCCACCTAGATTTACAGGGAGATTATCATGCTCTTAGAGAAGATAGAGATGATAATTTTGGGCTTAAACCATTCCAGAAATGGAATTTAGACCACCTAGAGGCTCAGAGTGTGCAGAGCTACAAATGCCTTCACTTGAAGATAAGGGTTCCACAGATGAAAGTGTCAAACAAACCCCTGTGCCAACCTTTAGAGGTTTCAGAGGATAATGATCAGTTGGGTCAACCATTAGAAAACCCTGGGGATCAACATCATATAGATGAGTCAGAAAAAGAGGAAACAAACTTGATGGGAATGGGTTGAGACAGAGGAAACATCAGTAGATAATGAGTCCTTGTTTTTGTTACAGAAGAAATACATCCAAGAATGGAGGAAAGAAAACAATCATCTACTTAGTATTTCATATATTGGGATTCTGTAGAGATACTCCTTCAGATGGGTTGCTTTTGGAAACGAGTCTCTGTTGCATTTGAGCTACAAGATTTGAGGTCAAATCTTTTTGAGGTCCAAGGAGATGATGAGAATCAAAATCCGACAAAACCTATCATTAGGACAAAAATTGAAGGATTTCAAATCTTGGCAATGAGGGCCCATTTCAAGCAGATCAACCTCGGGAAAAAATTATTATCTAACCTCTTTTATCTTATTCATGAATTGTATATTCCAACAGGTATGCTTATTTGGTTTCAAAAAGGCGATGGATAAACTCACTAAGACTCAGCTTGTGGGTTATCTATGGACCGACCTGAACCGGCGATGAGTTGAACCGACGGATTCCATCATGAAGCTAGCCTGCCGAAGATTATTTTCTTTACTTGTAATTTATATTTGAACCATTTATTTTGTAAGCTTTATGGGACATTTTATTTGGTTGTATTTTACCTTTAGGACCGGCCACCCTATAGTGGCATAGTTGTGATTTTTTAGTCATTTTAACCCTAAAGGGTGCAAGTATAAATACTTGCAAATTAGGGTTTTTGAGGAGCTTTTGAACATTTGAGAAAAACACACCTTTGTGCGTGAGAGAGTCTCCTCTTGCAAGCATTTTCTCTTATCAAAATCCTTAGTGAAATTGTGGCAGTGACTGAATTTGTTGTGATCATATCCAACAAATTACAAAGTTGATCCTAACTCCAAACTAGAGCGTCATATCTGGTGAGAATTAGTTAATTTTATTGTTTTTGTTCTTTGGGAAATTAGTTCTAAATTTCGAAATTTGAAAGCACCTTTGAATTGATTGGAATCTCATTTCGTTTTCCCTTCTAGCAATCGTCATTTGATAATTGTAAATTCATCAACAGTTCCGGATTTCATTTGAAAATGAGGCATTTCCTTTCTTTGTGGCTGGATGATCATTGACAATTCATCCCTTTTAGTTGATTGTGCTTGACCCCCCTTTAGGCACATCAATAACCCGCCAACCAAAAGGAGAATGATAATTTTGAGGATGAATGTATATCCTAATCATGAGATTATGCAACTAAGGTATTATGAAATGTGAAATTCTAGATGTCTTCATTTTTGCTGGAAGGGGATCTATCGAGGATTATCTTAATGTGGAGGAAAGGTGAAGGACTTATTAGTGTTATTAGATCATTGCCAATATCGAATAAGTTTGGTAACAGTTGAGTTTAATAGGATTATGCCCCTGATAGGGAAGAACATTGTGGCTAGTAGGAGGAAGATGGAGATATAGACAATATGTACTGGCAAGAGATAAAATTGTTAAGAATAAGAGTTTTTATACCAAAGCATTATAGATAGGATCTATTCATGCATCCCTAAACATTAAGACAGGAGGCAAAATTGTGGAGAAGTATTGTCCAAGAGTTTGAGCAATTAATGATTTGATGTGGGAGCAGTTGAACCTCCTAACAAGACGATGGCACATTTGTGTCTGTCCTGAAAGTATGAGATTGCTTATATGTGAGCTCAACGATATGACACACTTGATGTGGCTATCCATTAGCTTTGAAAGTTGAGAGATAGAGGTGTTCTAATCCTTATAGAGCAGCGAGTAATAGGTAAGATCTCTAATAAACTATATGGATCAGATAGTAAGCATGTTTATAGGTGGGATTATGGTAAGAATGTGGAAAAGAATGCATTTATTCCAAACTTTAGAGGGGAGAAAGAATTTTCTGGGAAGGAAAAGTAGTTGTTGGGACTGAGAATAAATAGATGACAAATTGTCCTCAGGAGGAAAGAATTGCTAGGTTCAAAATGCTTCAAATGTTTAAGGTTAGGACATAGGTTGCCTCAATGTCCTAAATTGAAGGGTGGATGACTACTATGAGGTGGAGAGTGAGGATGACGAGGAATTTAATGAGTATTATGGAGATGCAAATGCTGAGGTGCATGAGGATTGGGGGATTGATTAGTATTTGGTTAAAAAATCCAATGTGTAGCATAAAGTGATGAACAACTTTTCCTGCATTGAGGAATGAACCTATTTCATATTTCCTATAAGGGTCTAAGTAACCATGTGCTCTTATTATTGATGGTGGTAGGTGCACTATTGTAGTGGCTACTTCATTAGTTAATAAATTGAAATTAGTCACAACAGCAAACCTTAAGCCATATAAACTAAAACACTGGTCGATTGAACAAGGCAGTCACAGTTACAAAAGGGCTCAAGTTCCTTCCACATAGGAGAGAGATACCATGATGATATAATCTATGATATTCATTTTATGTGTGCATCACACATTACTACTTTGGGCAAAACCATGATATATGATAAAGAGGTGTTGCATGATGGGTTTAGGAACACCTATGTAATCAGAAGGATGCAAGCGCATTGTGTTGAATCTCATGTCACCAACTGAAGTAGAAGAGCATAAAGTCAAATCAATAAAACTATCAAAAAGAAGACCTTGTTTATGGTGAAATAACATGAATTTGAAGAGGCAATTCAAGAAGAGAAACCAAGTATCTATTTCAAATGAAATATTGTTAGAAGTTGATGGACGAGAACTTTTAGCTCTAGTTGTGAACTAGGTACTAGATGAGTACGTTGATGTATTCCTTGATGAATACCTGAGGAATTACCACCCATGAGAGGCATTGAGCATGCGATGATTTACAGAATGGATTATCTTGCCAAACGGCCTGCAATAATCGCATGAATCCTGAAGAGTGCTAAAGAATTAAAGCCATAAGGTGGATGAGTTTGGTAGAAGGGGTTTTTATTAGAGAGAGTACTAGTCTTGTGCTATTCATGCCACTTCTTGTTTCTAAAGAAGGATGGCATATGGCGAATGTGCATTGACAGTAAAGTCAAACAACAAAAATACCATCAAATATAGTATCCCATCCCTAAGACTTGAGTAATAGTTGGATAAACTAAATGGTGCACAGGTATACTCTAAAGTAGATCTTAAAAGCGGATATCACCAAATTCATATGAGGGGTGGAGATGAGTGGATGACCACTTTTTACAACAAGACATGTTTATATGCGTGGACACATGCCATTTGGGTTGACCAATGCCCTTAAGTACTTCACGCGACTAATGAATCATGTCATGAAGAATTTTCTAGGAAAATTTATTGTATTCTAATTTTGAAGAAATTTCAAATTTTCAATAAAAACATGGAAAGTTTATGTTGAACATTTGCCAAGTAGTCCTCTCAATCTTATGGAATCAGCGATTGTATGGAATCTTAAGAAGTGTTTCATTCTACAGTAGAGGTTACATTTCTTGGCTTTGTTGTGACTGGTTCTAGTGTAAGAGTTGATGAAGTAAAAGTTAGGGCTATAATGGAGTGGCCAATGCCACAATCAGCAACTGAGGTTAAGATTTTTCATGTCAGGCTTCTTTTTTATAGGAGATTTGTTAGAACTTCACTTGGCATTTGTCAGTCCACTAATTGATTGAATATAGAAGAATGTCCTTTTTTTAGTGGAGATCGGCTTAGAGGATTTAATTGAGAAGTATTAAGCGAGGCAAACTAAGCTCCAGTTTTAGTATAGCAGATTTTTGACAAAACTTTTGAATTAGAGTGTGATGCATCCGTGGTAGGAATTGGTGCTATGTTTGATGTAAGAGAAGAGGCCCATTACATATTTCAAGTGAGAAACTGATGGTGCACCATTAACTATTTAGTGTATGATAAGTGATTTTTATTCCTTAGTGTATGCATTGATGATGTGGTACACTATAATTCTCCCTAAGAGTTTGTTATCTAACAAACCACAGTCCCTAAAGCACTTCAAAGGCCAATAACGTTGTCTAACGATAGAGCAAATGATGGAATTTCTAAGAGCTTCCGCATATGTGTTAAGTACAAGAAGGAGAGTAAAAATATTGTTGTTGATGCATTAATCACTGCAATAATGTCTTATCACTTTCTCTCTTAATCAAAATTAGTCTTGGGTTAAGAATAAATGATGGAAAAATATGTTTTGATAATGAACGCTAAAATTGATTGTTGAGAGATGTTCAAGAGGAAATGTAGTAATGGGTAATTATATGATAGATGGTTTTTAAGTATAGAGAAGGAAAGTTATGTATACCAATGGGTCTATGAGGGAAATATAGTACACGGAATCTCATACTGGAGGTTGTCAGGACATATGGTGAAAAGAGGACATTGGAGTTGTTAAAAAGAATATTTTTACTAAGAGGTACTGGAAAGATGTACACAAGGTATTGAAAGATGTGTGTTTGTAAGAAGGCAAAGGGAAGAGGAAGCTTAGGGTGATTATATCCTTTACCTCTACCCACACAATCATGGATTGATCTTAGTAAGGATTTTATCTTTGGTCCTGCCTAGGACACGAAGAGGGCAAAGACTCCCATCGTGGTGGTCGTCGACCGCTTAGTAAAATGTCACACTTCGTACCTTGCCACAAAACATATGACACATTTTTATTGCTAACTTTTGTGTAGGAAATTGTAAGATTACAAGGTGTTCCCTACAACATAGTGTTTGATAAAGACACACTTTAAGTTTCTCAGCTCTTTCGAAAGTCACCTTTAATGACTTGGCTCTAAACTTAATATATAGTACATCTTGCCATCCTCAGATAAACGTCCAGACAGGAGGGGGATTGGGTCAATCGCCACTCTTGGTACCTTATAAGAGGCAACGGTTGGCAAGAATCTTACTACTTGGGACTGTGTCTCCCTATTGTTGAGATCGCCTTACAATAGGTTAACTCATAGTTTGAGACCTTTAAGTCCTCCCTTTAAAGTTGTGTAGGCTATAATCCTACCCTTCCATTAGATCAATAACTAACCCGGCAACAAGGAAGAAAATTTTGTGTAGAGTGGAGTTTCTACTAACAAAAGAAAAAAATAATTTTATCCAAAAAAAGCTTCAACAAAAGGCTTTTGAATATCTTAAGAAACTCAAGAGTATAGAAACTTTCAGGGCAACAAAAACAGATACGACACGAAAGTTACAACCAGGTGAACTTAGTATGGATTCATCTCAAGAAATGTTTCCGCACAAGAAATCACTGAAACTTCACCTATATCAATGGACCAACCAAGATTCTAAAGCGCATCAACAACAATGCTTAGCAGGGTTGATTACTAAGAGAATACAGCGCCCTGCTATATTTAATGATTTACTAATCTATCACCTTACCTATCAGAAGATCTTATGAAGACCCATTAGATTTGAGTGCAAATCTTCCACTGGCTCAAGGAGATGATGGAATTAAACCATTCTATAATAGGACCCATACCTAAACTAAGCTAAAGGCCTACAGAGTCTTACATTGAATGTCCCTATTTGACCAATGTAAACTCGAAGACACTCAACATAGATCTTCATTCCTTTTACATGATTTCTTTACATTTAATCAGGTGCTATTGTTAGTGCTTAGGATGACGACCAATTAATTAGAGGATAGGCATGTCCTCACTTTTGAACCAACATAGAAAAATTAGAAGCTCTTCAGCCATGCACTTTGTTTTTTTTGTTCCTTTATTTTCTGGTCTGGGGGGATGTTTGAGGGGCTACTATAAATGCTTGTATAAGGGACACAAAAAGCATTAATGATTCATAAAAACATAAGGGAAATACTCATAAAATTGAGTTTTTCTTTCTCATTTTCATCCACTTTTATCAATCTTTGAGGATTATGGCGAGTCAAAGGCTATGATTGTTGTGTGTCATATCAACAATTCCAAGCTTGATCCCTTCTTCTACTAGTGTGTAATATCGATAAAAAATTAAATTTATCTTATTCATGGCATGAAATTAAGGGTTTAACGGAAGAAAGTGATCTTTCAGTTTGGGGATTGTATTGTCTCATAATTATATTTTGTTTGTTGATTGGTAATTGTAATGGCATATCAGATATGTGAAAATTTGGGGAAACAACTCAAGATCGGAACAATGAAGAGAATATAGAATACTTTATTACGATAACTAATAGATAGACTAGGCAGTCTAGTTAAATTTTTTATTTAGTCATTTTGAGAAATTTCTATTGTAAATAAAAGAGACAGCGCATTCTACTTTCACGGTATATGATGAATCACTCAATAAAACAGATATTTTAGACAGGAGGGGAAATTTCATTAATCTCTAATCTGCGCAACAGATAATTTTATATGATTATAATTAGCAGTACATGAAATGGTAGATTTTGAGAATAGTGGTGTTTTGAACTAGTGTTTCTTCAGGAAATGAGATACGTGGCGAGCCATAGCGTACCTAGGTTTTTGGGAGTTAACAGCTTAGGAGGTATTAGAGCATAAGTTTAATGATCTTTAAAAGCTTTAGGCTTTGATCAAAAGAAATTAGGTTTATGAACTTCAGTCCTCGAGCTGATGAATTTAAAACTGCATAAGTTTGATGATCTTTAGAATTAAGTGAATAAATGATCAATAGTAAAAGTTCAAACCAATAGAAAAGTGAGTCCATGACTTTGGATGAATTAGGTATTGGAATTGTAAGATAAAGATATATACTAATAGTGGTTAGAAAATGGGATTGATATTACTAATTTGTGAACGCTTCAATAATATTTGAAAAATTTCATGTTTAAATTTTTCATACTCTAAAGAATGTATATATATTCCGAATCATTCCTCATTATTGTATTTTTTCTTTGTAGAATGCTAAGAGAATTTCAAGAGCAGGATCATCCTCAAGAGTTGGAAGTGATGCCCCTAATAACAGAATGCCCCTTAGAGCTCCTCATCAGTGACAAGGAGAAATGAGGTGAATGCTGGCACAAATGCTAGAGGCTACTAATACTCCTAGTAGGAGTAGTAGCATAGTAAACAACCACAAATACAAGACATGCAAGTGCAAAACATAAGACAAGCACAAATAATGGGAGAGATAGAGAGAGGCCAGCTAGAGAAATGGGTCCGAATCATTTGCCTATAATAGTTAGGGAATTTAGCCAAAGGTTGATGACCATTGGATGCTAAAACAAGGGTTGATGAACAGAAAAGATTTTTTGGAAGCGTGGGGCCACTTAAAAGATAAAAAGGTAAATTGTTGTATCACAAAGGGGAAGGTTTAGTTTAAAAATTGGGGGTCGGTTTTTCCCAAAACTCACCCCCAAATAGGGGGGGTTTCCTTTGGGTTAATTTTAAAAGAAAGGGTTGATGAGTAGAAATTTCTCGACCATCTTAGGGAAAAAAATGCAGGCTTCATACTAAAGTTTCTATTTGGGAAAAGGTTTAAGGTGAAAAAAGGGATAGAGCTAAACCATTTGTTGAAGTTCATGCCCAACTTTCAAGTTTGAGGGGGAAGTTGATAAGAAACCCCAAACCCCCCCTTCCTAAAAAAAAAAAAGGACCTACCCCAAAGGGCTCAGCTAAAGGTCTTTTTTAATTTATTTTTTGGGTAATTTACATGAAAAAACCCAAAACCTGGGGGAAGCAAATTTTATTTTTTTCCCTTCCTAAATTATACTTGAGTGCATTCCAGCAGGCTCATTTATCAGTCCTACGGGGTACCAAATCACCTATACTTTTAACAATTTGGGGAAATTCTAATCGAGGTTAATTCAAAATTTCCTTTGAAGGGGGGCATCTTAAAAAAAAACTAATTTCTTTTATATTTTTTTCATTTGCAGGACTATTTTTTGTTATATTTTTTTTTGGGACACTTTCTTTTTGTTGTGATTTTCTTTAGGACCGGCCCCCCAAAAAGTGGCATGTTGTAATTTTGTTTTATTTTCTAACCTTAAAGGGAGAAGTATAAATACTTGTTTAAAAAGTGGGGTTTTTTGGGGAAAGGGCCCTTTTTTTTGATTGAACATATATTTTTTTTGTGAGGTTTTAAGGTTTTCCAAATTTGTCTTTTAAAATCTTCCCAAATTTTCAACCCCAAAGAGTTGAAATTTTTTAGAAAGTACAACTTTTTGAAATTGTGAGTAATATCAATTTCATTTTTTTTTTTGATTTTTTTCTTCTCTAGGGTGTAATATCTAGGGGTGAATTGAGATAGTTCTTGTTCAGATTTGCTTCTAAGCTTTCAAATTTTGTGTTTAATTTGAGTTACTTTTACACTTGAATTTGATTCATCCATTGTGTTGCTTATTGGTCGAAAGAGCACTGATTGGGGAAAAAGGAGGATCAGGGTTATTTTTTGTGGTTTTATTGTAGTTTTTCACGTGGGTTTGGAGTATAATTTGTGTTTTACCTTTGAGGATTTTACTTTTGTGTTGATTTATTTCATGAAAATTCATAAATTCGGTCCATATATTCCCAATTGGGGTTACGTTATAATTGCTTCCCCTTTAAAACTAAATTGTGCTAATCTTTTAGAGATTGTTATTTAGTTTAATTTGCATGTGTTAACCCCCTTTTAGGCACACAGAAGTCCACGGACATTGGTTTATGGGTTTGGGTTTTGGGGCCCACATTTTAGAATGAGGGAGTTGCCTTCCAACCGAAAAACCCCTTAGAACTGTAAATAAAGCAAAATTTTTGGGAAAAAAGTCACAAAAGAACGAACAAGATGAGAACCTTAGGAACAAGATGGATTAGGGAAAAGACCCCTTCAAAAAATTATAACTTAAAATAAGGGCAAAAGAACTCCCCAAGCTGGGGATAGATAACAAGTGTGGAAGATGTTACGGGCCCAAGGCTAAAAGAATTTCAAATTTACTAGAGGGTGCTTATTTCCCATGTAAGGAGATGGGGCACAACAGTAAAAAATTTTTTGGAGAGGTCAATCCCATTGACATTTTGCTTTTTTTCTGCAAAAAAGAGGGGGCATTTGGATGGTGGGCTGCCCCAAAAACAAAAAATAGAATGTACAGCCAGCCCCAACAGAAAGAAACCAAACTAGGACTAATAATAATAGACCTTAATAGGTAGGCTAAGGAAAACGGCACTAGCACAAGTGTTTGCCTACTTTGAGAGCTACAAAGATATAATACATTTTATAAGGCTATCCAATTTTGCCTTGAAAGTGGCAGACAGAGGCGATCCAACCCCTTTTTAAGTAGCTAGTAACAAGTATGGAACTTCTACCAAACCAAATTGGGGCAGATGGTCAAATGGGGGACAAAATTTAAAAGGGGAACATGCTAAGATTCTAGACAAGAATACCCCTAACAACGATAAAGGGGGGGTATTTTTAGGAAAGGAAAAAAGGTTGTTGGAGCTGATTTAAAGGGAGATAGTGCTAAGGTCAACCAGTGGGAAAAAAGCACCCAAAAAAGTGTTTCAAAAGCATAGGTTTTTTGGGCAGATGGCTGGGCAGTGTCCCAATAAAAGGGTAATGACTATTAAGGAAGGAAACAAAGGAAAAAGGTCAAAAAGATGTTTTGAAGCCTACGGATTTGCCCTTAGCACACAGGAATATTATGATGATCATGATGCTAAAAACACTGGGGACAAGGGAGAGTTAAATTTTTCCATTAGTGTTAAAGGGTTATGACGTATCCCCCAGACGTCGGACATATAGGGGGAAAACCCTTTTCCCACCACTTTATGGGATTCGAGGAATTTGTGTGTTTTTTCATCGTAGTGGTGTTGCCAAAATGTATATTTACTACTTTAGAAAAATAATTTACAACTGTCCTAGCCCAAATTTAAACCCCCTTAAAAATTACATTGGGGGATGAACGGGGTAGTTTACATGTTAAAAGGGGGGAAAAAGGTGCCATTCAGATAGGGATAGATGCAGTGTGAAATTTTCTTTGTGTTCTTCCTTTTGCCCCTTTCATATATAGGGCAGGTTTTGGTTATTTAATGGGAGGGTAATGAGGGGTTCAAAAATGCTTATATTTTTCAAAAAGATAGTGCATGGGTTATCTTGAGTCTTATGTCTCCAAAAAAAGTTTGGATATTCCAAGAACGATCAGTAAAATAAGGCTACTCAAGCTTCAAGCCAACAAGCATATGCAAAAAAGGGATGTTGTCCAAAAAAAGACCCCTTAGATTTGAGGAAAAATCTTTAAAAGGCCCGAGGTGATGGGAATCAAACCTCGGATAAAAATAGGAAGCCAATTTGAACAATTTTTCCAGACATCTACATGTTATTTTTATTTATCTCATAAAAATTTGTCTTCCATTATAGTAGGTAAATTTGTCAGTTTTTACAGACAGTGGGTAAAATTCACTTAAGGCTCAATTGTGGGTTTTCATGGATTTATCAATCAAAGAAAAACCCGGCCCCAATATTGTTCCTGGGGGTGCAAAGAAGTGGTCTTATGAGGGTTTACTTGTAATTTCCCTTTAGTGAAAAAACTTGCCCCCTTCTTGTTTTCCTTGTAATTTTCTTTGTTAAATTTCCCTTTTTTAGGCAAGTATAAAACTTGCAAAGTAGGGTTAGAAGGGGACTTTTCGAAGATTATCACTTGAAATTTTTCCCATGGAGTGCTTCTTCACCCCACCTTCTCTTATAAATTTACTTGAAAAATTTGTGGCGAGTTGGCTTAATAAATTCTTATGGTCATATCTAGTTTCTTAAGTTGCATCCAATTATTGCTAGTGGTAATATCAAATTTTTTTTTTGGTTTTTATTTGTTTTTCCTTTTACGCTAAATTAGGGTTCTTGTTTTGCTGGGTTTTTTGAAATGTAAAAATGGGAAAATTGAATTGTTCCTTTTTTTTGTTTGGGTTTGGAATCCAATTGTATGCATCAAAATTTAGTCTATGCCATTTGGGGGTTTTTGGTTCTTGCTTCAGCCATTTGAAGGTTTCCCCCTTCAATTTGTGTTCACCATTTAGTTTGGAATTGAATCAATTGGTGTTGATTTGTTAAGTGGCATTGAGATCCCCCTTAAACACATCTGTTTTATTTAGCTTGGTACTCTCATGGGTGTAGGTAGGGGATTAAAACAAAATTTTGGAAGGTTTGTTAGAAGTGTAGGGTAGATTTTTGTTTGTAGTCTTTTGGTGCTAGACATGACCCATTTTGATGTAAATTTTTGGGGTGATTAGTTAATCAAAATCATGAACAATGATTGTCATGATATGACCATCCATTTCAATACACTGAAGGAGAACAATTTTAAGTTTAAATTAGAAACTTATAGACAATAAAGGGTTTCAAATTATAAACTGTGGGGTAAAAATAAAGGCATCCGTAGCAGTTTTTAAAACTAAAGAAGTGATGGAAATTTAGAGAGTAAGGGTGTAAAGGGAAATTTTTTGGGTTTTCCCAAAAGATTTCCCGATTTACTTCTTGTAAGGGGGATTAAATTCAAAAGATCAGTGTTTGGGTTTGGTCCCAAATCAAAAGCCCCCCATTGTATGGCACCTTAAAGTTAAAGAACAAAGGGGGTCAAAAAAAAAGAGTATTGGAAGGAAGTTTATTGACTAAGTGTCTCACCGTGGGGTGCTTAGTAATATTTATGAAGAAGAAAACAATAGCATGGATTATGTATGGACAACCGAGAGTTGAAAAGGGTTACAAAAAAAGTAAATACCTCTCCCGTTGATAACTTGTTTTATCAAATTTCAAAGCGCTTAATTCTCAAAAATAGATTGAGATTGAGTTCCCCAAATTTAGGATCAAAAAGGAGGGCCCTCCAAAAAATCCTTTTTGAAAATAGATATAACATTGTAGTTCTAAGTAATTCCTTTAGACTCACAAAAAGTACCAGCGACTTTCATGGTTTAATTTAACCCCATATTTAGGGAAAATTGGACAAGTTTTTCTTTGTTCATGATGGGAATCAAACCTATGGTTTTTAATAGTGGAGAAACCAAATTGGATACGTGGCCTAGTATCCCATTTTTCTTATTTTCCCAAAAATAATAATTTATCTTTACTTGTAAAAGGTAAATTTATCAATTTTTTCAGGGTAGAAATAAAAACCCAAAAAGGATCAATTGTGGGTCTTTATGGGCTACATCAACCGGTCCCAGTGCTCCCTTGAAGTGAAGATGGCCATTTGGGCTTTTTTGTAATTTTAATTTTGTTTTTGGAATCGACCCTTAGCTGGTTTTGTTGTAATTTTGGGTTTTTTTTTTTTACCCTAAAGGAGCAAGTATAAATACTTCTAAATAGGATTTTTTGAGAAGACTTTTTAAATTGAGAAAAATCTACCCTTCTTGCGTGAGGGGGTTTCTTTTCAACAAACACTTTATCAATTTCAATTGAAATTGAACGAGTTGGCTTAAGGAGTATTGTGGTTATATAAACCTTTCTTAAGTTATTCTAACATTTTTAATGCGTAAATTCTACTTGCAATTGGGTTTGTGTTACTTTGTTTATATTCACGTGAATTAGATTTCCAAAATTAAAATTTTGTTCAATTCCATTTTGAGTGGAATTCGGTTCATTTATTTTTTATTCTTTACATATTGTATATTGAATTTATTCATCATAATTTGCTTGATCAATTTCATTCACGCAATTTAAGGGTTAATGTGATTATTGGTGTTATCCCATTTTGTGGGTTTGATTTGGTGTTCATGAATTGTTTTGGTTTTTTTTTTTTTTTTTTTTTGAATTAGACTACTAGGACATCATCTTTTTAATATCAAGCAAGGTTTAGGAAGGGAATTTCGTGAATCACAATTGGGATTTAGGGTTCTTATCCTTCAAGCCCAAAATTTGGGATTGAGTAAGGAAAAATTTGAAGTTTGTGTTGAATTTTTTCTTTAAATTTGTTTGCTTGTTTTTTAATTGAAGTATTATAAAGTGTTGAAATCAGCTTGCATCCTTGCCATGAGGGTTTGAGTGGAAAAGGGGAAGTCTTTAATTTGAAATTCATCTTTAAGAATGTTGTTTTTTGATTATTTTTCCCCTTACAAGAGTTTAAAAAAATTAAAAAAGTACTTATTTTCAAAATTGCTATTTTTCCCCTAGAGGTTTGGAAACAATTTTAAAATTAAAAAAACAAAATTTAAAAGTTTAAGGTTATTGTGTTTTTTAAATCTTAATCTTTTTTGATATTTTTGAATTGTTTTCTTTTTTTGGGGAAAAATCCTCTATTAATTGTTCCATTGTTTTTGTTGTCGTGGATTATTGAATGTAAAGTGGTGTGAAGTATTTCTGCCTGTTGGTTCAAATCCAAAAAAATAAAACCCCTACTTCTGACAATGATATGATTTGCTTTTTGAGTGAGTAGGGCGCCCCAAAGGGGACGGTTAAAATATATTTCTATTCAAGAGAATAAAGGGAAAAAAGAAAAATGGGGGGTTTTTTGTTTGGAAAAAAAATTAATATTGAAACAAGATAAAAAAATTGAATATTGATAAAAGCAAGCCAAAGGAATTCAAGTTTTTAATTCGGGAAATTTTGATCTCGATAAAATTTTTTTCTTTTCCCTTTTTCTAATAAATGGTTATGGTTTTTAAACAAGCTTAACAACCTTTTTCCCTTATTCCTCATAATCAAAACAAGCTTTTTGACTATTTCTCTTATTGTTAGACAACTTAAAAAAAACTCTTAGGATTTAATTTTCAAAAGCATTAAAAAAAAAGAGACCCCTTTTTAGATAATTTTAAAACATTTAAAAAGAAAAATTATAAAAAATTTTGATCATCTATTTTAAATAAAAAAGTTTTGTGTCACCGAGACAGAACTATCAAACAATTAGGTTTTTAAAGTGCTAATTGACAATATTTAATTGCTAATTGAGTAAAAAACTCTAATATACCAACAACAAAAAAAATAATGAAAAAACTTCCCCGTATATAAAATTTCCAAAAACAAAGAATAGTTAAAAAAAAATTTTAAATTTAAAACCACAATTCGTGGGGGAATCAAACTTCTATGCCCCTTTTGGGTAAAAAATCTGCTTACACAATGTTCATATAAAAACAAAAAAATTTAAAAAAAAAACAAAACAAGCCCTTTCCGGTTTCCTTCCTCGCCCCTTCCTTCTTATCTCCAAGATGACCAAGTTCTTAAACCCCCTAAGGTTATTTTTTAATTGAAAAAAAGGGCAGAGGATCTTTAGCTACAAAATACAAAAATATCTTTCCTTTTTGATTAAATCTCAAGAAATGAATAATCGCCCCCTGGAAAAGCCCTAAAAACACGGCCAGGGTTTAAGCCGTGCCTTCCTTGGGGTTACCTAAATTCTTCACCCCTGATCGGGGTTTGTGCCAAGGTTTCCCCGGCAGATCTCAAGCCGTGTCCCTTAGTTGATTTCCAAATTTTTTCATCCTTGGACATTTCCATTTCAACTTCCACCACGTCTTAAAAAACACTTCCCAGGTTCCCCCTATACCCGACCCCCCCCGGTTTCTCTTGTTAGCCCCCATTTCACCTTTTGTGCAGTGTTTGCTGGTTTTTCCCGGCCCTTTTCAAATCGGCCCCTTTGGAAGATACAGGTCGGTACTTAAACCCTGTTTTTCCCCATGGATTCTTTAAGACGATACACGGTCGGTACTTAACCCCTTTTTTCCCCGGGGCTTCAAAAATAAGTAAAGCCGGGTACTTTAAATAATCCCCCTGTACTTTCCTGGCGTTAATCCTTGTTTTGATCCAAGTTTAGATGATTCTCTAATTTACTTAATTACCCCCTTGCCTTTAACCTGTTTTTTTTACCATAATGATTAAGTACCTTTTCCCTTTTGATTTCTAAAAATCTATAAAAATTTTAAAAACTTAGACTATAAAAATTAGTAAAAAATGGCTCTTCAAATTCCCCCCACTTAAACTTTTTCTTGCCCCCAAGTAAATTTAATCAAATAAATTGAAAAATCCGTATAGTTTACAAATTTTTTTTCATCTTCCAAACATCATTCATTTGTAATTCGGTTTTTAATTTTATGTCTCTACTTAACCAAACCCCGGTTTTTTTTGATAAAAAAACCCCCGGACAAAATTTAATTTTATCTAAAAAAAAAAAACTTTAATCCTCATGTTTAGCAAAAGAATTTTTATTCCAAAAAATTTAAACTTAATCCCCCAAGGAAAAACACCAAATAAACTTAAAAAATTTATAAGATAAATCCTTGAAATAAAGTAAAAGCTTAGTTCAACTTTTCCATAATTTTTCCTTTTTATTATAAGTCTTTTTAAAATTCAATGAATGTTTCATTTTTTTTTTTTGATTTAACAAGCATTTTTTTTCCCCGGTTTTTGCCCGCTTTTTTTCTGAACTTTTTTTTTTTTCGCCCTTTTCGATGTGAGTTCTTGAGTCGCACCCCGAGCCGTCACTAAGTCCCCGGGTTTTGAGTCCCCTCGGATTTCCCCTCACTCTAACTTAAAAGTTTGAAATTTAAAACAAAAATTATTTGAATTATTGGAGAAAGGGCTTGCTTGATAAATTTTTAATATATTTTTTTTTTTCCAACACTTAAAAGTATATAGTTGCTAAAAAAACCAAAAGTAAATTTTTTTATTTTTCACTTAGGGACTCGACTTACTCTTAGACTTCTGTTCTAAAGCTAAAAAAAAGGAAAATTTTTATTTCTTAAAATTTCACTAAATTTTAACCAAAAGTATTCAAAAAAACATAGTAGAAAAACTTTTTGAACAATCAATTTCCATTTTGTTATGCTTTTAAACTTTAGTACAACCCCCAGATTTCATGATAATTTAAAAAAAAAAAAGGCCTTAAAATTTTTTAAAAGGACAAATTCAAGTATGAGTCAATTTCTACTTAATTTTTTCCCCTCCCCCACATTAGCTTGAATGGCCTCATGTTTCCAAATTCAGCAAATTTTAAAGAGGTTAACAACAAAGGGAAAAACATTAGAGAAAGAAAAAGGAATCGGTACTTCCCTAGTATGAAGTTGGAATTGGAATTTTCTCCCCTTAGATAGAGATGTATTGAGATATGTACCTTTTGCTGAGCAACAAAAAATAAAACAACACTAAATCAAAACAAAATAAATTAAATTTTTTTTTTTTTTTTACATGGGTTGCCTCCCATGAACCCCCTTTTCTTTAATCTTTGGCTAGCTTCCTGAATTAAAAATATCGGGGGATTAAATGGTTTTTCAATAAAATCTTGAAACCTTCATAAAAAAGTTTCAAGCGAAAAACCTTTGACTTTGAATTCTTATCGGTTTCAAGATTGCATTTAACTGCACCATGCGAAAATATGTTGTGATAACAAAAGGCCAATCCACCGTGATTGTGTTTTCCAAAGAAAAACTTCAATCGAGAATGATAAAGTAGTACTTTTTGACCCACAGAAAAAATCTTCGAGAAAATCATTTAAAACATGAAATTCTTTTTTTTTCCCCTTTAGATTTTAGATTCTCAAAAGTTCTCTTCAATTTCCTCAAGTTCTTGTAATTGAAATTTTCTGTGTCCCAAACTCTCCATTCGCATTTAAAAAATTTTTTTACAGCCCTTACCCCTTATTTCCAGCTCCACGGGAGGTGACATGGTTTTCCAATATCAAACGAAAGGAGACTCCCCCTAGGGGTTTTTGTAATTTTTCCCCGGGGGCCCCCCAAAAGCATCTTAAAATTTTACCCCAATCCTTCCGTTGGATTGGGGTTTTTTCCAGAATGACTTGTTTCTCGTTTTAATTTCTCCAACCCCTTGGTTTGAGGGTGGTATGCGGGGAAGTGCGATGAGGACCCTTATTTTTTATAGAGTTCCACTACTCATTAAAAAAGGTGTCCACGATCACTGATAAGACCCTTGGGGTCCGAACCTAGCAAAAATTGGTTTAAAAAAAATTAAAACAACTTGGCTTCATTAGTTGGGGCGCTTTGGCTTCCCCCCTTTTAAAAAAAAAATCCCAGAAAAAAGGTGTAAAATTACCAAAGAAAGGAAAAAAACCCATAAATTAAATACCCCAATATAAATATTTCACTGCAAAAATGGGGGGGAAGTGGCTTTGGTCTCTACGCCCCAAGTTCCCCAAATTTTTTTACTTTTTAAAGACTTACAAAACATAAAGAACCAAAAAAAGTGGCCAAAACAACCAAAATTTTTAATCCTTTTTTAGCTGCCTCTTGGGCCAAAAAAGTCAAACCCCTGCTTATGAGTGAAAAAATTGAAAAACAAAAATATCGCTTGAGAAATACACCTTCTATGTTTTTACGAACAATGATTCCAAAATAGGTCATCCATACTAGTATTAAATACTTTTTAATTTTATCTTTTTTTAGCCTAGAAATCCCCTTTTTGGGGTGTTTGAACCAAAAAAGTTACAATTCGGCATCCCCGGAAAATTTTCTTTTGAATGAAAAAGATCCCAACGGGGGAAAAATCTTGTATTGGTGTTGACCCTTCACTGATAGGGGATTTTTATGAGGTGGTCGGAACAAAAATTTTTGGCCTTTTTTTATCGTTTTTCAGATCAAACTCTTGTAATAGGTACCCCCGAATAAGTCTTGATTTCGCCCCCTTCTTTGCGAGGGATTTGAAGCTGCATGATCAGAGTAAAAATTCCCCTTTTCCCCAAAAAATATGATCTGAAATTTTTTTAATGAAAAAAAAAAAGCCAAAATTTTTTTTTCCGTTGTGGAATAGTTGCTTAAAACATTACCCCAAATTTTTGGAAACATAATAAATGACATGAAAAGCTCTTAAAATTTTGGCCAAGAACGGCTCCAATGAAATTGCTCGATCACACAATTTCAAAGGGAAGGTTCCAGTCAGGGGTTGGTTGATCGGACAAAAGTCAACTTATCCCTCAATGTGCAAAAGCGTGTTACAGGCCTCATCGAACCAAATGTCCTTCTTTTTCAGCAATCGCATAGGGGTAGAAAAATTTTAAAAAAACCTTGTGAAGCGTCGATAAAAAACCTGCACTCCAAGAAAAAAGCAATTTTTTTATACATTTTAGGGTAGGTAAAGTTTAAAACAAATTTTACCTTAGCTTTATCGACTTCAAGCCCCAGAGGATACTAGAATAAAATAGATGTTCCATAAGTGACATTTTTCATAATTCAACACTGGTTTTATCTATACATCTTTGAAGCACTTTTGAAGGTTAGTCAAACAGAATCAAAAGAATTACCATAGACAGTGAAGTCTCCTTAAAACCTCTATGATTTTTTTCCACATAATCTGAAAAATACTAACTTTAAAACCTTTTGGAATGTGGTTGGGGCATTGCAGATCCCAAAAGGCATCCTTCAATATGCAAAAGAAATGAATGGTAAGTGAAAGTAGTCTTTTTGATCTTCCGGTGCACTGGAATTTGATAAAAACCTAAATTTAACCATCAAGACAAATAGTGAGAATGGCCAGCCAAACGTTCAGCATCTGATCAAGAAAAGGAAGAGGGAATGTTCTTTTCTAGTTGGCGCATTTAACTTCCTATAATCAAACAAACCTCCAACCATTCTGAACCGAGTAGGAATTAACTCACCATCAGAGTTTTCAATCACAGTCAAGCCTGTTTTCTTTGGAATAACTTGAATTGACTTACCCATTTGCTATCGGAAATTGGATAGATATACTACATCAAGAAGTTTCAAGATCTCTTTCTTAATTACCTCCATCATAGGCGGGTTCAACGACGCTGAACTTCCCTTGAAGGTTTGCAATTATCTTCATTAAAATCTTGTGATGCATGTGGAGGGGCTTAGTCCTTTGATATCGACTATGGACCATCCAATGGCTTCTTTATACTCTCTTAGCACCCGAATCAACTTTTTTCTTTAAAGTACTTAGTTTGTTAGAGACTATCACAGCAAGAGTCTCATTTTCTCCTAAGAAGATGTACTTTAGATGTTCGGGTAAGGGTTTTAATTCCAACTTTGGTGCCTGCACAATAGAGGGAAGAAGTATTGTGTTAGAAGGGGGTAAATTGATGTAGGACACATCATGCTGGTAGGTTTTAATTGATTCCAACTCTCAAATCATGTCCTGCAAATAAGAGGATATTACAAGCTTCTCCTTAAGAGTTTTTCAATGATTAATAGTAAAACTCTATTAAGTACAATTTTCAACTCATCTTTGTCTATCAAATCAAATGAAGCCTGTGTTAATGGGTCATAAACATCCACAACAAAAACAGGGGAGATATCACTAGATATTTCATGGCATCATAAATGTTAAATTTAATCACTTCACCATCAAATTCCATAGTGAGGTTACCGTCATGTACATCAATTTTCGTTCTAGATGTCTTAAGAAATGGTCTCCCTAATAATATCATTGGGAATTACGAGAATCATCATTCCATGTCAAGCACATAAAAATCTGCAAGGAAAACAACCCATTAACATGTACTAAAACATCTTCAGGACTCCCTCAGGATAGACATTGTACCTATCAGCAAGTTTGAACAATAACACCTGTTTCCTTCAAGGGACCAACATTCAAGCTTTGATAAACGATAAAGGCATAACATGATTGAAGCTCCTAAATCACACATAGCTTTAGCGATTCCAAGATTACCTATTTTGCAAGGATAGTAAACATACCTGGATCCTTACATTTAGGAGGAAGCTTCTTCTGAAGATAGCTGAAACATTCTCACCCACACTAATCTTTTCATTACTTTCAGCTTTCTTTTGTTAGTGCACAATTCTTTGAGAAATTTGCATAACGAGGGTACTTGCTTAATTGCATCCAGCAAAGGAATATTTACCTCAACTTGCAAAAAGTTTCAAGAATCTCCTTTTCTTTAGCTTCATTCTTGGTTTTCGCTAATCTAGAGGGGAAAGGAGGTGCTGTTGTCATGACTTTTGGTGGTTCAACAAGGGATCCTTTGATCTGGTTGTTCTGTTGGCTTGGAGTTGCAGTCTCTTTCTCAGTCTCTTTCTCAAGATTAGTTTTGGGGTCTTTTCTCATTTTGATCCCTACAATTTCGTTCCACTTCTCAAGGTAATTGCATTAGCGCTTTGCTTTGGATTTGTGATAGTTTGAGAAGGTAACTTACTTGAGTTTCTAACCTGTTTATAGAAGAAGCAAGTTGGCTTACTGATTTTCCAAGTTGGAATGCTCTACTTTGTTCATCTTGAAATTGTTTTGATTTTATAGCAAGTGATTTAACAATTTCTTCAGAGACATACCTGAAGTGGAAGGGCTTATGGTACCTGGTTTGATGGCTTAGGTTGGAATTGGTTGGAAGTTTTGTGGTTTATTGCCATATCTGAAGTTAGGATGATCCCTCCATCCAGGATTATAAGTATTCGAGTAGGGTCATTATTTCCTTTGTGGCTATCTTGGGAATCCTCCTAAGCATTGGCATGCTCATGATTGTCATCTTGCAGTGAGGGACACATGTCGGTGGGATGATTAGAAGCAGCACAAATTCCACAAGCCTTCACCTGCTATGTTTTTCAAGAGCTATCTGTCTGCACAAGGGAGGTTAGGTTAGAAATTTGTGTTCAAGGTTAGGAACACTACCTCATTTACCCTCCTTGAAGATGTATCATGCCTATACCCAAAATTGTTGTGAATTAGCAGCCATAATGGAGATCAATTCCCTAGCTTGACCGGGGTTTTTATTCACTATGGCGCCTCCACTGCAGCATCCATCATCTTCCTCTCCATCGGGAGCAGGCCTTCATAGAAGTATTGGATGAGAAGTTATTCAGATATCTCATGTTGTGGACAGCTTGCACAAAGTTGCTTGAACCTCTCCCAATACTCATGAAGAGTCTTAGTGTCCCTCTGTTTAATACCACAAATCTCTCTTCTTATACCAGCAGCTCTAGACGCGGGGAAAAAATTTGTCTAAGAAGAGCCTCACCATATCTGTCCAAGTGGTTATAGAACTGGAGGCAAATAAAACAACCAATCTTTAGCTTTAGTACTTAAAGAGAATGGAAAAGCACGTAACTTGATTTGATCGTCGGTTATTCCTTGCGGCCTCATACTAGAACACACTATATGAAACTCTTTCAAATGTTTGTGAGGATCTTCATTCTCAAGACCATGAAAGGTGGGTAGCAAATGTATCAACCCAGATTTCAACTCGAATTCAACAGCTAGTTCGGGATAGTGAATATAAAGGGGTTGTTGATTCACATCTGGTGCAGCCAATTCTCGCAATGTTTTTTCAGGATTTGCCATATCGTCTTCTTTTTCAGAATCAATGGATGAATCAGACAAATCCGATGCCAAGTTCAGTCTAGGGGATGATCTAGCTTCTCTTCGCAGCCTCTTAAGAGTCTTCTCAATCTCCGGATTATAAGTGAGTGCACCTGTATGAGAAGAGCGAGTCATACAAGAATAGAAATAAGTTTGACACCAATCCCCGGCAACGGTGCCAAAATTTGATGGGTATTGAATCCAACAAAAATAAAACCTACTCCTAGACAATGATATGATTTGCGTATAGTAGTGAGTAGGGTCGTATCCACAGGGATTGGTTAAATATATTTCTATTCAAAGAGAATAAAGAGGAAAAAGAAAATGGGGGTTTTGTTTGTGAATCAAAATAATATTGAAACAAGATAATAAAATCGAATATTGATAAAAGCCTAGCCAAAGGAATCAAGATAGTTTAATTCGAGGAATTGATCATCGATGCAAATGTTTTCTATTCTTATTTCTAGATAAACTGGTTATAGTTATTAACAAGCTCTAACAACCTATCTCTCCTTACTTGCACGATAATCAAAACAAGCTCTTTGACTATTTCTCTTATCGATTAGACAACCCTAAAACAAGCTCTTAGGATTTAATCTATCAATAGCATTAAAAACAAGAGAGACCACCAATTCATGCCAGTAGATTATAAGATAACCTATTTAAACAAGATCATACATCTCCATAACATGAATTCGATCATCTATTTTATAATCAAACATGTTATTGTGTCACCGAGACTAGAACTATCAAACAATTACGGATTTGACGTGCTAGTTGACAATATATTAACTTGCTAATTGAGTAGAAGAGCTCTAATTCATACCAATCAACAAAGATAATAATGACAAAACATTCAGAAGATATATGAATATCCAAAAACAAAGAATAGATTAAAGACAAATCAATTAAATTTCACAATTCGTGGAGAATCAAACTTCTATGACCCTTTGGCTAGAAAATCTGCTTAGTTACACATGTTCATCATCAAAATGAAAATTAAAAGTAAAAACATAACAAGCCTCTGTTCCCAGTTTCCTTCCTCTGCCTCCTTCCTTCCTTCTTGTCTCCAAGATGATCCAAGATTCTTATAACCCTCTAGGGTTAGTTCTATTTATATTGTTAAAGGAATGGCAGAGGATCTTTAGCTAGCAAGATACGAAAATATCTTTCCTTTTTTATGTAAATCTCAAGAAGTGAATAATCGTTTGCCTGGCACGCCCTACAACACGGCCGTGGGTCAAGCCGTGCCTTCCTCTGTGGGTAATCTACAATTCTTCATCCATGATCAGTGTGTGCCACGGCTTATACCACGGCCAGATCTCAAGCCGTGTCATCCTCTGGTTGATGTTCCACAATTTCTCATCCTTAGCACGTCTTCCATTTTAACTTCCACCACATCTTCAGCCACGGCTTCCACCACGGCCAGATCACGAGTCGTGTCTCTCTCTATTGATAGTCCACATTTCCACCTTCTTGTGCAGTGTATAGCACGGCTTGCACCATTGCTGTATTACAAACCGTGCCTCCTTCTAGACAGATACACGGTCATGTACTTCAACCGTGTATTTTCCTGTGGCTTCAAAACTAAGTACATGGCCGTATACTTCAACTACACGCCCATGTACTTTCCTCCGGCGGTGTAAATCCTTGTCTTTGATCCAAGTTGTAGATGACTTCTCTAATTTACTTGAATTAGCACCCTTGACTCCATTTAACCTGATTTATCACCATAATAGAATTAACATTTCCTTATGATTTCTATAAAATCTATAATAAATTAACACACTTCATACTATAAGGATTGAGTATAAAATGGCTCTATCATGCACCATGGTTATGTGTGTGTATGTGTCGTAGTGAAGTGTTTATAGTGTAGAAGTGTGTGTGTTGTCGTTCATGTTTGAATTTCGAAAGCAATCATGAAGTGTGGAAGTTGTTGTGTATTGATCATTTAAATACACTTTGACTAGTTAGAATCATTAGCTTGCCATTTATAGAAGTGTTCATCATTGTTTCTAATTGCATTTGTTGTCGTGATCGTAAAGTGTGCCATGGGTGTGTGAAGCTTAGGTGGAGTATACTTTATGTTTTGAAGTGAGTGAGGACGTGAAGTAGTGGTTATGTGTTACACCATGGAAGTGAGTATGTGTACCATAGTGTAGTGTTGTGATTGTTGTTGTTAGCGTGAAAGTGTAGTTGTTGAGAAGTGGTGATTGTGAGTGAAAAAAAAAAGTCAAAACCATATCGAATGATAGCGTGAATAGGGGAATTGGCAATGAGGCCAATAACTAAGTTGGTGGTAGTCAAGGTCGATGAACTGCAGGTGGAAGAACTTTAGAGGAACAATTACAGGACCTCACCACCATTGTTGCTACATTAGCAATAAGGATAGGTCGGATGATGATGCCACAACCACCAGTGGCAAATCCTTAGGCACCACCACCTAAGGTAGTTCCTTAGAATGTTCATAAAGAAGGATCAATTAGAAGTTATATGGGTAGAAGAATGGAGGGAGATTATCATGCTCTTAGGGAGGAAAGAGATGATAATTTTGGGAATAACGTTTAACCAAACAAGGATTTCATACCACCTTGGGGATTGGAATATGTGAAACTGTAAATGCCTTCATTCGATGGTAAGGGTTCAGCTGATGATTACTTTGATTGAGAGGACAACGTTGAGGGTCTGTTCGAGTGTTATGAAATTGATGATAACACTAAGGTTTGTCTTACAACTGTGGAATTCATAGATTATGCTGCCTTATGGTGGAAAAATCTGGTGATTAGTAGACAAAAGGATGGAGAGGCTGAAATACATACCTAAAGGGACATGAAATGGGTTTTGAGGAAAAGGTTCATACCTAAACATTACAGGAAGGAACTATTTATGCGTCTCCAAACATTGAGGTAGGGAGGCAAAACAGTTGATAACTATGTATAGGAGTTTGAGACACTAATGATCAGATGTGGATCAGTCGAGCCTCCTAAGCAAACCTTAACACGATTTGTGTCTAGGTTGAAATATGAGATTGCCTGCATTGTAGAGTTGCAAAAGTATAATACACTTGATGAGGCTATACAGTTAGCCTTGAAAGTGGAGAGGTAGAGGTGATCCAACCCTTTCCGAGCCACTAGTAACAGATATGGTACTTCTACTAAACTTAATAGAGTAGATGGTTAAATGGGTGGACAAAAGGGAATGGGAAAACATGCTAAGGCTGTGGACAAAAACATCTCCAACACTGATAAGGAGAAAACTGTTTTTGGGAAAGGTAAAGAGGTAATAGAATTTGATTTTAGGCAGATAGTACTAAGGTCAACCAGTAGGAAAATGAGCTAAATTAAATGTTTCAAATGCATGAGTTTTAGACATATGGCTACACAATGTCCCAATAAAAGGGTGATGACTGTTATGGAGGGAAACGATGAAGATGATCAGGAAGAAGTTGTCGAGCCTACAGATTTATCCATAGCTCTATAGGAATATTATGATGATTAGGACACTGAAACACATGAGGACAAAAAGAGTGAAAATTACTTACCTATTAATGTGTTACGCAGGGTTATGACCATATCTCCAAATGTTAGGGATATACAAAGGGAGAACCTGTTCCACAAACCTTGTCAGATTCGAGGTAACTTATGTGTTCTTTTCATCGATGGTGGTAGTTACACTAATCTCATATCTGCTACATTAGTAAATAACTTACATCTAGCCACTAGTCCACATCTGCACCCTTATAAATTACATTAGCTACACGACCGAGGTAGTTTTCATGTTAAACAGAGGGCAAAGGTGCCATTCAGTATAGGAGATAGATACAATGATGAGATTATCTGTAATGTGCTTCCTATGTACGCCTTTCATATATTACTAGGTCAGCCTTAGTTATTTGACAGGAAGGTGCTATATGACGGGTTTAGAAACACTTACATGTTTCAAAAGGATGGTACTCGGATTATCTTGACTCCTATGTCTCTCTCTAAAGTTCGCTCATTCCAGGAACAGATTAGAAACACCAATGGTTTCACAAGGCCTCAAGCCAATAAGCAAACGCAAACACTGGGTGTTAGTCTGAGAGAAGACCCTTTAGATTTGAGGGCAAATCTTTTAGAGGCCCGAGGAGATGATGAAAATCAAACCTATGGTTCCAACAGTAGGGAAACCAAATTAGATGCATGAGCTCAGATATCCACATGTTGTCTTATTTACCTAATAATAATAATTTATCTTTACATTATAGCAAGTAAATTTATCAGTTTTTATAGGGTGGTGAATAAAATCCAATAAAGATCTATTGTGGGTTACTCATGGACTTACATCAATCGATCCACATGTGCTCCATTAAAGTGAAGAACCAGTCATTTGAGGGCTTATTTGTAATTGTAATTGTAATTTTGTTGTTGAGAACTGGCCATTAATTAGTTTTGTTGTAATTTGGTTTTGTTGTTTTTACCCTAATTGGATCAAGTATAAATACTTGCTAAGTAGGTTTTAGAGGGGACTTTTGAACTTGAGAAAAATCTGCCCATTCTTGCCGTGAGGGGAGTTCCTTTTCACGCAATACATTCTTATCAATTTCAATTGAAATTATGGAAAGTTGGCTTAAAGAGTATTGTGAGTCATATCAATCCTTCTTAAGTTGCTTCCAATTATTTTCTAATGCGTCATATCTAGTTGTAATTGGCTATGTTACTTTGTTCATATTCATGTGAATTAGGGTTCCAAATTTCATATTTGATTTAATTCCAATCTAAGTGGAATTCGATTCATTTTAGTGTTATTCTTTACATATTATACTATTGCAATTGATCCTCATCATAATTTGGCATTAGATTAATTTCATTCACGTAATTTAAGGGTTTACGTGATTATTGGTGTCATGCCATTTTGTGGGTTTGATTTGGTGTTCACGCAATTGTCTTGGTGCTTTTTTTTGCAATTGGATTACTCGACACATCAATTCATAGATGACATTTTAATATACTCCAAAAATGAAGAAGATCATAAGCAGCACTTGAAGGTAAAATTGAGCAGATTGTAAGCAGAAAAGTTAAACGCCAAGTTTAAGAAGTGTGAGTTCTAGCTGAAACAAGTCACCTTTTTGGGACATGTGATTGGTAAGGATGGATTATCTATAGATCCTAAGAAGACAAGAGATGTAAATGAATGGTCCAGGCCAAAGACCATAATAGAATTTAGAAGCTTCTTGGGGTTAATAGGATACTATAGAAGATTTATGGAAGGATTCTACAAACTAGCAACCACTTTGACTAAGTTGACTCAGAAAGGAGTAAAGTTTGTATAGGATGACCAATGTGAAGCAAGCTTCATAACATTGAAGGAGAGATTAACTTCTACACCTGTACTTGCACTACTAGTTAGTGGTGAATAATTTGTGGTGTATAGTGATGCCTCTATACAAGGGCCCAGATGTGTGTTGATGCAAAATGATAGGGTGATTGCTTACACATCTAGGAAATTGAAGCCTTATGAGAAGAATTACCTAACACATGAACTAGAATTAATAGTCTTAGTATTTACACTCAAGTTATGGAGACATTACTTGTATGGAGAGAAGTGTAGAATATTCACAAATCACAAAAGCCTCAAGTACTTATTTACCCAGAAAGAGCTAAATATGAGGCAAAGAAGCTAGCTAGAACTAATAAAAGACTATAACTTAGACATTCAGTATCATCTCGAAAAGGCAAACGTAATTGCTGATGCACATAGTAGAAAGAAGCATGGTAATCTAACAACGATGATCACAACTCAAAAAAGAATATTAGAAAATTGCAAAAACTAGACTTGGAGATTGTTACCTAGGAAGTTAGAGCTAGACTCACCAATTTACAAATATAGCCAACATTAATTGATAGAATAAAAGCTGCATAATTTGAAGATGTGGGGATATAGGAAATAAAGAAAAGAATGGAAGAGGGAAAAGCTATAGAGTTCAATGAAGATGCAAAGGGGGTGTTGAGGTATGATCGCAGGCTATATATGCCAAATATAGATGAACTGAAGAAAGAGATATTGAAGGAGGCACACTACTCCAGGTACTTTATATACCCCGGAAGTACCAAGATGTATAAAGACTCGAAGAACCATTATTGGTAGAGGAATATGAAGAGAGAAGTGGTTAATTATGTATCTAAATGTATGACCTGCTAATAGATCAAGATAGAACATTAGAGACCCACTAACATGTTACAACCTTTACCTATACCAAAATGGAAATGGGAACATGTGACCATGGACTTTGTCATAGCACTACCTTAATCAGTGACTAAATTGGACACAGTTTGGGTAATTGTGGATCGGCTTACAAAATTATCACGCTTCATACCAATAGGTACTAGGTATAAACTAGAGAAACTGGCACAAATTTACATCAAAGAAATGGTAAGGTTACATGGGATATCGATCTCCATAGTGTTAAACAAAGATACGACATTTGTGGGAAGGTTTTAGAATAGCCTACATAAAGCTTTGGGGACAAAACTACAATTTAGTATGGCTTTTCACCCGTAGACGTATGGTCAGTCAAAGCAAATGGTTCAGATATTGGAGGATATGTTGAGGGCATGTGCATTAGACCTTAGTGGAAATTGGGATGAACATCTGCTCTTAATGGAGTTTGCCTACAACAACAGTTATCAAGTTACCATTTAAATGGCACCATATGAGGCGTTATATGGAAGAAAGTGCCGATCACCATTACATTGGAATGAGGTGGGTGAGAAACAAATATTAGGACCTGATTTAGTGTAAGATGCAATAAACAAAGTGAAATTGATCAAACAAAAAATGCAGTCAACCTAAAGCTACCAAAAGTCATATGCAAACATGAGAAGACGCCCATCAGAGTTTCAGGTGGGAGATCATGTGTTGTTGAAGATTTCACCTATGAAAGGAGTGATAAGATTTGGACTAAGGGGGAAATTTAACCCTAGATATGTGGGAGCCTTTGAAGTCTTGGAGAAAATTAGACTAGTAGCATACAGACTGGGATTGCCACTAAGCTTGGCTAGAGTACACAATGTATTTTACATTTCCATGCTAAGGAAAAATGTACCTAACCCAGATCAAATCAATTTACTGGAACCTTTGCAAGTGCAACCAAATCACACAACTATGGGAAGATCTATTAAAATTATGGATACTAAAGAGCAAACTTTGAGAAGACGGGTTATCAAGTATATCAAGGTGCAATGGAGCAATCAAACCAAAAGAAAAGCAACTTAGGAATTAGAAGAAGAGATGAGAAGAAAATACCTAGAACTCTTTAGTGATCCAAGTAATTTTCAAGGACAAAAATTCTTATAACGAAGGGAGAATATAAATACACGAGTAATATAATATATATAATAATAAAAATGTAGCTAAGGTTAAAGGACTATAAATAGGTCATTATAAACTTTATTGACCTTTTTCCTCCCTTTGCATCTCATAGAACCCTAGAACCTTCTTATGTGAATCCATAAAGAAGGAGACAAGCCCTTTTTCCACCACTAGCTTATCATATTAAGGTAAGT
The DNA here is from genome assembly GCA_037954665.1 of Laguncularia racemosa. NCBI lineage: Eukaryota > Viridiplantae > Streptophyta > Magnoliopsida > Myrtales > Combretaceae > Laguncularia > Laguncularia racemosa. The sequence continues at coordinate 768,842 of JBBMOL010000212.1, forward strand.
ACATAGATCAACGATTATGAATCATGATTTACATATTTATATGGTAACATAGGGAGTAATGAATTAAGATCATTTACAAGTCAAGATTAATCCATGCTATACAAGGTTTAAAGCAAGCACTTCAAGCATATAGATCATGATTCAAGTCAAGTAAGTGTATCTACTAGTGTATTACATTGCAAATTTTATGTTAGATAGATTAAATAGGTTAAATTGATTAGAAATCGAGTTGAGGAATAGATTTACGAAGTGTACAGTTAGATACATGGCCTCCCAACATGACCATGTTGGAACTATGTTGAAGACCCAAAGTGAACCAAAGAGACACGATCTGCCAACATGACCATATTGAAACTATGTTGAAAATCCAAAGTAAGCAGAGAGATACACAACCTCTCAACACAATCGTGTTGAAAAAAAAACAACACAACCTCTCAACATGACCATGTTGAGGTCATGTCGATGAATAGTAAATAGTGAACCCTCAACATGACCATGTTGAGACCATGTTGAAAAAAAAAGAGAAATGTATATGGCCTTTGGCATGGTCCTGTACTACCCCATATTCAACTACACGGCCTCCAACATGACCATGTTGAGTTGAAACACATCTATTTTCATTTTGATATTTATAGTAATACGATTCTAAAAGCAAATAATTTGAATTATGTATAAGTTTAGAAGAATTGTGAAGCTAGAAAAGTATAAGACAAACTAAGTTTTGCAAAGTCAAGTATGTGTATACCATGTTTGTTACTTGTGCTTGATAAATTAGATTTTTGTGTATGAGTTTAATAATATTATAAATGAACATAATTGTGAATTTTTAGGTTCAAGAAATCGAGTGTAGGTCGGTATTCTTAGGGTGGCAACCTAATAATCGGTATGTAACGTTGTCTCTAGTGGAGTCGTGTATCGAAATGATCCGGGTCTTATGTAGAAGGTTGTATGTGGAAGGTTGTGATGTGTAATGTAGAAGGTTGATGTGTATGGACTCATGGATTCAAGGACAGTGGGTAGTACCTACTTTCATATATATATGTATGATTATGAAAGGTTAATGTGTGAGAACTCATGGACAATGTGGTATAACCACTGTCATATGTATATTATTATTATGTATGGTTGTGGAAGGTTAATGTGTGAGGACTCATGGACTCATGGGAGTACCCACTATCATATATATATTATTATTATGTATGGTAAGAGACTCATGGACAAAGAGGATTACCTTTATCATATATATATATATGTATATATTACTTGTGGATGGATTGTGAAAGGATGTTTATGAATGTGATGTGTGAAGATGTTTATGATGAGATTGTGTATTGATTAAAGATTGTGAAAGATAAATAAAATTATGTATGAATATTATAATGCATCTTGCATGTGTTATTGCTTCTAGCATGGCATGCGTGTGTGTGTGTAAGTATACACTGTACTAGGCGTTAGCTCAACCCTCGTGGAAAATAATTTTTTTAGTTGTAGACACTACGTGAGAAATTGTGGGATATGTTGAAAACCTAAGGGAAAAAACTCAAGATCAAAACAATGAAGAGAATGTAGAATGCATCTATTACAATGACTAATAGATAGACTAAGGAAAGACATGTTAAATTTTTTAGTTAATCATTTTGAGAATTTTTATTATAAGTGAATGTTAATTGTTTCTTAAACGTTACAGAAAAATATGATTTAGTAACATTTATTAAACGTTACCGAAAAATATAATTTAGTAACATTTATAAATAAATTTAGAAGATATATATATATATAATTTGATTTGTAATATTTTTCTAACATTAATTGTAATTAGTCTTATTAAATATTTTTTACTTACTATATAAAAATTAAATAACCATTAAATTAAAAAAAATCTATAATTTACTCCCTAGCTACTAGGCATTCCCCTTTAAGAAATTATTCACTTCCCGCCTAATGTTTTGTTTTATTTTGTTCCTTTCTTATTTTTTTTCATCTATATCTTCCTCAATAGGTGGCAATACTCTATCATTTTTTTTTCTTGTTTTTTCATCTCACTTGAAAATACTCTCCTTCTCTCTCATTAGTCATCAACCCCCCAAAACACGACCACTGCTCATATTCTCTCTCCCTCCCATCACTCTCGAACACCACGACTACCCATACTCTATCTCTCTCGCATCACCATAGAACACCACCACTACCCGTACACTCCCTCTCTCCCATCGCCCCCCTAGACAGCACCTATCAGCCCTCTCCATCCTCTAAGAAGAACATGAATCATCACCAAAACATCAACCCATCACCCATCTCCATTAGCTAAACAAACACCTATGACCCATAGAACACCCACCCATTCGATCTCTCTTGCTCACTATTCCTTCGTCACCAACCAAGCATTTCTTAAAGGTACGATTTAGAGCCTTAGCGCACCTTAATTTTATACTTTCATGTTTTTCCCTTTTAATTTTTGTAGAATAATTCTAAGGTTCTTATCAGCATACAAGAAGCTTGTTGCTGGAAAGCTTGCTAAAGAGGAATCTAAAAGAAAGATTAAAGGGGAGGCAAAGAAGGAAAAATGCATTGTATGTCTTGTTTATTATACATTTCAATGGTGCTTTTAATCATATATATTTTTTAAAATTAAGTGGTTTATGCATGTACATATTCATGAACTCAATAGGTGGAAGAGAAGGGGCATTGAGCTTCTTAAATATTTGGATACACATGAAAAGTTTCTTATAGGTGTTGCCACAAAGGGAGGTGTGTGCTTCATTTTTTTTAAAAAAAAAAGCTTATGGCAGCAAAAAAAAAAAATAGTTTGCATTTTAAGATTTCTCATTTTGTTTACTAACTTTGTTTAGATTTATTTATCCAAAAGAAAACTTTGTTTGGATTTCAGTGGTCAAGTTGTTTAATGTAGTATGTCTCTCTTTATTATTATCATAAGTTGGTTAATCTATCATTAGATATATATATATATATGATGCTCTGCAATGCCAACTACTTTAGCTATAGCTCGTTCTATTTCCTTATGTCTATACTGTTCTATTAGTTGTTATAGTTTATAATTGTGAACTTGTGGAGTGGAGGATTTTTTTGCTCATCATTGGCTCCCATGAGTAATATCCCATATTGTTCACTCATTACTTAATTTTTATAAATTTGTGGATTAGGCCTTGAGTTGTAGTTATGGTTTTTGTTTTGGGGATAGAGTTGTAATTCTTTATTTGTAGTTATGCTGTGATTGTAGCATGGCTTTATTTGAGATGGGCTGAGATCCCTCTTATATTTGTGATTATGTTTGTGTTTGGAATGAATGGTGACTTTTTCTTCATAGTTTAGGTTGTATTGTTTGCTATAGATTAGGTTTCATGCATTTGGGTTGATCTTATGTTTTTACATTGGTTGAATAAATTGTGACCCTTTCATTTTATGTACAGTGTTTCATTTTTTAAGCTATCACTTCGGTTTGTAGTAACCTTGATAACTTTTTAACAGTTGTTGCCCTATTTCTTTGTTTTATGTGTCCTACTAAGCTTATACTTTGTTTTGTCTCCCTTTTGTTCTGTTATACTTTCTCTTCCCACCTTATATTGAACCTATCATCTAGATGAAGCTAAAGGGGGAGAAAAGTAAAGCTTAGCAGAAAACAAAAAAAAAAAACAAAAAAAGAAAGAAAAAATGAGATTGATGTTTGCACTCCGTTTGAAATCCTCTTCAAAAATAAGTTTAACTTGCAAGTTCTTTTTAAAGAAAAGCCTTTTGAAAAACGGAGAGAACTCTCTCAACAAGACAAAGTATCATCTTGAAAATTTTAAAAGGAAATTTATTTAATAAATAGTTACATGGTCGAGAGAAAGTTTTTAAGAAATACTTTATCCTCATTAAAGAGTGGAAGATTGCTGAGCTTAAAAGTATGAATTACAATTTGAAGAGATAAAACATTACATTCTTACTTATCTATTTAATTATGATACATTATTTGAAAACTAAACAAGTTAATCAAGAATACTAGCTTAAAATCCTTTTTGAAAACCTAAAATGACCAAAGCCGTCAACTGTCAAAAAGCACCCAAACTAGCTTAGCAATTTCCTCCATTAAAAATACAATATATAGAAAAATGTACTAGTTTTAATATGAAATTATTTACTTATGTACCACGTTATAAAGGTGTTAAAATAGGTTAGTTATTTAATCTACGAGATGGTCAAAACATAGCACTACCATCTCATTTTGTTTCTTACTAACTTTGTTTGGATTTATTCATCCAAAAAAAAAAAAAAAACTTTGTTTGGATTTTAATGGTCAAGCTGTTTAATGCGGTAAGTCTCTACATGTTTATTTGACTCCATGTTTTGTGAATATTGATTGACTAAAGTTGAACATGCAACATTTGTGACATTTTTTCTAATGGCCTACAAGTTAACAAAGCATAAAATGTATAGAAGGGCTTGAATCCATCTAGCTTGAGAGATGCAAAAGGTTAGATAATGAGTCCTATATTGCAGTATCTACGATAATGCGAACCACCAACTAATAGGAATATTTATTTCACAAGGATCATATCATTTGTGTGTGTCTATTATTAAGTTGTTCTTTTGTACATTGGATGTAGGATTAAGGGTAAAGTAATCTTTATACTATTATACCATTATCTAGGAATCAAGCTTAATCCATCTTTGCTCAGTTAAATCTGTTTTGGGATTATTTTGCTTTGCTGGATCAGCATGATAATTATCTCAAATTTAAGTTTGTTCATGATTTTTCCTTTTCCCCCTATTTGGTTATGTAATCTCCCTCTAGAATGTTATTGTTATAAAATGTCAATCATCTTTCTTCCAACTAGGCTTCTAGATGCCATTTCTAGCACACTTGAGATCACCAATTCCAGCATCTCACTTCACACTAGACTTTGCTCCATAATTATTGGAAAACATTAGGACTTGCCCCTAGGTCCTCTATGGGAAAATTTCAATATTCCTACAAGTATTACTCCTACACCACTCATTAGATTTTATTAATGTTTTCATTCACCCTTAGGGGAGTATACCATCAAATCGGCCTACAACTTTCTAGCTCCATCTCCACCTTATGTTCCATGGTACAAGCTAGTTTAGAATAAAATTATAAACCCTAGACACTCTTTTTGCCTTTGATAATACTTTTACAATTTGCTTTTATTTTTTATTCTTTTTCTCTCTACATTGTTTTGTAATTTAAGTTATAAGTGGATTTTTTTTCCCTTGTTATGTAATTAAGCATCAATTACTTAATTGACAATGTCTATTCTTCTGATATTTTGATTCATCTAGATTAGGAATTATCCAACTTGATGGGAGAACTCCAACTATTTTAGATAGTTATGCACATTGAGGTTGGTTCCTTCTTGTGACAAAGGAATGCTTAATAGTGTGTTTATCCATTTGTCATGCTATATAACTACATAACTGCTGCAAATATATAAAGTAAAATAAAGTAATAAGACCAAGGGTGTATGAAATAAAGTGTATAATTGTATCTGTCATAGTCTTGGTTAACTAGCATTATTCCTTGCTGGAGCTTCCCCGTAGTGTTATTAACATATTCAATAGCATTTGCTTTTTATTTTCTTGCATAAACATCTTGTATCCATTATGGTTTCTTGTGCATTCTCTTACAGATGACTATCAGATGTAACAATGTGTTTCTTATAAACAATATGTTTCTTAATTTACTTGTGAATGACCTTTTAGCAAGTGCAATGATCATGTAAGTGTAGTATAGTGGTCATTATAGGGTCGGTATCTATAGGAGTTGGTGCTAAGTAGTAAACACACGATGAAGGTGTTGTTTGGTAGCATTGTGGTGCTCTTTAACACGTAGGAAGTCAATGGAAAAGAAAGAACAAATTGATAGAAAATGGAGTGCAATGTTTTGACTCTACACAGATCTTATTCCTTGTCTTTTCTTTTTCTTTTTCTTTTCCAAATTTCCTATCCTACCTCTCTCATTTTGTCACCATTTGAATATATTGAATTGTATTCTATTTTATTTTTAGACATTTCATGGCTGCTAATGTTATGTTAATTGCAGGACATGTATTGATTGTCAAGCTAATTGTTGTTAGGTGTTTACATAGTGAATAGATTTTATCGCCTTCATATGTTGATGTTGGATGGTTTTTTTTTTTTTTTCAATTAGGATAGAAATACTAATGTTGCTAATTTTTAGTGGATGAAAATACTATTGTTGGATAATTGAATAGGTACTTGACCATGCAACTAATGTTACATGTTTTTAGACTCCCTTTATATAAAGAATCAACCAAATGGAGGGTTATGCAACTGTTATCACTACCATATTTACTGTACATACTTGTATTGTCATGCTATTTTCTGCTTTTGCCTTACAAGCTTATAATTTGCTTCACCACTACATTAGTTGCTTTCTGGTGATTATAGAATTGTCATTTATCAGCTTGCTTAAGCTCTCTTATCTTGAACTATTTAGTCAATTTGTTCCAACCTATTTACCATATAACTTCTTGTCGAGTCTAATTTTTTGCATTCCTATTCCTAATCCGATCTAGACTAGACCCTATGCTCATCTAATGTAGATCCTCGACTTGAGTTAGGAATTTCGTTTGATTTTTGGAGTTGCCAGCCAACTGTTGTTGGAAAATATTGAATTAAGACTAAAGGAGCGAATTAGTCTTAACTTGGACCGCTAGTCGTCATTATTTCCTTTTCTCGTTTTTGAAAAGAGGAAAAGGGAAAACCAGAGTTTCTAAGTTCGGAGGCTAACCTATTAAAACCTTACGGTTACCACCTAATCTCCTAAAATTGTTCTTATTTAGAAATGTGTTTTATTGTGTTTCTGTTAGTTTTTATTATGTTTTTGAAGTATTTCAAGAAAATGATTTTTTATTTCATTTTTATGGGTTGACCCGAATGGGTGCTTACGTACCTACTAGTTTGGATCAAACAAGCCGTAGTTCGCTTTTCTGAAAACTTTAAGTTTGTTTGTGAATTTTAATTTTGAAATCCCTTTTCATTTATGTTTTTTATCATTTTTGGGATTTTTTTTTTTTTAAATCTAAGTCTAAGCTTTAATCCGATTTTTGAAAATGATTTTTAGGGAAAACATCAATTTTGGATTTATTTGAGAAAAATGGTTTTTTCTAAGTGTTAAAACTCATTTTTATGATTCTTTTGAATTTATTATTTTTTTGAATTTTCATGATTTTATGATTTTTATAAATTTTTGTGATTTTTATGATTTTTATGATTCTTCTACTATTTTTTTATTATTTTTCTAAGTTTTCATGATTTTCATTGTTTTTTATTATTTTTATGATTTTTTTTATTTTTTATAATTTTTGAATTTTTGTTAAAAATTTTATCCTAAACTGTTATTTATCCTATTTTGAAATCTAAAATTTTATTATTACTTCTTCTAATATTTTTATCTACATTTTTATTATTATTTATTTTTCTTTTTATTTATTTTTATTATTTATTTTTTTTTATTTTTTTATTTTTTCTACAATATTAAATCCTAAAAATCTAATTTCTACATTTTCCTACTTATGGAAATAAAACATAAACAAATAAATAACTAAATAAATAATCAACAAAGAAATAATCAAATAAATACAAATAAAATAAATAAACAAAATTCGAAAAAAATAAATAAATAAATCAGAAAAATTCAACTTACCTGGATCCGGGTCGGTGTGCGGGTCGGGTCGAAGCGGGTCGGGTCGGATCGGTCGGATACGGCGGCGGAGGATGCTCGTTCACGACGTTCCAGCGGTCTTTCGTCGCGGGTGAGGTGTCGAATCCTAGCTTCTTGAGGGTGCTGAATCCAATGGTGGCGGTGGTTTGCTCCTAGATCGTCTCCTAGTGGTGGTTCAACTCCGGTCGGCAATCGCGATTTTGGGTCTCCTCCAATTTGCACTCTTTTCTCACTTTCTCTCATTCTGATTCGTGTCCCGGCTTCCTCCCTTCGATTCCTATTTATAGGCACTTGAAACCGAGCTGGATAAGCTCGGATTTCCTCCGATCGAAGCTAATCGGATTTTCGGTTAAAAAAACCAACTCCGATTTGTGTAAATCCTTTGATTTGTTGCGATTTGATTCCAATTAGATAATGTTTATCTCATTTCTGTTAAAGATCTGTTGGATTTGTGCAAAAAATCGAATCGAAACGGCCGAAATTCGAATTTTCTCTTTCGCCGGTAATCTCGGACTCGAGGTAGAAGACGATCACACGCCCGGCGCGTGCGTTCCCTCCAGCCAATCAGATGCTGCCACGTGTCCTGGGTAAATGAAAAAATCGCAAAAACGTGGAAACTGCTTCCCCCGCATTTCGAACCCGCGACCTCGCACCCGTACGCACCCGCTTAGCCACGGCTTGGACCAGTTAAGCTAGCCCATTTTCCTGATTTTGTTTATTTCACAATTTGCATATATGCAATGAGATTTTTTTATTTTTTTGTATTTTTTGAAATTTCAAACATTTGTAAAAATTATTTATTATTTATTATTGCCATTTCTGAAATCATTTTTCAAAATTGATGTTTTTTCCTATTTATTTTTATTTATTTTGAATATTTTTAATTATTTATGCTAAATTAGGAAAATTGGGAAAAATTGGAAATTGATTATTATTCATTCTTAGGGCAAAAATGGGGTGTTTACAGCTGCTCCTCTTTGTAGTAAAGTTTGAAAAACTTAACTACAAAGACAAGAAAGATGCCATTTTTCACCTCTTAAATAGATAACATGGGCCTAACAATTTAGAGTAATGTTCTCTCCCCAAACAGTGCTTTTTGGGCTGACTAATTGGCGATAGGAAACACCTCAAGCATTGTTTAGGAGTGTAGAAGAAATGATGATAGGAAGCGTCTTATCAAACTAGTAACCTTAGAAAGAAAATTTACTTAGGAAGCACTCTTATGAGCTGGCTACTTGTCAACAGAAGCGTCTTGTTAGACTAGCAACTGTTTGGAAGAATATTTCCGAAAAGTGCCCCAAGAGCTGACTAATCGGGAGAATCTAGGAAAGTGCCCCTCATGGGCTGACTAACCTTAAGATAAATTTTTAGGAAAGTGCCCATCTTGGGCTGACTAACCTATGGTAGAGTGTCTCAAAAAGTGCCCTTATGAGTTGACCTTGAGAACGGGTTTTTAGGAAAGTGCCCATCTTGGGCTGACTAACCTAGGATAGAGTTGTCTCAAAAAGTGCCCTTATGAGCTAACCTTGAGAACAACTTTTTAGGAAAGTGCCCATCTTAGGCTGACTAACCTATGATAAAATTAATTAAACTATCTCAAAAAGTGCCCTTATGAGCTGACCTTGAGAACAGATTTTTAGGAAAGTGTCAATCTTGGGCTGACTAACCCATGATAAAATTGATTAAACTGTCTCAAAAAGTGCCCTTATGAGCTGACCTCGAGAACAGATTTTTAGGAAAGTGCCCATCTTGGGCTGACTAACCTATGATAAAATTGATTAAACTATCTCAAAAAGTGCCCTTATGAGTTGACCTTGAGAACAGATTTTTAGGAAAGTGCCCATCTTGGGCTGACTAACCTAGAATAGAGTTGTCTCAAAAAGTGCCCTTATGAGCTGACCTTAAGAACAACTTTTTAGGAAAGTGTCCATCTTGGGCTGACTAACCTATGATAAAATTGATTAAACTGTCTCAAAAAGTGCCCTTATGAGCTGACCTTGAGAATAGATTTTTAGGAAAGTGCCCATCTTGGGCTGACTAACCTATGATAAAATTGATTAAACTGTCTCAAAAATGCCCTTATGAGCTGACCTTGAGAACGGATTTTTAGGAAAGTGCCCATCTTGGGCTGACTAACCTAAGATAAAAACGATATCTCAAAAAGGTGCCTTTATAGGCTGACCTTAGAAAAGACATAAGGAAGTGCCCTTTTTTGGGCTGACTACTCTATTAAGATGAATGTTTAGACAAGTGCCCAACTAGGGGCTGACTCATCTTATGCTTCTGAATATGTTTTCTATGGACTGAGCTATATGATGTGATGTTTTTCATGATAGTTATTATTTTTTCAATGTGCTTGCCAGCTTTATCGTGGATAGTAACCAAACAACCAAACCTTTGTGCTGGTTTGCTTCTGCTTCATTTCTTCTTATCTTGGCACGAGATTGAAAATTTTGTTATGCTCCCTTTCCTTATGGACATGGCTCTTTTGATGGTAATGTTATCCTACTAATGCATTCAGTTCTAATGCTCAAAAGTAAATAGAATTATATCACAAACTATATTAAGATTCCTTATCATTTTACTGTTTATCTTTCATTGGTGAAATGGTGGGTAATGTGTTTAGGAATATTTGTAGTGATGAATTGATTTGAATCTATTGACCATTCGGGAATATTAACTTTGCTTGTAAAAAGTAAAAACTCGACTCAACGAAATCTGTATCGAATATTGTCTTTCATAAACATTGGCAATATTTCGATTCCCATGCCTAAGGATAGTACATCTTTACAGCATTTGTGTTAATGGGGTCTCTCAATTCTGGACCATCCATCTGAGTTAATATCAAAGCACCTCCTGACAGAACCTTTTTCACTACATAGGGGCCTTCATAGTTTGGGGTGAATTTCCCTCTGGAGTCTTGGGCATTTGGGAGAACCTTCTTTAACACTAGATCCCCCTCTTTGAAGTATCGAGGTCTCATCTTCTTGTTAAATGCTCGGGCCATTCTTTGTTGGTAACACTGGCCATGACATAGTGCGATAAGCCTTCTTTCATCAATCAAATTCAGCTGATCAAGCCTCTTCTTTACCCAGTCCAATTCGGTTAACTGATTTTCTGACAAGATTCTGAATGATGGTATCTCAACTTCAACTGGTAGTACTGCTTCAGTACCATATACCAATGAATAAGGGGTAGCTCCTGTAGATGTTCTTATTGAAGTCCTATAAGCCATGAGAGCAAACGGTAACATTTCATGCCAATCTTTGTAAGTTGTTGTCATTTTCTCAATGATCTTTTTGATATTTTTGTTAGCTGCTTCTATTGCCCCGTTCATTTGAGGTCGGTAGGGAGTTGAATTTCCATGGTTTATGTGGAATTGTTGACATAAACCTGTCATTGATTTGTTGTTGAGATTGGTACCGTTGTCGGTGATGATAGACTCAGGAACTCCATATCGGGCTATTATGTCCCTTTTTAAGAAGAGGACTATTACCCCTTTTGTGACATTGGTATACGACGAAGCTTCTACTCATTTGGTGAAGTAATCGATCGCTACCAGTATAAATCTATGGCCGTTGGATGCTGTCGGAGTGATCGGGCCTATTATGTCGATTCCCCACATGGAGAAAGGCCATGGTGCTGATAACAAGTGTAGCTCGTTGGGCGGAGCATTTATCCGATTTGTGTATACTTAACACAGATGACAGTGCTTGACATATTTTATGCAATCTGATTCCATGGTCAACCAATAATATCATAACCTCATGATTTTTCAGGCCAACATGTAGCCATTCATATGAGGTCCACATACTCCCTCATGTACTTCCTTCATCAGTTCGCATGCTTCATTTTTGTCCACACATCTCAACAAGGTGGTATCAAATGATCTCTTGTAAAGTATGGACCCACTTAATAGGAAATGACTTGCTAACCTTCTGAGTGTTCTTTGGTCATTCTTGCTAGCCATTTCGGGGTATTTACCTTCTTGGAGGAAAGTCTTGATGTCGTGATACCAAGGCTTGTCATCTTGTACTTTTTCAATGGTTAAACAGTAGGCGGGCCGACTTTCGATGTCTATATTCATCGGTTGAACTTCGGCTCCCCCTGTTATCTGGATCATAGATGCTAGTGTGGCTAGTGCATCTGCAAACTGATTCTGAATTCTCGGGATGTATGTGAAAGTGATTGCCTTGAATTCTTCAATTAGCTCCATCAAATGTTGATGATACAGTACCAATTTGGGGTCCTTAGTCTTATATTCCCCTCTTGTTTGTAGTATGATGAGCGACGAATCCCCATATACTTCTAATTCGCAGATTCCCATTTGGCAGGCCATTTTGAGGCCAAGAATACATGCTTTATATTCTGCGATATTATTGGTATAGGGAAATGTAAGTCTCGTCACTATAGGGAATTGAATGCCGTTCGAGGATATCAATACTGCCCCAACCCCACAACCGAATACATTGGCAGCTCCATCGAAAAACAATCTCCATTTAGCATTCAGCCCTATCCCAAAGTCTTCTACCAGCCTATCCTCCACTGTCAATATATTCTCATCCGGAAATTAGGCCTATAATTCCTGGGAATCTGTCTCGACAGGGTGTTCCGCCAATTGGTCAGCTAAAGCTTGACCTTTCATCGAGTTCTGATTTATGTATGTGATGTCGAACTCAGATAGGAGCATTTTCCACTTAGAGATTCTCCCTATCAAGGCCGGTTTCTCTGCCAAGTATTTCAAGGGATCATGTCTTGTCAGCAGTTCAATATGGTAGTAAAGGGTGTATTGCCTTAGTCGATGCATGACCCAGATTAAAGCACAACACGTCTTCTCCACCTCTGAGTATCTCTATTCCCCATCTGTGAACTTCTTGCTCAGATAATATATGGAACGCTCTCTTCCCTCGTCATCTTTCTGCCCCAGCACACATCCCATGGATTCAGGGAGTATAGTGAGGTATAAGAATAAGGACTTTCCTTATTTCGGGACTATCAAGACTGGAGGTTTTATAAGATAGTCTTTGATTATTTTGAATGCCTCTTCGCATTTGTCATCCCATTCTATTGTGGCGTTCTTCTTCAACAGACGGAATAACGGCCGGCATTTGTCGGTGAGCTGTGAGATAAAACGAGCTATATAATTTAATCTTCCTAGCAAGCTTCTTACTTCTTTAACGGAGCGTGGGGAAGGTAATTCTAATATGGACTTTACCTTGTCAGGGTCGATTTTAATGCCCTCCTGGCTTATGACAAACCCTAACAATTTCCCTGTCATGACCCCGAAAGTACATTTTTCTGGGTTTAACTTGAGCTGGAATTTTCTCAGTCGTTTAAACAATTTCCTCAGGATATCTATATGGCTTTCTCCTTCTTTGGATTTGGCTATCATGTCGTCGACATATACTTCAACCTCTCGATGCATCATGTCGTGAAGTATTGCGACCATGGCTCTCTGATACGTTGCCCTGGCATTTTTCAAACCGAAAGGCATGACTTTGTAACAGAAAGTTCCCCATGTTGTGATGAAAGTCATTTTGGTTTTATCTTCCTCATCCATTCTTATTTGATTATATCCTGAAAAACCATCCATGAATGAGAAGAGATGGTTTCCCGTAGTGTTGTCTACTAGAACATCAATGTGAGGTAGGGGGAAGTTATCCTTAGGCGTAGCTTAGTTTAAGTCCCGAAAGTCTACGCATACGCGTACTTTTCCATTCTTTTTCATGACGGGGACTATATTTGCTACCCATTCTGGGTAGTCGGATACTTCAATGAACCATACTTCTAGCAGTTTCTTGACTTCTTTCTTAATCTTCAGCAAGATGTCAAGCCTGAATCTTCTCAGTTTTTGTTTTTTAAGTTTGACATCTTCCCTTGTGGGAAGCCTGTGAACTACTATTGCCTGGTCTAGCCTTGGCATGTCACCATATGACGAGGCAAACACATCTACATATTCCGTTAATAGCTCGGTTATCTCATGTTTTTGCTTGGCACTCAAACTAGTCCCAATTTTGAGGTTCTTAGGGTTTTCCATGCTTCCTAGATTTACTGTCTCCACAGGCTCGTCGATCGAGATTCCGCTTTGTTCATGTTTTAGCCAATTTTCTTGTATTATTTCGTGGTCTAAGATATCGCTTTCAATAACTGACCTAGCAGCGTTGGAAACGATATCAGCGTTTTTACTTTCTACCTACGCGAAATATCCCTGATGTTCGATGGTAGGAGATCTGAGTAATATAAAAATGAAAGCATATATATAAGAAGAAAACAAACTACAATTGAATTTGACAAAGAGTCTCAATAAAATTTGTTTAATAATTTTTCTCTACTTTTGAGCTAACCTAGCGCTACTGATAGGATAACAAAACCAATTGTTCAGAGCCGGATGCTGGTTGGACGTGTGGGGGATTAACTTCCCTTTACTATCGTCCTCTTTGTTTATCCGAAGCTCTTGAATGATATTTGCCTTTCGGAAAGATTGTTGGAGAGGTGAGATGCACATCTGGGTGCCGATTAGCTTCCTTATTCTACCTTTGACACCTTTTGTTTGCACTTCTTCTACGGCCGTAGGAATGTACCCTAGTCCAAACGTCCCATGCTGCCCCTCTTTAAACTGATGGCCCTCCTTGCTGGTTACCATGTTCACTTCATTGACGATCTGCAGCCCTAGGTCTTTTGAACCCTCTTCCCCAATATAAGGTATGGCAGTCTCTTTGTATATGGCGTAATCCTGTTCGCCCAGTATCGTGACTATCTGCCCGCTTGCAATGAACTTGACCCTCTGGTGAAGACTAGAGGGGATGGCTCCAGCAGCATGTATCCAAGGTCGTCCTAAAAGCAAGTTAAAAGACCTTGGGATGTCGAGGACCTGGAAGGAGATGTGGAATACTTGTGGACCGATTTCCACCGACAGGTTCACCTCTCCCACTATGTCTCTCTTTGACCCGTCGAAGGCTCTAACCACCGTGGAGCTAGGTTTTATGTTGCTTGGATCAAACCCCAATAAGTCGAACGTTTCCAATGGGCAAACGTTGAGGGATGATCCGTTGTCAATGAGTACCCGGGAGACAATGGTGTCGTTGCACCTGACCACTATGAACAGTGGTTTGGTATGTTGGTCTCCCTCTTCTCCTAGTTCTTCCGAAGAGAAGGCTATCTGGTCCATTGTGAAGATGGAGTCCGCCACGTGACCTATCTTGTCTGTAGCGATACCTTCCGGGACTTGAATCTTTTTCAGCACTTTAAAAAGTGCTTCCTTGTGGGGCTCAGATGTTGTGAGAAGGCCCATGAGTGATATCTGTGCTGGAACTTTATTTAATTGTTCCATGATCTTGTATTCACTGGCCTTGACCATCTTCATAAATGCAGCAAGTCCCTCTTCCTCTTCTTCCCCTTTTTCCACATTGGCTCTTCAATCGGGCCTTTATACTTTGGATCGTATAATCTCCCAGAGCGAGTGATGCCTCCCACCATAGGAGGCCGCTCTTGTTCGAGGGCCCGATAGTCGAACGGTGCAGCCTTGTAATTCTCTGCCAGTATCAGGACATTGAATACATATCTTTTTCTTGGGATTTGTACCTTAATTGATTGTCCCTCATAGCACTGTATAACCCTGGGCTTCTGATGAGAGTTGATCATGTTGATAGTCTTCCCCTCTTCCTTTGACGGGTTGTCTTCCTTCTCAAATTCTGGCCCCCATCCACTAGGCAGCCCCTGCTCAGTCGGGATATAAGAATAGTTTACCAAATACTGAAATCTCCCATGTGATTCTCCCAAAGTGTCAACCGTTGGGTCTCCGGCTAACCACCTTCTTTTAATGTGTGCTTTTGGTGTTTCTTCTGGAGCTTGGTGGGATTGCTTCTTCTGTTGCTCCATCGGATTCTGCTTAGGGGCTTCTTTAGGAGTCGACTCCTCAGATGTGATCATATTAATGGTGGGCTTGTGATTAGGCAGTGGGTTGGTGTTGACATTGGGTGCTGGGGCATTCACGAAATCTAGTTGGATGATGCCTGCATCAATTAAGTCTTGGATTTTGTGCCGGAGCCTCCAGCACCTATTTGTAGAATGCCCCTCCTGACCCATGTGGTAGTCACATTTGAGGTTTGAGTTGAAGTTCTTGGGCCTGTACCGGTCATTGGGGAGCTCAAAACTGATCAAGTTATCTGCCCTCAATCGAGCGAAGACCTGACTGAGCGGTACGGGGATTGGAGTGAACTGCCTTGGGGCCCTGGCAGCCTGGGCGTAACCTGTCGTAGGTTGTTGGGCTGGGATATTCGTGGTCTGGAATGTCATACGAGTCCTAGATTTTTCTGCCTTACCGGAGTGGACTGTGCTGACAGTGGACTCTTTAGCTCTGTTTCCTCCTAAAGGCCTTTGTGTCAATGTAACCCTAGGAGGCTCCATTGTTTGGAGTCTACCGGTGGTGATGGCATTCTCAATCCTGCATCCCGCAGCCACTACCTCCACAAAACTGGATGAGGTCTGGGCTACCAAGTGTGAAAAGTAGGTCTTGTCTAGGGTATTGACAAATATAGATGTCAATTCCTTTTCAGATATCGGGGTTGCTACCCTGGCGGCCTAGGCTCTCCAGCGCTGAGCATACTCCTTGAACGGCTCAGCATGTATCTTCCAGAGACTCCCCAGGTCGATTACGAATGGGGTGACTTCAATATTGAACTTATATTGGTCATAAAATGCCCGGGCTAACTTCTCCCAAGTGTTAACAATGTTGAAGTCCATGTGGGCATACCAGACTGGTGCAGGGCTTGTGAGGCTGTCTTGGAATGTCTGGAGCATGAGTTGGTCGTATTGAGCATACTTGCTCATTTTCCGGGCATATAGCCCGGTATGCATTTTGGGGCAACCGGTCCCATCATACTTTCCAAACTCTGGGGTCTTGAACTTTTCAGGGTATATCTCCTCCCTGTATGCTGGCAGATTGGTGATTCCGGCCTGTTCAAAACCATCAGGGCCTTCGATGCTTTTCATCTTGTCATGGAGCTGCTAGAAGAGTCGCTTCTCCATCTCCTTTTGCCTCTCTTCCATCTCCTTTTTCAGGTCATCAGAGGTCGGCCCCTGGTTGACCTTTGGCTTATATTTGAAGGCCGAGTTAAGGTAGGAATTGATCTCTTCATATTCCGGAGGCTGTCCCTCCACTGTTTTTCCCTTTCTGGCCCCTGAATGCTCTTCCTGGGTTGGCTGAGTGTTGCGTAGGAGGCCAATGCTTTCAGTTAAGAGGTGAACCTAGGCAGCCAGTTGTTGGACTGTTTGTTCTAGGGACATGATCCTAGAGTCCGAGGCAGCTTCAGCATTAGCGTTGTTGCGGTTGTCGCTACTGTTGGCCATTCTTGTTCTTAAGCGCGTGAGAACTGGACTTCTAGGAGGGTTTGGTTACTTGGAAGCTATTTTGATACCTGGATGCACATTTTGTTTTTTTTTTTTTTTGTTTTAGTTTAGTGTAATGTATGCATGTGTCACACGAATGCTAAAAATAAAAGGTTGAGAATTGATTGACAATGTAATATTGAAACTTTACTTTTATTAATATTGAAAGTTTTGGAGTTCGATAATCAAAATAAAGATTACAAATAATGATCTATTTCCTAGCTCTTTTAGTCTTCTGTTGTGGAGGCTCATACTTCTCATTGATGACTGCTTTTAATTCCTTGACTTTGGCTTGGGTCTTCTCCAATTATGCTTCTAAGGCTTTGTTCCTTTGATCGGATTCTTTGAAACGTCCCTTCCAGATGTCTTTCTTATGATCTGCAGCTTCAAAGTATACCTCCATTCGGGCCTTGACCTGGTCTAGGTATGCTTCTGTCTCTGGATTGATTTGTTTGGTCTTGGTTGGGTGACGTCTGGAGCCCGATATGCTCTTTCCCCTGTCTGGTATAGCTGGCGGATCACAAACTCTCTAGTGGCTCGGTGTTTTCCCACTTCGCCATCTAATTCCCCGAGGTCCACATTCGGGCTTTCAATTCTGGCTTCCCAAAGTGCTTTGACCTCTGCTAGCTTAGCAAACTTCTCGGCTACCAACAGGTTCGGATCTTGGTATTCAAAGGTGACTGCTTCCAGCAAGGGCCGATAAACTATATCTTGGATGGTACCAAACTGGCGGACCACTAAGTTGGGGTGATATCTAACACATCCACTGATCCCGATTAAAGGCACTGCTTGGAAGTTTCTACAGGTCAAGATGATTTTGCTACAGCAACTCCACCTGGCTGTCCATAGAATATCTTCGGCACTGAAGCTCCTAAGCAACTCTACCCAACTGTGGCTAGTAAGGTCGTCGGGTAGCTTCACCTTTTCTATACATGAATCTACAAGATCCACCTGATGGGCTAAGGTTTTTCGGACCATGTTCAGCCCGAAACACTTAAGGTGGCTTACAAACCAGATCGGCAGAAGGTTGAGGCTTGAGTAGAGAATCCCATGGCCTTTCTTCTTGAGGAAATTTAAGTTCCGGATCTGTTCAGCCAGTAGAGCTAAGATGTAAGATGTTCCCTCCAGAAATTGGGTCACCAGCTCTGCGACCCGGTAGTGAATATAGAAGGTCCCGGTGGGGAACAGTATGGTGGCGAAGGCTGTCAAGATGAAAGCATTCACCCTTCTCTGTCTGTAAGTTTTGGGGTCCCCACATAGTATGTCCTTCCTATCCCCGTTGTCCTCTCAGGCGATGAACCAGGCTTCCAAATCATCTATTCGTATGCAATATCCATTACAGTCTGCTCGAGCTTTGTTGACTGCTGTCTTACGGATGCCTAATAATCTGCTGAAGGTACCGGCTGGCCCGGCCTCGAGGTCTGGCATATAGATTTGATCGGTTAGTGCTGGAGCCTGTAGCAACTGGGTGTACTCTTCCAGGGTAGGGGTGATCTCATGCAGCCCGATAAAGAAAGCAGCGGGCTCGATTTCCCATAATTGGAGCATGGCCCGGACTAAAGGCAAATTCACCTCTATCCTTATCAGTGAGAGGACAGGGCCGATCTTTTGCTGGATGAAGGCCTGCTCCTCTGGGTTGTATAAGGTAAACCAATGGTCCAGTACCAATTTTGGGTCCAAAGGTTTGTACACCCGAATTTCTTTGCGGAGGAGACGGTCGACTGTGGTGCTAGCCATCTATTTACAATAAGAAATTGCCTAATTACAAACAAGACTATGAAAGCATTACAGGGAAATAAATTCGAACTCCATGAACAAAACAACAAACCATTACATCGTCATTCAATTGTCAACCACTTATGATGTCATATATGCAAGTAGGTTGGTTCTAACTGGTTCCCGAGCTCTATGGCCTCCCGCATTCTCGAAGAAATGGATCTCAAGTCATATCAAAGCATAGGGTGGGCTAGCTTAATAGGTCTCGAATGGTGAATTAATTCACTTCGCCCGAAACCTACACAATGGCTCCCCGTCTTAGGTTTCTAGGACGGTCCGGGTTCGACCGCATCTACTCACACACACATATGCATGCAAACCCCCACAGTAAAGAAAATTCAAAATCTATCTAATCCCTGAAACGTTAATAACAGAGTAATAATTGAAACACATTTCTTAAAGAGAACAATTCGAAGAGATTCAGGTGACTAGCCTACTAGAATGGGTCCCCATTGGAGTCGCCATCCTGTCGAGTCTAATTTTTTGCATTCCCATTCCTAATCCGATCTAGACTAGACCCTATGCTCATCTAATGTAGATCCTCGACTTGAGTTAGGAATTTCGTTTGATTTTTGGAGTCGCCACCCAACTGTTGTTGGGAAATATTGAATTAAGACTAAAGGAGCGGATTAGTCTTAATTTTGACCACTAGTCATCATTATTTCCTCTTCTCGTTTTTGAAAAGAGGAAAAGGGAAAACCAGAGTTTCTAAGTCTAGAGGCTAACCTATTAAAACCTTACGGTTACCACCTAATCTCCTAAAATTGTTCTTATTTAGAAATGTGTTTTATTGTGTTTTTGTTAGTTTTATTATGTTTTTGAATTATTTCAAGAAAATGATTTTTTTATTTCATTTTTATTGGTTGACCCGAATGGGTGCCTACGTACCTGCTAGTCAGGATCAAACAAGCCGTAGTTCACTTTTCTGAAAACTTTAAGTTTGTTTGTGAATTTTAATTTTGAAATCTCTTTTGATTTATGTTTTTTTATCATTTTTGGGATTTTTTTTCTAAAAAAATCTAAGTCTAAGCTTTAATCCGATTTTTAAAAATGATTTTTAGGGAAAACATCAATTTTGGATTTATTTGAGAAAAATGGTTTTTTCTAAGTGTTAAAACTCATTTTTATGATTCTTTTGAATTTATTATTTTTTTGAATTTTCATGATTTTATGATTTTCATAAATTTTTGTGATTTTTATGATTTTTATGATTCTTCTACTATTTTTTTTTTATTTTTCTAAGTTTTCATGATTTTCATAGTTTTTTTATTATTTTTATGATTTTTGTTGATTTTTTATAATTTTTGAATTTTTGTTAAAAATTTTATCCTAAACTGTTATTTATCCTATTTTGAAATCTAAAATTTTATTATTACTTCTTCTAATATTTTTATCTACATTTTTATTATTATTATTTTTTTATTTTTTCTACATTATTAAATCCTAAAAATCTAATTTCTACATTTTCCTACTTATGGAAATAAAACATAAACAAATAAATAACTAAATAAATAATCAAATAATAAATCAAATAAATACAAATAAAATAAATAAACAAAATTCGAAAATAAATAAATAAATAAATCCAGAAAATTCAACTTACTTGGATCCGGGTCGGTGTGCTGGTCAGGTCGAATCGGGTCGAAGCGGGTTGGGTCGGATCGGTCGGATGCGGCGGCGGAGGATGCTCGTTCACGGCGTTCCAGCGGTCTTTCGTCGCGGGTGAGGTGTCGAATCCTAGCTTCTTGAGGGTGTTGAATCCAATGGTGGCGGTGGTTTGCTCCCAGATCGTCTCCTGGTGGTGGTTCAACTCCGGTCAGCAATCGCGATTTTGGGTCTCCTCCGATTTGCACTCTTTTCTCACTTTCTCTCAATTCTGATTCGTGTCTCGGCTTCCTCCCTTCGATTCCTATTTATAGGCACTTGAAACCGAGCTGGATAAGCTTGGATTTCCTCCGATCGAAGCTAATCGGATTTTCGGTTAAAAAAACCAACTCCGATTTGTGTAAATCCTTTGATTTGTTGCGATTTGACTCCAATTAGATAATATTTATCTTATTTCTGTTAAAGATCTGTTGGATTTATGCAAAAAATCGAATCGAAACGACCAAAATTCAAATTTTCTCTTCCACCGGTGATCTTGGACTTAAGGTAGAAGACGATCACGCGCCCGGCGCATGCATTCCCTCCAGCCAATCAGATGCTGCCACGTGTCCTGGGTAAATGAAAAAATCGCAAAACGCGGAAACTGCTTCCCCCGCATTTCGAACCCGCGACCTCACACCCATACGCACCCGCTTAGCTACGGCTCGGACCAGCTGAGCTAGCCCATTTTCCTGATTTTGTTTATTTCACAAATTGCATATATGCAATGCGATTTTTTTATTTTTTTGTATTTTTTGAAATTTCAAAATTTTGTATAAATTATTTATTATTTATTATTGCCATTTCTGAAATCATTTTTCAAAATTGATGTTTTTTCCTATTTATTTTTATTTTTTTGAATATTTTTAATTATTTATGCTAAATTAGAAAAATTGGGAAAAATTGGAAATTCATTATTATTGATTATTATTCATTCTTAGGAGAAAAATGAGGTGTTTACACTTCTTATTCACCATCCATAAAAGCCTCTTCTTAAAGCAATAAAAAAGTTCAAGGTTGCACAGAATGCATTTACTCAAGTTACATGGAATTTTGTCAATAATGGGTCTGATTTAGATGATGCTTTTTGTCTTATCCTTTGATATAAGAATTAAGTTTCTCCCATCTTCATATCTTTTACAACTTGCGAGGTGGCTTGCAAGTTAAGGACATCACTGTGCTTGTAATTTAAGCCCCATCACATTGTAACAGGTGTTATTTTCCTTGTTGCCAAGTTCTTCACAATGAAGCTCTCCTCAAGTGGTGCGAAGATTTGGAGGAAGGAATTTGATGTCACCCCACGCCAATTAGAGGGTTAGTGCCCCATGTTCCATAGTACACTATCCTTTTCTTTTTCAAGCATTCCCTTACAGCCCCTTGTGTTTGATTACTACTATCTTAATATCCAAAAGGAATAAATTAAAGGATGTTGGAATAAATTTTATCACATTTATTAATGAATTATTTATTAAAACTTACATTTGTTCGACTACAACTCAAATTACTTATTTCCACTATATTTGTAGTTTCTTTGTTCAAAGATGAGCTAGCTAGTTTCTTTAAACCAATGTATCTTTTGATGTTTTACTTTTGGACAATCAAGTTCACATGTAACCTTTTTTTTCCAAATATGTTTGCTCTCCCCTTGTTTGGTTCATATACATTATATAGAAATTCCCATGAAGAATAGTTATATATGGCAGGTTGTTTAATTGCTTGAATAAGGCATCGAAAAGTTGTAGGGACTGAAAAATTCCACTCAAGCTTCAACTTAGGTGTACACAAGTTCTACACACTTTTTCCCCTTTTACTTAACCAGCAAATTATATTACTATCAATTATATATTGTGATCATTATTATTATTACTTTTGTGATAATTGAAAATAATATAAGCACCTACTGCATAGTCTGTTACAAACTTGGATAGATAGAAATATCATATATAAATCTTTAATTTTTATAGTAGAATTCATGTTGATAAAAGAAAATTTCAAATACGTACATACAGAGTTAAGATGCAAAGTATGAGTGTAAGAACAAATTTGAACACCTCTTTTGCATTCATCCCCTACTAATGCATATCAAATCAAAATTTTAAGCCAAATGCGTACATAAAGCGTATTTTGTTTTCTCTCAAAGAAATTTACATATATATATTGCATTAAAATGCTAGACACGTGTTTTGACCATCAGGACATAAGAGAGAATTTCAAATGGGCATTGCTGGGTTTTGAGTGAAGCAAGTGCCCAATTATAGATACTTAATCAAATGATTAAATGTTAGAATTTCACTCTATTCTCATTCATTATTTCTATATTTTCAGGTGTCATAGTGCTATACATTCTTTTGGAGTCATATTCCTATTTTCAAGTGTCATATTTATTTATTTATTTATTTTTTATTAATTAATTAATAATTTTTTTTTTATTATTTTATCTACCCTAAACTAAAAATCTAAATTCTATTATTTTTCTTAATATATATTTTTATTTTTTTATTTTTTATATTTTATTAATTAATTAATTAATAATTTTTTTTTTTTATTATTTTATCTACCCTAAACTAAACATAAAAAAAAATTAAATTCTATCATTTTTCCTAATATATATTTTTTAATTTTTTATTATTTTATTATTTTCCAAAAACAATTTATGATTTTTATAATTCTTTTATTATTTAATCTATCCTAAACTAAACCTAAGAAACACTAATCTAAATTCTAACATTTTCCTAATATTATTTTTTTGAATTATAAATAACAAATGAATAAATAAATAAATGACAAATAAATAAAATTCGATAAATAAATAAAAATAAAAAATTAGAAAATCCGACTTACCTAGGTCTAGATACAGTGTGTGGGTCGGGTCAGTCGAGTCGGATTAGTCGGATTAGGCCGAATTGAGTGATGTGTCAAAGATTGTCACAACGGTGTTTCGGCGTCCGTTTCTATCGATCAAAGGGTGTTTCCAACGTTTCTGAGGACGAGGGACTCGATGGTGGTGGTAGATTTCTCTAAAAGCCTCTCCAAGTGGTGGTTTAAAGAGGTGGTCAGCAGTCACGGCTTGAAGAACTCCGACAAGGCTTCGATCTCTCTTATTTTCTCTCCTTTTCTCACCCTTTTAATTTGTGCTTTGGCTTCCCCACATCATGCCTATTTATAGGGACAAGAAATTGAGCTGATAAGCTCGAATTTCCTTTCCGATTGAGATTTAATCGAATTTACGTTAAAACCCTCCTCCGATTTGCCTTTAATTCGTGTAAATCTTTGGGTTTTGTTATGATTTTATTTCATTTGGATGATGTTTATCTTGTTTTAATGAAAGATTTAGTGGATTTGTGTAAAAAAAAAAGAATCAAAACGGTCGGATTCCATTTCCCTCCTTTTCCGGCGATGATCTCGGATGAAGAAGAAGATCACGTGTCGGGTGCGTGCGTCGTGTCGTCCAATCGTGAGCTGACACATGTCCTGGGCGGGGTAAAAAATTGCAAAACGCGAAATCTACTTCCCTCACATTTCAACCCGCACTTGACCCTTTCCCTTAGCACACGGGCATGGCTCGAACCACTAGGCTGGCCCCCTTACTCGTTTTTTTTTTTTCGCAATTTGCATATATGCAAGTGATTTTTATTATTTTTTTATTATTTTGAATTCCAAAAATTTGTAAAAATTATTTAACCCTTTTATTATTATTTCTACAATTATTTTCCAAAATTGATATATTTTTCCTATTTATTTTTTTTTAGTATTTTTCCTATTTTTGCTAAATTAAAAGAAAAATTGTAAAAAAATGAAAAAATTAAAAATTGACCATTATTAATTATTAGGGTAAAAATGGGGTGTTTACAGCTGCCCCTCTTTGTGATAAAATTTTGGAAAACTTAACTACAAAGATAAGAAAGACGCCATTTTTGGCCTCTTAACTGAATGGATAACACCTTGGTTTAAAAAGTTATCTGGAATTGGTTTTTAGTAGGAAAATGCTCCATGAGCTAATAATCCCACGAGTGTTTTGTGATGTTGGTTATTACCCAGGAAAAGTCTTAAAACCCAAAAAACCTGAATGATGGATCCCTCTGAAAAGTGCTCTATGGGTTGACTAATCTATGAAAGAAAACATCTTAAGGATTGTTTAGGAGTGTGTTATTGTGTAGAAACTGTGATGGAAGCTTTTATAGACGCAACCTTAAAGAAGGTTTTTCTTGGAAGTGCTCTTTGACTAGTATTATTAAAAAAGCTTTGGTAAACTAGCGAATTTTTGGGAAAACCCTTCGAAGAGTCTTTAGGTAAAATCATTATCGACAAATTTTTAAAAGTGCCCCCAAAAATAGATTAAAAAATGCCCCCTATGACAAACTAACGAAAAAATTTGAAAAGACCCTTGAGTTAATAACAATAGATTTAAAAGTGTCTTAACAACAAATCAAAATTCAAAAGTGCCCTAAGTAAAAACGACAGTTTTTAAAAAGCCCCATGAGCTACTAAAAACAATTTGAAAAAGTACTCCTATGACAAGTAATTAAGATTCGAAAAGTACTCCCCGATAAAATCGTGCGGGAAGCGTTTCTTAACTTGAAACCCGAAAAATAGGTCAGAAAGGTCCCCAGAGCAACCCCTTAGAAAGGGGTTTAGGAAAGGCCCCTCTATGGCTAAAATTAACGGGGAAGCATTTTTAGACCCACCCGGGGGAAGAAATGCTAAAGGTGCCCCTAGGGAAACCCAAAGAGGATGTTTTAGGAAAGTACCCCATTGTGGGCTGACTAACCTATGGTGGGAAGGAATGTCTCGGAAGGGCCCCTAGGGGCTGACCCTGAGAGAGGATTTTTAGGAAAGTGCCCTATTGTGGGTACTAACCTAACTGGAAGAAATTCTCAAAATCCCCTACGGGCCACCTTGAGAGGGATGTTTAGAAAAGGCCCTATTGTGACTAACAAACCTATACTGGGAAGAAATTCTCAAAGGTCCCCCACGGGCTACCCAAAGAGAGGATTTTTTGGAAAGTGCCCCAGTGGATGACAAACCTAACTTTGAAGTTGTTCTAACGAAGGGGTTAAATGATTTGATAAAAATGTTTTTAGAATGCGAAGATGGTTATTCTTTTAAAGATGCTTACCAATTTACGCAACAGTAACCAAACAACCGAACCTTGGTGCGGGTTTGCTTCCCTTTGCTTACTCTTGATTCAAAACAGGGTTGAGGGTCTTGGGGCCTCTTTTTTATGCTCATGGCTCTTGTGATCGTGATATTACCTATTAATGTACAGGTTAATACTCAAAAGTAGGTAAATTATGTCACAAAATTTATTGAGATTCTTTATCATTTCAATGTTCATTTTCTTTGGGTGAAGTGTTTGGGTAATATGTTTAAAGAATTTTTTTTTAAATGAGAATTGGTTGGGAGTTATCGTTTCATTCGAGACATTAACTTTGCTTGTAAAAGAAATAAAACTAACTCAACAAAACATGTACTGAATTTTGGCATTCAAAAAACATTAGCAAATCTAAATTTCCCTTCCCTAAGGTTAATTTTAACACCATTTGTATTAATGGGGGTCTTCAATTCCGGACCATCCCTTTGATTTTAATACAAAGCACCTCCTGAAAAACCTTCTTTACAACATAGGGCCCTCGATTTGAGGTAAACTTCCCTCTAGAAATTTTAGATTTAGGAGAACTTTCTTTAGTACCAGATCTCCTTCTTTTAAAAATCGAGGTTCATTTTTTTGTTAATGCTCGGGCCATTCTTTTTTGGTAACACTGGTTGTGACATAACGTGTGACTTTTTTTATCGATCAAATTCAACCGAAAACAAGCCCCCTTCTTTACCCAATCTGACCATCTAATACCTTCTGATAGAATTCTGAAGGATGGTATTTTGACTTTTAACTGGTAGGACGCCTCAATACCATAACCGAGAATATGGGGTAGCTTAACATATTTGATAAAAATCAAATTTTTTTGTGGTTACCAATAGTAGCCTAATCTCATGATTTTTTTGGGCCAACATGTTAACATTCATGTGGGGTCCACATACTCCTTCATGCACTTTTTTTCATCAGTTCACTGCCTCTTTTCAAACCAAAATATCTTAACAAGGGGGGTATAAAAGCAAATCTTTTGTAAAGCAAAAGGCCCTTTTAAATAAGAAATGACAAGCTAATCTTCTGAGTTTTTTTGGTCATTTTTGCTAGCCATTTTAGGGTTTTTTGTTTTTCTTAGAGAAAAGTTTTGATATCATGATACCAGGGCTTATCATCTTATGCCTTTTCGATTATTTAAAAAAGTAGGCGGGCCGACTTTCGATTTCTATTTTCAATGGTTAGCCCTTAAACCCCCCTTTTATCTAAATTATAAAATGCAGTGTGGCGAGTGCATCTAAAAACGGGATTCGGGATTTCCCCCGGGATGTATGCCCAAGGTGATTGTTTTCCAATTCATCGAAAAAGCTCTGTCAAATGCTGATGGTATGGTACCTCTATTCCTCATCAAAGAATTTCTTGCTTAATAATAAAAGGAACGCTCCTCTTCCCCTTCATCTTTTTACCCCAAAACTCGCACCCCGGGGGGATTAAAGGGATTACATGAGGAATAAAAAAAAGGGGGTTTCCCTTGTTTTAGAACTATCAAGTTTGGGGGGTTTTTATGAGGTACCCTTTGATTGTCCTAAATTTGTTTCCCTTCACATTCATCGTCCCATTCTATTGCAACATTTTTTTTTTTAGCAGTAGAATAGTGGAAAAAACATTTTTCGTGATTTAAAGAGATGAAACGAGCAAATGTAATTCAACCTTCCTAGCAAACCTCTCACCTTTTTAAAAAGTACTAGAGGGGAAAAGGGCTCCAGTAGGGCCTTTACTTTGTCGGGGCCGATTTTAATCCCCTTTCTCGGTTTTTTGGGAAAAAAACCCTAACAACTTGCCTATAGTGCCCCTAAAAGTGCACTTTTCTGGTTTTAAACCCTTAAAGTTGAAACTTTCCATCGTTTAAACAACTTTCTTAAAATAACTGCGGGGTTTTTCTTTTCCTTAGACTTGGCAAAATCATATCGTCGATGTATCCCTTCACTTCTCAATGCATCATGCATGAAGTATTCCCCATTTTGTGTTTGAAGGTCGTCTTAATTTTTTTTCTTCTTCAGTATTTTTATCAAATTTAAAAACCTGAGAAACCTTTCAAAAAAAGAAAGAGTTTTGGTTTCCTGGGTATTGTTTACCAGGGACATCGATGTGAGGTAGGGGGAAGTTGTTTTTTTTGGCAAAGTTTGGTTTAAGTCCCCCCGGAAGTCAACACATCCCAACATTTTTCCCATTCTTTTTTAGAAGGGGGACTATATTCCTACCAAACCCTGATGGGCAAACACCTCAATGAATCTTACTTCTAGTAGTTTTTTACTTCCTTTTTAAATCTTTAGTAAAAAGTAAAGGCCTAAATCTTCTAAATTTTTCTATTTTAGGGTTTTACATCTTCCCCTTTTGGGAAGCTTGTGAACTACTATTTACGGTTCCCAGTCTTGGCTGTTGTTGTATTTACCAGGCAATACAACTTCATATTTAGTTAACAGCTCGACTATCCGCGTTTTTACTTTGACACTAAATTGGGGCCCCCAAACTTGAGGTTTTTAGGTTTCTTAAAAGCTTCTTAGATTTACCCGTCTCCACCAGCCATCTTTTTGAAATCCCACTTTGCCATGTTTTTGGGGCCCAATTTTCTTGTAATTTTTTCTTTGGGCAAGGACATCCCCCCTCTAATAGCTACCCATTAAGGTTGGAAACGATATCGGTGTTTTCATTACTTTCCTGTTGAAATGTCCCTGACATTCGATGGTAGGGAATCTATGGGTAAAGTTTAAACGAGAGTACGTAAAAATTAACAAAAAAGGGAAATTTAATTTTTATTGAATATAAAAATAACCCCTAAAAAGGAAAATTTGGGGTTTAATAATTTTTTCTCTATCCTTTTAGCGACCCAACGCTAACAATAGGATTAAAAAAACCAATTGTTAAAAGCTAATGCCTTTTTCGGACGTTTTAAGGGTCGACCTTCATCACTAACTTTTTCACTTATCCTTGGGGTCCAAATGGTAGTTGTTTTTTGAAAAGATTTTCTGGGGAGGTGGGAAAAAAAGCATCGGGGTGTCACTTTGGGGTTTTTCTTTTTCCCTTTTACCTTAAACCCCTTCTTGTCCCTTCCAGGCAGTAGGAACATACCCTAAGGGCCAAACGCCCTTGGCTGTCCCTCCTTAAACTGAAGGCCCTCCTTCTAGTTTTCCACGTTCCCCCCTCATTTAATATTTAAAAGACCAAAGTCTTCAGAACCATCTTCCCGGGGTAAGGGGATAGCGGTCTCTTTTTTTGATGGGGAAAAATCTTGCTCTCCCAACACGGGGAGAAACTATCCCTTTGCTATGAACTTAAAATTTCGATGGAACTTTAGGGTATAGCTCTAGTGGTTTTGTATCCACGGCCTTCCCAATAGCAAATTTTTAAAAAACCTTGGAAAAGTCCCAGGGACTTTTTTGGGAAAGGGAAAAAGGAATACCTATTGGGGCCCAAACTCCACTGGCAAGTTGGGTTTCCCCCACTATTTTTTCCCTTAAACCCCTCAAAGGCCCTAACCACTGTTTGGAAAACTTGGCTTTAATTTTTTACTTTGGGTTTTACCCTAGAAAGGGCGAAGGTGGGGTAAAGGGCATACGTTAAAGAGAAGATCCATTGTCAAAGAGTACTCTAAAGACGATTGTATCATTGCTTTTTACCACTAGAATAGTGGGGGTTTGGGATGTTGTTCCCGTCTTCCCCCAACTTTTTTTGGGAGAGAAAAATATCTGGTCCATGGGAAGATCAAAATTTTGCCATATGGCCAATTTCTTATTGTGAAGCCCTCCATTTCCTTTAAACTGTTTGAGCACTTCGAAGAGTTTCTTCCCTTTGGGGGGGGGGGGGCCCCAAAATGAACTAGGCTGGGGAAACCCTTTTTCCTTTTTTCCAAAAGATCTTATATTCGCTTGCCTTTTACCAACTTTGTAAATTTCAGAGGCCCCTCTTCTTCCTCCTTTTCCCCACCTTAGTTTGGGGCCCTTTTTGTTTTAGATCCTTTATTTCGGGTCCTTAAAAATTTTCCCAAAAAAGGGTGAATTTAACCCACGGGTAGGGGGCCTTTTTATAAAATCACATTATAGGTTATATTTTCTTTTGGACTTATATTTAAATTTTTTTCAAAAATTATAAAGGGAAAAATAAAGAAAAGTATTTAATGGGGTTTATTGGGAAAATTCAGGTTTTTTAGGACCCAAAATTTAAAATTTCAAGTTTTAAATTGGGGGATTTTTTAC
>JBBMOL010000212.1:799186-843801 GCA_037954665.1 Laguncularia racemosa
CATGGAGGACCCTCATAGTTAGATTTTGTAATCCCTTAGCTCATGCTTTAGTGATTGGTCCTATAAGAATTTGATTCTATCAACTCTCTTAACTCATGAGGTCCGTAACATTTGGAACATTTAGCATTTGTGCTAGTTGTAGTGTGTGCTAAAGGTACTTGCTTGATCTAGAGAAGAGGGGCTACAGCTCTAAGTTTTCTACTTTACAGTAAGTCATGTCTTTTACTTTTGTCTTGTCCATTCAACTAGAGGCAAGTCTTTTTCCCAAAGCTATTGCTGCTCTATGGCTCCTCTATTCTTCTATAATTTTTTTATTCTACTCAAGGTACTTCACTTTATCTACCATTTCAGCATACGTATTTAGCTGAAAGGCCCTTACTGCAAGTTGTGGGTCTAAATCTAAACCTCTCAAGAATCTTCTAACTTAAGATCTATCATCATTATGTACATTTTCAAGAAGGAACTGAATGAGGTGATTCAGCTCTACTTCATACTCTTCAACTACTTAGTTCCCCTATTCACAGTTGTAGTATTTATTCTTATTCTATCTTTGGAGCTATTAGGGAAATATCTCTCATAAAATATCTCCTTAAACACCACCCAGTTCATGCACTCCCTTACAAGTCTAGCAACAAAAGCCTACCATTTTAGTGTAGTTCCCTTTAATATGAATGTGGCATAATTTACCTTCCTATCTTCTTGTATTTGGAAGACAGTAAAGGTCTTCTCAATTTCCTATACCCAATCCTTAGCCTCAATTGGGTCATCTACTCTAGGGTCTTCTTATGAACTTATTAAAGCTTATGGGTTTGTTAACATTCCTATGTTATGGGACATTAGGGGCTTGGCACTATTATGTCAATAGTCCCACCAAGTGGTTCACGGTATGTAGTAGCTACACTATCTCTTCAGCCATTGACCTCTTTCCCTTTATGGCTGTAGGTTCTAAGTTTCCTCCTCATTGGGGTTAGCACCCCTTCTAGTTCCCAATTCAGTAATTCTTCTTAGAGGCATTCTATTTAAGAAGAGACAATCGGATCTACTTATGTTAGTATCGGTCATGGTCAATTTCATAGTGTTTAAGTATATACATATATACCACCACACATAGGTCTATTCATACGTAAAGCTTAGCAGTTAGAAGAATACAAGTAAAGTAATAATACAAGAAAATAATTACATAATTAAGTAAACGTCCCATATTTTACCCACTCTCTTCATGTCTCACTATCTTATAGATCCATTACTTAATCCTTCTAAAGATCATATCTTAGACTCTATTGTTTAAAGCTTATGTCCATTTGTCATCATTTAGTGCAAAGGATCATTACCTAAGCTCTCTAGGATCAACAACCTATGCTCTATAGATCAAAACATAATTCATAAGGATCATGAAACTATTTTTTATAGATTCAAACTTAATCTCTAAAGATCATAAAACCTAGAGCTCTAATACCACCTAAGTTGTAATGCCCCGAAACTCAGGTCGCGCTACTACCCGCCATGTGCCTTTGTCTCACCAGAACACGTTAGGGCTCTAAATCAACTCCAATATTCAATAATCTCAAAAACCATATCAGATGTGCCTAAAATCCAAAGCACAATGTTCACATTTCCAATAGGCACACTTATCAAGCTTTACAAGGCTATGGACAAACTCACTAAGACTCAGCTTGTGGGTTATCTATGGATCGACCTAAACTAAAGATGAGTTAAGCCAATGTGTTGATTTGAAGACCTGACATGTTGAGGAATATTTTTATTTGTTTGTTATTTTCTTGGAACCATTTATGTTGTAAGTTTTTTTGGACATTTTTATTTGGTTGTAATTTGAGTTTTAGGACCTGCTATCCTATAGTGGTATAGTTGTAATTTTTTTAGTGTTTTTACCCTAATAGGAGCAAGTATAAATACTTGCTAACTAGGGCTTTGGAAGACATTATCTTTGACATCAAATTATACATTTTTGTGGCCATGAGAAACACCCTCTTACAAGCTTATACTCTTATCAATGTCAAGTGTGGAATTGTGGCAAGTTGGCTTAGGAATCCTTATGAGTTATATTAAGGTCATTTCTAAGTTGCATCTAATTATATCTAGTGAGTAATATCTAGTTTGCGATTGGATTGGTTCTTTGTTTTGTTTCATGCAATTAGGGTTCCTTACTCAATATTTGGTTTACACCATTTTATAGTTGAAAGTTGGAATCACTTGTGTTGTTTGTTGGATTAGTTTTGTCTAATTTAGTACACGCCATTTGTAGTTGTTTGTTCTCTATTTGCACGTTATTTTGGAGTAATTTTCATCAACTTATCATGCTATATTTGTGGAGTTATCTAGTTGATTCACCAATTGGAATGTGTATATTGTGCTTTGCATTTTAGGTACATCATATTTAGTATTAGAGCTTGTGGTTTTTTAGAAGGGATCTTCGTGATTGAGAAATTCGGAAATTAGGGTTCTTGAGTTATGTGCTCAAAACTAAGCCCAAGCACAGAAAATCTAATTGAAAGACCAATTACACATTGAAATCAAATTAGTCTTAATCTCATGAATAATGGCGTTAATTTCCAATGAATGTAAACAATTCTTCAATTATGATGTAATCAATCTTAGATCCAAATATGATGATGCTTTGATACCAAAAGATGATATGCCTAAAAACCAAGATTAAGCACATACAAATGAATCAATGAAACACTTCAATTCACAAATAAAAACCGGTTCAATAGGATCATGACTTACGTGAACCCTAATGGAGATTTAATAAAATCCGAAGGTTCAAAGGTGCAATTAACAATCCAACAATGATAATCTTCTCCAATAAAACACCAATCACAAGAATTCCACATAAATTACACACAAGAACAATAAGAAACAATTTCGTAAATCTCCCTTCCCACAATATCTAATTCACGGTTCAAAATGAATAACAATTGTTGATAGTGAATCACAAGTATGATAATTACTAAAAATAAACACACTAATTCGAATTCATACCAATTCAAATCTGACCAAGAAATGCTCTAATCCAACCTTAGATATTACACACTAGAGAAGAAAAAAGAAAACACAACAAGTAGAAATTGATATGACTCACAATTTCAATTGTTGCACTCGCCACAATCTCAACTCTTGGAAATTGAAATTGATAAGAGAAAATTGAACTAGGGAAACCCTAAGCTCTCTCACGAAAATGTGATGTTCTAATTTTGAAAAACATGTCCTCCTCAAACCTTATTATAAGCAAGTATTTATACTTGCTACTCCTAGGGTTAGAAAATGGACAAAGATTACAAGTTTGCCACTTTTAAGGTAGTCGGTCCTAAATGAAAATTACAATCAAAATGAAAGTGTCCCAAAAGTAAATACAACATAAAATAGTCCAAATAACAATTACAAAATAAAAGAAAACACTCTTCATCATGCTAGCTCTTCCATAGGATTCATCAACCCAGCTCATCGCCGGTTCAAATCGATCCATGGATAACCCACAACCTGAGTCTGAGTGAATTTGTCTATCGCCTTATAAAATATGCTAAGTGTGCATGTTAGAATATATAATACATGAATAAGATAAAATAGGTTAGTAAACGAATAATTCTATGGTCAATTTGCTCAAAATGAGCCCTCATTGTCAAGATTCGAAATCCTTTAGTTCTTGCCCTAATGATAGATCTTGTCGGATTTTGATTCCTATCATCTCCTCAGGCTTAAAAAAGATTTGTCCTCAAATCTGGTAGATCAAATGCAATAGAGACTTTGTTTTGTCCTAGCAATCCATCTGAAGAAGTATCTGTACAGAATCCCAATATTTGAAATACTATAGGTGGTGACTATTTTCTCTCCTCCATTTCTAGGATGTATCTCATCTGCGACACAAATAATTCTCCATTATCCACTAAAGTCGCCCTTGTATCAACCTATTCCAGTGAAACCGTTTTCTGCTTTTCTAACTTATCTATATGTCACTGATCCTCATGGTCTTCTAATGGTTGGCCCAACTGCTCGTTGCCCTCTGAAACCTCTGAAGGTGAACACAACTGTCTCTGAACAATCTAGCTCTCTAATGATAGACTCATATGACTCTGACCCTCATAATCCTCCATGGTTTACTCAATTGCTCATAAGCCTCTAGTATCTCTGAAGGTGAACATAATTGTCCCTGAACAATTTGGTCCTTTGGTAATCTGCTCAGCTGACTATGATCATCAGGATCCTCTAAAGGTTGGCACATCTGTGTCTGACAAATTTTGTGCTCTGAGGTTGGTTCAACTGCTCATGGCCCACTGATGGTCTACTGATTTGTTGCTAAACCCTTTGAACCTCTGAAGGCGACATCAGAATCAGAATAATTCATTTTTCCTCCTTCTGGAATACATAAGTATTCCTAAAGCCATCATGTAAGACCCTCCTATCATATAACCAAGGCCTACCAAGCAATATATGGGATGTACACATAGGTAAAATATCACACTTAATCTCATCAAAGTATTTATCCCCTATACTGAATGGTACCCTAACTCTTTAGGTCACATGCAAACTCCCTTGATCATTAAGCTAATGCAATGTATATGGTTTAGGATGTGAAGTAGCAACAAGTTTTAGTTTTGACACTAATGATGCTGCTACCACGTTGGTACAACCATCACCATCAACTATAAGGACACATAAATTTCCTTGTACCCTACAAGAAGTATGGAACAAGTTTTCCCTTTGTTCATCATCTTTAGTAGTACATGTAGTCAATGTCCGACGCAATACATTAGCATAATGAAACATCTCACTGCACATGATTGTGTTCAAACCCAACAATACAATAATTATCTTCACACTTCCAAGGGTTCAAGTACACAACCAAGCCACAAATTAAGTTCACTCAACTACTTTTAAGCAGATAGAATTAAATTCAATAACAAGTATTCAAGTAACTAGTTCAATTACTTTCACACTATAATGATTTGTTTGAATTTTAAATTATACTACTTACTTTCCTTATTCTTACCGTGACTTCTCACCACTTAAAAACACAATGGGCAGCAAGGAAAATACTCACACAACACACCATCCACCACCACAAAAGTCCCCTTATGCTCGCGGTTCAAGATACTTCACACCACTACTAACAATGTCATTGACAACACATATAATAACCAATATCAAATGTACACAACCTCTACTAAATTAACAAGAATATAACTCCAAATACACTCCTCAAGCCATAGCATAATTCACTTCCACAAAATACAACCAAAACTGCAACTTCAACATAAGATAAGGCAGCTCACTTTCAAATTCAAAAAGAAGTTCAATAAGTGCACAACTCCACAAATGGGAAGAGGCTTTTTTTTCAAATTCAAATGATGCACAATTAACTATGACTTAATGTGTATTTGAGATTTCAAATTGACATCTTAATGTGCACTTCAATTCTAATTTAAAATCTAAAATAATAATTGTAATTCCTCCACTTTCAAAAAATGCACACACTACACAATTCCACTTCACAATTGTAAACACTACTCTTCCCCTTTATGGTTTGCTATCTATGCAATACACTCTCACACTTTAGCCTCAATGTGCAACACCTTACTCCACACAACTTCACAAATCACAAATGGTAACTCACTCAACACATAAACACAACGCGAATAATTCAATACTCCTTTTTACACCACAATTCATACACGTTCAACCACGGTGTAACAATGATATGAACCACGCCAACCCCTGACGAAACCCAATACCAATACGTTCGGAATTCGTTGCCTAAGACGCCCAAACACCTAAAGTGGAAACCGCGACCCATTGTCTATAAGCAAGACAAGAACCTTGGTATAAAATGAAGACGCCACAATCGGGATGGAAGACCGATTGATAAGTCGGGATGAACACCACGAAAATTAATCCGATAAGTTCGATTTAGTTCTTGAAGAACCAAGAGAGGAGCCTCTCAAAAATGTTTAATGTTCTAAGATGTAAGTTGTATGTTGTTCTAAAACCCCAGGACCTTTTTATACTAGGGTTACAAATCGCGAAAATACAAGCCCAAAACAACGTCACTTCAATAAGTGCGTAAAAATAACAAAACAGAACATGCTGGCCGCAGGGGATACACGCCGTGTATGATTCTATGCCAATTCTTGTCTCCTTACACGGCCGTGCCTTTTAGCCGTGTGTCTGGTTGTGTATGATTTTGTGCAATCTTGAGATTCCTACACGGTCATGCCTTGAAAATACACGCTCTCTTCATCCCGTGTTCGGTGTGACTTGTATAAAAGCAAGGGCCTTCCCGTGGTTCTTCGAATCCGTTCCAACTTCATGATTTCTCCAATCCTTTCCGGCTTCATGGATAACCTTTATCAACCCATTAAGTGCTTCCTTGAGTCGTTTTGCTCGATTTCTATGATCGATCTAGGCGGCACTTCAAGGGGATCCATTTCTTCTTCCGGCTTGGTTCATCATGATCTCATCATTCCCCTCCTCTGAAAAGATTTGTCCTCAAATCATTGCCTGCATTAAAATGGACTCAAAAAGTAACATTAAATGTGACCTTACTAGATACTACATGGTAAATCTTTCTTGTATGCATTATCATTGATTCCTCAACTTCAGAAATGACCGTCTTCCCAGGGTTCAACTTAGATTTCCTCTGCAATAGAAAACCTCTCCTTGCAAAAATGCACCCAAACCCAATCTCAAGTTGAAAATCATGGTCTCCTGCCCTTGTTCCCCTTGAAGCGCCTTGGCATTTGGGGTTTTTCAATCCCACTTTTTAAACCAGTGTAATGTACTTTCTCACGAAATTTTGCCTTAGAATCAGCATAAAAACTCAAACTTGTTAATTGGCAATGGCAATAAATAAGTAGGAGTTAGTGGTAAAACCATACACAATCTCAAATGGTGAACAATGAGTAGTGCTATGTAAAGCCCTATTATATGCAACTCCACAAATGGTAGGAATCTTTCCAAGTCCTAATGTTCTTCTCTATGATTGCCCCAACAATTGAATTAAAGTCCTGTTAACCACCTCCATTTGCCCATCAGTTTGTGGGTGACAGGTAGTCGAAAACATTAGTTTAGTTCCCCACTTTCCCACAATACTCTCTAACAATGACTCGAATTTTTAAATCCTGATCACTAACAATGCTACTAGGTATACCATGCGGACACACTACCTCTCTGAAGAATAACTCAACAATGTGTATAGCATCATCAGTTTTATGACAAGGAATGAAATGAACCGTTTAGAAATCCTATCCACAACCACAAAATTAGAATCTCGACCATGCTTAGACCTCGGTAATCCTAACACAAAATCTATGAAAATATCTACCCTATGCTCATGAGGAATGACACTAGACTCATATAACCCATCTAACCATGTCATCTAAGCGATGAATGGGATGACGATACTTACCGTAATGTTTTGATGGCGCAGCAGTCAACACACCTTTTCCATGTTCCATTCTTCTTAAGGAAGACATCTTTAAAGTCCTGCACAAGAGACACAACCACACTAGGCAAAGAGTTAGATAGTTCGTAGTACTCAAACATGTTTCTTTAAAAACCAGCAACAACATAGGTTGCCTCATCACTAACGCTCTCCTTACTACACTCGCTCTTGCCACACAACTCTCCTTTTGCAAGGCTACCCTCTCCTTTTCACTCACCACCAAAGTTGATCCCCCTTTAACTTGGCCTCTCACACTCTTTCCAGCCTTCCTCTCTTTTTCCTTTTGATCTTGACTTTTATATTCCTTTTCTTTCTCATTGTCTTTTGCTCTCTCACTCTCCCTCTGTTTTTCACTCACCTTATGTTTTGCAAAAGACTGTTGAAGTTGCAACTGGTCCTCATACACTTGCTTAGGTGTTAAAGGTTTAAGATTAAAGCTTTTCCCTTGGTGAACAAGCGTATACTTGTTAGAAAAGCCATCATGAACAACTTTCCTATCAAATTGCCATGGCCTCCCCAACAACACATGACATGCTTGCATTGGCACTACATCACATAACACCTCATCCCCATACCTGCCAATGCGAAACCCAATCAAGGCTTGCTTACTCACCTTAGTTTCTCCACTATCATTCAACCACTACAATTTATATGGACTAGGGTGTCTAACAGTTTTGAGCCCCAGCCTCTCAACAATAAAATTACTCACTACATTGGTGCAACTCCCTCCATCAATGATCAAACTACAAATATGATCTCCTAGATAACATCTAGTATGAAATATATTCTCCCTTTTCACCTCCTCTTCTTGATGAGATCTATGATGAAAGCCAAGCCGGAAGAAGAAATGTGGATCCTCTTGAAGTGCCGCCTAGACCGATCACAAGAAATCGAGCGAAACGATTCAAGGAAGCACTTAACGGGTTGATAAAGGTTATCCATGAAGCCGGAAAGGATTGGAGCAATCATAAAGTTGGAACGAATTGGGACAACCCTGGGAAGACCTTTGCTTTTATACAAGTTACACTGGACACGGGTTGAAGAGGGCGTGTATTTTCAAGGCACGATCGTGTAGGAGTTCCAAGATTGCACAGAATCATATACGGCTGGACACACGGCTAAAAGGCACGGCTGTGTATGGAGTTAAGCAAATCCACAGAAAGATACATGGCCAAAGTACACGGGTGTGTATCTTGCCAGATGTTGCACAGAATGGTATACGGCCAAAGTACACGGGCGTGCACATGGCCGTGTATCCCCTGCCGGCCAGCTTGTTCTGTTTTCGTGTTTTTACGTAACTTATCTTAGCTACATCATTTTAGACTTGTTTTTCACGAATTGTAACCCTAGTATAAAAGCTCCTAGGGTTTAGAACAACTAAGAATTTACATCTTTGAACATTAAACACTTTTGAGAGGCTCCTCTCTTGCTTCTTCAAGAACTAAATCGAACTTATCGAATTGATTTCCGTGGCGTTCATCCCGACTTATCAATCGGTTTTCCATCCTGATTGTGGCGTCTTCATTTTTATACCAAGGTTCTTGTCTCGCTTATAGACAACGGGTCGCGGTTTCCACTTTAGGTGTTTGGGCTCTTGGCAACGAATTTTCGATCTTATTGATACTGGGTTTCGTCACGGGTTGGCATGGTTTGCATCACTTCTTCCTTCACTTGCACATTCAAAGCTCGCTTCACTACTGCCACTAGCCTTCCCATTGCAGGCTCCTCATCATCACCAGCATCCTCTAATGGAGGCATATCATCTTCTTCACTATCCCCCCTCAGTCTCATACTCACCATCATCACGCAAAATCATAACACACCTATTTGGACATTGACTAGCAATATAGCCTCTACCTTGGCATTTAAAGTATCTAATGTCACGATTTGTAGAAGTAGAAGATTTAGGGTTTCCTTGATTACCAGGAGTAGAACCCACTTGCTCAGCTCTCCTCTTGGTTTGGTGGAAAAAGGTTTTTCTTCCTTTTTCCATTGGTTGGTCTTCCAAGTGGATGAACCATTACCCTGTTGAAAGTGCATTACTACTACCTTTCCTCTTGTGCTAGTTCTCAACCTTTTTTAGCCATATGAACCATATCCTCCAATTCTACATAATGCTACAATTAAACCCACATTTTGGATTTCTCTATTCAACCCAGCAAGAAACCTAGCCATTGTAGCCTCTCTATCCTCCTCTACATTTCCCCTAATCATAGTGATTCCATCTCCTTGAAATACTCATCTACACTTCGGCTTCCCTACCTCAGAGTTTGCAACTTGTTGTGCAATTCACGATAGTAATACGCAGGCACAAACTGCTTCTTCATCATTTTTCATCTCTTCCCAAGACTCAATAGGTAGCTCGCCACTCTTCTTCTAGTCAACTTTAGTTGACCCCACCACACTATAGCATAATCTGAAAATTCAATGGCAGCAAGTTTTACTTTCTTTCTCCCACTATATTTATGACAATCAAACACCATCTCCACCTTCTTCTCCCACTCTAAGTACGCCTCAGGATCATTCTTCCCTTGGAAGGAGGAATCTTCATCTTTTGCTACTCAATTGATCATCCTCTCTATTCCTATCCCCTCTACCTTCCCAATCCCTAGTTCCTCTATTCGACCACTATAACCTCTATAACTCCCAAACAGAAGGCTCATCAAAGTCATCATCCGACATTTCATCTCCACCCCTCGGTACTCTCCTAGAACGACTCCCCCTCTTACGCCTTTGGGAAATACGTTTGTGGATTGCTCTAGTCTTTGCTCTACCGTCTCATGAATTGTACCATTCCCTCTTGGAACATCCTCTTCATTTCTCCCCCAACGCCTCAATTACTAACCTAGCATTAAACCTTCCCTCTCACCTTCAGGGGAATGTTGTCTCGAATAGTTCCTGTAGAAAAGATTATTTCTAACACAAATATATATCAAATTAAACCTCACGATACTCCCTTACGTGTTTCGCTCAAATGATGATATCACACAGTCACTCATGTATTCTCACAAACAACGATGATATCAACTCGCCAACTCCTCTTCTCAATTCTCTTGGAACTAACCCGAACTACACCAATCCCCTTCCGTTAGAATTCAAACAACTCTAGGGTTCGTAAATTTTTCTCTATTTTTCTATCCCATTTTTTTTTTTTTGTCTCTGTTTTTGCTTTTGATCACGTTTCTCTTTTTTTCTTTTCTCTTCCTTTTTTTTTTTTGCCGTGACTTTTTACCCTTTTTTTTTTTTTAAAAATCGATAGTGACTAGAGTATACACTATTTAGACAATGAATATACGAAATTGAATGCTAACAGTGGATATGAACGATTGGAGTTTGGGTTTTTGATGTTACCTTCCTCAACGAACTTCATGTTTTTACAAACCTAACTTGATACCAAATTGATACGAACCACGCAAAACCCGTGACGAAACCCAAAACCAATTGTTTGAATTCGTTACCTAAGACGCCCAAACACCTAAAGTGGAAACCCCGGGCCGTTTTTCTATAAGGAGACAAGAACCCTTTGGGATAAAATGAAGACGCCACAATCGGGATGGAAAACCCTTTATAAGTCGGGATGAACGCCCCGGAAAATTATCCGATAAATTCATTTAGTTCTTGAAGAACCAGAGAGGAGCCTCTCAAATATGTTTAATGTTCTAAGTGTAAGTTTTGTTGTTCTAAAAACCCCGGATCTTTTTACTAGGGTTCAAAAACGTGAAAATACAATCCCAAAAAGACGTCACTTCAATAAGTGCGTAAAAATAACAAAACAGAACATGCTGGCCGGGAGGGGATAATGGCCATGTACTTTGGCCCTATATTTTTGTGCCAATTTTTGTTCCTTAATGGCCGTGCCTTTTGCCGTGTGTTGGTGTGTAGATTCTGTGCAATCTTGAGATTTCCAACGGCCATGCCCGAAAAACCGCCCTCTTATCCCCGGGTTTGGTGTGACTTGTATAAAAACAAAGTCTTCCCATGGTTTTTCCAATCCGTTCAACTTCTGATGCTTAATCCTTTCTGGTTTCACGGATAACCTTTATAAAACCCGTTAAGTGCTTCCTTGAGTCGTTTCGCTCGATTTCTTGTGATCGGTCCAGGGGGCCCACTTAAAAGAGGATCCACATTTCTTCTTCCTACTTGGCTTCACGGGGGGATCTCATCAAAAAACCCCCTTAATTTTTATTTTTATTTTTTGTAAGCAAAATCTACACCAATACTTCAAAGTATACACTTCCTTGCCACTATAAAACACAAAAGCAATCTACAACTCTTTGTAAAAAAAATAACAACAATTCAAATTTGAAAATAAAACCCACTTCTTTAATTGCAACTTTCCGCAATTGGTAAAGAAATGATTTTAAAATTTCCCAAACAAACACACATTAATCCTTCACTTTTAAATGCTTATTTTGAAAATCGAATAATTTCCCAAATTTTTCCCCACATTAGTCAAATTGGAAAATTGAAAATTGCTCTCCCAATTCCAAATTCAAAAAATGTAAGAATCAAAATTTCCCTCTTTTTTCCCACAAGGGGACTTCCAAAATTACAATCACAAGTGAAACTATCTTTCCCCTTTCCTTCACGATGAATTCCACAACAAAGAGGCTTAAACAAATATTCAAAACCCACCAACAAGCAGCAACTTCAATTTCCCCAAAAACAAGACAATCACCCCCACTTAAGGGCAATCAAAAAAACAATTCAATTTTCCACTTTCAATTTGGGAATCAAAAGGGTAAACTCAAGAACCCAAAAAATTCCGAAATTCAATTTGCAAATTCCTTCTCCCCAAACCCTTTCAAGCTCTAATACCAAATTATGTGTGCTAAAAACCCAAGCTTAAGCACAAAAAATTCCCAATTTGAAAGACCAATTACCCAATGAAAATAAATTTGTCTTAATCTGATGATTAATGGTGTCAATTTCCAATGAATGTAACCAATCTTCAATTATAATTTAATCTATTCTTAGATCCAAATATGTTGATGCTCTGATACAAAAGATGATGCGCCTAAAAACAAGATTATGCACCTACAAAGGAAACAAAGAAAACACTTCAATCTACAATTTATAT
Organism: Laguncularia racemosa; assembly: GCA_037954665.1. Lineage (NCBI taxonomy): Eukaryota > Viridiplantae > Streptophyta > Magnoliopsida > Myrtales > Combretaceae > Laguncularia > Laguncularia racemosa. The sequence goes on from JBBMOL010000212.1 coordinate 811,723, forward strand.
CGGTTCAATTGGATCATAAATGCGTGAAACCCTATTGGAGATTTAATGAATTCCGAAGGTTTAAAGATGCAATTAAAATCCAACACATGATAATCTTCTCCAATAAATCACAATCACCTAGACTTCCTTGTAAATTACACACAAGAACATTAATAATAATTCCGTAATCTTCCTTCCCACAATATCCATTTCACTGGTTCAAAAAGGACAATAATTGTTGATGGTGAATCACATAAGAGGATAATTACTAAAAATAAACACACTAATTCAAATTGCATACCAATTCAAACTGATCGCAAGAATTTGTTCTTATATCCAATCCAGCCTTGTTATTACACACTAGAGAGAAAAAAGAAAACCAAAAACAAGTAGAAAAGGTCTTATGACTACAATTAATTGTGTTGACATTCGCCACAATGTCAACTCTTGGGACAATTTGAAATGATAGAGGAAATTGAACTAGGGAAACCATAAGCTCTATCATGCAAAATGTGATGTATCTAATTTTGAAAAAATGGCTCCTCAAACCCTACTATAAGCCAAGTATTTATACTTGCTACTAATAGGGTTAGAAAATGGACAAAAAAAAGAACAAGTTTGTCCCTTGTAAAGTAGCCGGTTGATAAGATCACATAATTACCTTTATTTTTCTTTTTGACTTATATTAATTTTATTTCAATATTATAAGAAAATATAAAGAAATGATAATTATGGTGTTTTTTGTGAAAATACAGGTTTGGAGGGACCCAAAAGTAAATTACAAGTTAATTGGAGGAGTTTATCACAAAGGGCGAACGGCCTTGGGCCGGCTACATTCGCAAAGCCTCGGCTTGAGCCGGCCTATATTAAATCTGGCCTCAAAAAAGAAGTAAAGCCGTCGCCTTCATTACTCCCCGGATATGTGTTTGCGAGGAATGTGTCTCAAAATTCATATCTTAATAATTTGCATGACTCACGCATCCTCATCAGATCCACCTCATCCCCCTCGCTCATTTAGGATCCACATAAGTGTAACCCGTTGTGTGAACCTTGCGGAGCCTCCCTTTTTGTTTTTGAGAATCCATCCTTTCTTTTGTTTAGAATTCCTTTTTCTCTTCTTAGTTTTGCATATTAGAATTTCTTAGAGTCTCACGTTAGATTTTTCCCAAAGTTTTAGTTTGAAGAAGCAGCAGTCGTTTGTTGAAGATTTGCTTTCAAGTTGAAGAATTCATGGATCATTTGGAAGATTGAAGCTCTTGAGAGATTATAGCAAATTGTTTCCACTTTACTTTATTTTCTTTTATGCCGATTGATTATTTTAGTATCTTGTTGTTAATATGAATTCATTGCCACCTATATTATTTCATTTGTTTTTTTGCAATTTTATATATAATGTTCTTAAATCATCCTTGTGGGAAATTGGATGAAAACCCTAGAAGGTTAAAAGGATCATTGTGCCATGTTATATGATTAGGAATTGATTAGGATTATTTCATGATTGCAATTCCTGGGAGTGTTTTTTTCAATTATAATTGGTCTTTCATTATAATTCGTTAGAAATCCTTTTGATACGGGAGTTGATGAGGATTGTTAGGAATTCTTAATTAGATTGATTGTACAATAAGGGTGTTTCGATAATTTCTTTTATTAGAGTCTATGGAGGGCTGCAATGCATTGTTTCGTGTTCTAATAATTCTACTAATGGATTAGGGCCCGCGCAATTGATTTATGGGCATTAGATCGGTTCCCCATAGTATCGGGAGTGTATGATCATAATTTTGATTCCTTGGCTTAATTCGGAGACTAGCGGATGCCGTCTTATAATTTGAGGTCGTCATCACATCAAAAGGATTTTTAAACTCTCACTTGAACTAAAACTCGCATAAACCTCCAGTCTTGATATAAACATGGTAGCAATTTTGATTACTCATATCTAGGGTGAATTCTAATTTCCCTTGTTCATTGAATTGATAGATTCTTCATAAATTTTCCTTGTTGCGTTAAGTTAAATTTTTAGATGAGAACTTTCAAAACCCTTTTTAAGTCACCCTTGTATATTGGTAAGAATTGCATAGTATCTAGTACTCTATTGGTTCCTCGGGATCGTCAACCTTACTTTTCACCTCTTTATTATTAGATACGACGTGCACTTGCTGCAATTTAGCGCTCCTAATTTATATATACGTTCACGCGCTGCGTATCAAGTTTTTGGACGCCGCTGCAGGGGAACTAATAGATATTAGATTTCGTACATTCTGTTGGTAATTAGGCTACAATTTTAATTTTTTTTTTGGGTTATGTCTAATTTTTCTTATCTTTGTGTGATCGTTTTCATTCTCTTTAAGTTCTTTTTTTGCGACAGGCAGTAGCAAGTGCTGAACTTCTACAATTAATCTTGAGATAGATCGCACCTTGCGACAACTTAGAAAGAGAGCAGAGAAGAAAAGAAGAAGTGACATGGGCAAGTTGAGAGACAAAATCAGATTCAAGCTGTTGGTAGAGCTACTTCGGAATACACGATACTGTTGTTTGTCAGGTCCTGCAATTAGAAGGAACAACAATTCAGGCATAATATTTCGGAGTTAAAAACCAGGCTCACTCGTTCAAATGTTCAATCAATCAATTTGGAGGATAGTGGATCCAAATGAGAGTACTGGTGAGCCTTTCTTGCAGTATTTTTCAATTATTGTAGATACAGTGAAAACGAATATTGTATCTGAGATGTAATTAGGCTACAACTTTTTCGTTTTCACTTATGTAGAAAAAGCTAGGGCTTGGTACAATTCATTGCCACAAGATCTAGAGAAACCACTTGCGGTAGATCTCTCATCTAAATTTTTTAAGGAGATTTTTTCCACCAGCTAGAACTGCTAGGTTAGAAAATGACATCCACAAACTTCAGGTAAGTTTAGTGTGAATCACTTTTATGAAGCTGGGAATGGATTCAAGTAGGGAATGCCTCCATCATGGATTACCAGCATAATCTCCTTATTGAGATATTATATTCAGTTTAGATGATACCTGAGATCGCTCAGTGATGCTGCTTCTGGTGGTTGACATATCTGAGTACGACATCATGCATGAGGCTAGTGTCTTTGATAGATGAATGGCCTCTATTTGACATTAATTGGCAACATGAAAGAGGTAAGTCTAGAGTGGCATCTGTCAATTCTACTCTGGAAACCTTAAAGCTCTCTAGATTATCTGCTCTTAAAGCCCAGTGTTAAGTAAAACTCACCTCTACACCCATCCTTTCAATGTTAACTCTCATATTTCTTGTTGTGAGTTCTGCTCAGAGACCATCTCCATCAATTTGAGTGCCCATCTGGAAACGCTTTCCTCCTCATCCCATGGATGGTGTAAGTAATTCTCGTCAACAAATTTCCAAAGAGATTGCACTTAATGCAGATTGCAAATATTTGCTAGGTTCAGGAATGATTTAATCACATAGAGAGACGTAGAGATGATTGAAGGGAATGAACCGGTGTTCGCTTAACAGGGGGATGTTCAATGACTTTACAGAATGTATGTATAATACATAGTTTGCAAGAAAACTAAGAGTTCAGGGGAGTGTTACTGTTCCTTGGCACCTATACGGCAATTTTCATTTTGATAAGTTACTCTTATTGACTCTGGCTTGCAAGTATAATTTAATGCTCAATATATTTTTTACGGAAATTTGGGACTTGAGAGACTTGCAAGGAACTCAGGGTTAACTGGCAACTTGTGATGGGTGCATTCGAACAACCAAAGAGGGATTGGGAAAATGTACCTAGTCGAAAGTAGATTAAATTCATCTTTCCAGTTGACATTTATAGTCTTGAGGAGATGGAGGAGGATTATGGAACAGGGTATCCATGATCACCTGGGCAGACCATTCCTTGCAACAGGTAAAGCCTTAATTGATGGTTGTACAACGGTAAGATTACTTTAAGAGTTATGGATGCTTACATGTCACGTTTATGTGTATGAGGCTACAAAGATATTTGAGTGATGTATATCCTGTCTAACACTATTACCCCGTAGTGTTGATGAGCTTTCCTCTGAGTTCATGGAAGAGATTGTAGGTTGTGGACACAATGGGTGCAGTTCTCTAGGGAATTAAGATGTTGGAAATGTGATAAGAGGTGATCCCCACGAAGAACGTGTGGAAAGCTTTGTGAATTCAAGAATGACACTATGAGGCAACTGGGGACCACTGAGAAGAAACGGTGCCTTCATTAACACAATCCCCGGTGGTTGAACTTAAACCTTTGCCTGGTCAGTTTAAAGTATGCGTTATTCTTGGATACTAAATGATACTTTGCCAATTATCGTCTTCTTTCGACAGGTGATCAAGAGCAAAACTTTTGGATGATTCTTAAATGAACATAAGGAAGCAATTCGGGGTGGTTCCATTTTAGCGGATAGTAAGGGAATTGTAGCCTTATAGTTTGTACTCATAGATATTTTGAAGCTGAGTGTAAAACTCAGTACCAACCACAAGAGAAGAACTTAACCAAACTCTTAAGGAATGTTGTAAAAAAGGAAATGTGCCTTAAATTGTTAGTGCAGGATTATTTTCCAATTTACTGATAGTAAAATGGGTTAGACTGTCCAAGTTGTATCAATGAAAGGTGGCATGATGTGGTAAAGAATGAATCGCCACCGAATTAATCCCAATGTCCTTACTGTGTAGGGTGGACGCAGTTTGAATAGTTATAATAAAAATTGAATGGCTGCCACCCGTAAAGACCTCTGTCCCTTACCTTCCAATTGATCAGATGTTAGAAAAACTCGCAGGGCAATGATTTATTACTGTTTCCTGATGAGTCTTTTCTGTGGCATTACTCAAATTCATATATGCGGTACCGAGGAGTCGGATCCTTCCCAGAGAAAACCTCATTTACTTGTCCCTATGGGTAACTTTTGCATTTAGGTGAATGCCTTTGGTCTCTTGTATATGACCTGCTACTTTTCAGAGGTGTTGGATGTCTTTATTTTCTGAGTCATGTTAGAGAATCATCCAATTGTAATTGAGAAATCTTTATGGATGAATTCTATGTGTTTTGAGGAAGTCATGTGAATCTGTATGAAAATTCTTAGGTGTGTGCCTCAAAAGATGTTGAAGGAAACTACTACTGTCTGGAATTGGGTGAAATTGCCATTTTATGGTTCGAGTGGGAATAGTGTTAGGTGACAAAGGTGTCAGATAAAACGGGGATTGAAGGTTGTCAAGGCCAAGTGGAAGTAGATAGTAGAAGTGCAAACCTACCCTATTCAGTTAAAGGAGTCAGGGGGCTTCTTGGGACATGCTGGTTCTCGGTTTTTTATAGGAATTTCTCTAAAATCTCTGGGCCTCTATGTATTTTCCCTGAAAAAGATTCAAACTTTGGTGTTGATGAAAATGTTTGCGGAATTCATTTTATTGAAGGAAAGCTCAGCTCTGACATTGATTGTTGCCCCAAATTGGGAGATTCATTTGAAAGATGTGGATGCTAGTGACTATGCCGGGGGGAAAGTACTAGGGCAAAGAGGGGTAAGATTTTATGCTATTATATGCAGTGGGAACCTTGAACGGGGCCCCAGAAAAAAAAAATTGCCACAACAGAAAAGAGCTATTAGCAGTGATATTTGCATGTGACAATTTTAGGTTTTAAATTGATAGGTTCAAAGAAAATAGAAACCCAGTCATGCTGCTCTAGATTATTTGCAAAAGCTGATGTAAACGGGTTTTAATTGTTGGATTCATGTGAAAGTTTTTTGACTTGGGAAATTAGGTTAAAAAGGGAAGTGAAAATGTGGTTGTGTAATTTATCACGTTTGGAATAGATGTTTAAAAACCACCCATCAATGAAAAATTTCCCTGATGAGATTTGCATGAAAAAGACATCCTGATTACCTTGGTATGCGACATAGTTAATTATTGGTTAGAAAAACCCAAACCATATGGTTGTCTTCCAACAGAAAAGAAATTTTTGCATGACGTGAAGATTACTTTTGGGATGAGCGTTTGTTTAAAAGCCTGTGCTGCCCAAGTAATTAGACGTTGTGTGCCTAAATTTTGAACGCTTAGCATAATAAGATGTCACCCAAGAAAAAGGGTCCCCTTAGGGTAGAAGAACAGCGCAAAAATTTTATCTTGGGGGTTTTTTGGCCCAGTTTGTTCTTTATTGCAGGAACTCATTATGACTTGTGCTAATGCCAGTGGCAATAAATTTTAAGAAGACATGAATTACAAAAAAATAATATACTTGTATGAACCCTTTTTTTAGTTTTGGGGAATCGACTTTTTGGTCCTTTTCCCCCATCTTTTTCCCAAAAAAAATATTTTTTCTTTTAGCTGTTGATTATGTTTCGAAATGGGTAGAGCAGGGTTTCTCTAAAAAATTAATGACAGTAGGGTTGCATTAAATTTTGGGAAAAAAAATAAATTTTCAAGATTTGGGTACCAGAGCTATAAAAAGGTGGGGGACACTTTTTGTAACACAATTTGAGAAATTATTATTATAATGAGTTACTCAAAATTGCCACCCCCCCATCATCAAAAACATGTGGAGGGTGGGTATAATAGGGAAATTAAGCGAATCTTAGAGGAAAAACTGGCAATGCATCCGAAAGGATTTTTTTTTTTAAAACTTTTGATTTTTATGCCCTTGTGGGCTTATAGAACCGCTTTTAAAACACCTATTGGAATGTCCCTACAAGATTGTTTATGGGAAATCAAGTCACCTACCGTGGAGCCTGAGACAAAGGGATATGGGCCATTAAAATATTTAACCCCTTTAGTTGAAGTGCAGGTGGGAAAAAGGGTTGTCCAATTGAATCAAATGCTGAGATGAGAGGAGGGATATGGGAAAAAGCGAGAATTTCAAGGAGAGGCAAAGCATGCATGATAAGAACATCTTACAGGCGGGAGTTCTTGCCCATGGTTTTCCCCAAAGAGTCTTATTGTAAAAACTCTCCCATTGAAGCATTCCCCAAGTAGTTGGGAAAACACGTGGTTGGACCATTTGAAATTGTTATTTTGTTTCCTTTGGTGCGTTTGTTTAAGGAGGGGACAACCCTAATTTTCAAGTAAACGGTATCTTCCCCAACATTACTATGAGGGAAAATGTTGTTAGAAACGCCAAATGTGGATTTGGGAGATTCAAAAAACTTGAATTTGGGGAAAAGTCGGGTTGGGGATATAAATAAGCGCTTCATGGGAGGCAGCCATGCTCAAAAGTATATACACTAGTGTTGTTTGAAAAAAAAAAAAAAAAAAAAAAAAACTAATTCAGGCTAGGATAAGAGCCCCCGGTGTCATCAAGACACCCCAAGGGTGACAGACATTTTAGGAGGAATTTTCTTCCAAATTAAAACAATTTTACACCAGGGAGGTACCAGTATTTCAATTTCTGCTTTGGAACCATTCGTTCCCTTAATTTTGTGATATATTGGAAACCCAAATGAGGACATTGAGAACAATGAGGGAAGGGTTTAAAAATTTGTAGAATTTATAATGATTGAAAATATGAGCTTACAAACCCCATGCTTTTTTTTATGCCCTTAAAGTGTTTACCATCAATGGTAATTTTGAATTGACTTAGATTGGTTGCCCAACCGCCTCTGTTGTAAATTAGTTTACATAGAAAAATTTAATAGTAAAATCTTAGAAAATGGGTTTACCCTATGATAGCCTTTGAACTTGAGATTGAGTCCTTAGAGTGAAAAAACAAGCAAGTTTACTTCAAGGAAAAATTGGTTTTGGGATAAATCTCTCTTGAAATTTCTTTGAGAATACCTTAACACCTAGTGAAAGAGGTAAAGGAAATATTTTACTTAGTGATCCACTTAAAAAAAAAAAAAAAAAAAAAAAAGCCTTTACTCCAATAACTCAGGAAAGTGAGTTTAAGAGTATCCAATCTTAAATGTTAGTGGGAAGAGTTCGTAGGGGTCCTTTAAAACCTGGTCACTTAGGCGATGAGCCCAGGATGTGCCGACTCATGAACTCACAATAACGGAAGGGCGGAAAGGCAAAATATTAGTACCTTAATGCAAGTCAGGTTGACATGGGCGAGCTTTGGTTCCTCAGAAGAGTGAAGTCTCACTCCGCTGCCAATCAAGGGCAAATAAAACAATATAAAAAAAAAAAAGGGAGAAATTCTAGGAAAAAATGGATACCATATGCTTTCACTCCTTGTTATTTGTTAGAGAAGTAAAATTGAGGGAGATGATACTTGCTAATAACCAATGAAGTTTAAATGAATGTTTTTCCTTATGGACTAAGTATTGTTTTCTATTGTTAAAACACTGGGATAAAAAATCTGTTGTATTTAGATTAACTACTAAATTTCAACTAGATATACTAGTTACAAATTTCAGTATGGTCAGAACAATGGGGCACCAAAAGTTCAATGATGGATTTCTCTTGTTTAAATCAATTATTTTGCTTGAGGACAAGCAAAAGTTCAAGTGTGGGGATGTTGATAAGATCACATTATACTTACTATTTTCTTTGAACTTATATTAAATTTATTTCATATTATAAGAAAATATAAAGAAATGATACTTAATGGTGTTTTTTGTGAAAATACAGGTTTTGAGGACCCAAAAGTAAATTACAAGTTAATTGGAGGAGTTTTTCACACAAAGGCCGCCGGCCTTGGGCGGCCTACATTCAAGCCGTCGGCCTTGAGCCGGCCTATATTAAACTGGCCTCAAAAAGAAAGTAAAGCCGTCGGCCTTCATTACTCCCGGATATCCATTGCGAGAATCTCTCCAAAATCATATCTTAATTAATTTGCTGACTCACATCCTCATCAGATCTCACTCTCATCCCCCTCCTCTTTGGATCTATAAATAGACCCTTGTGTGAACCTTGGGAGCATCCTTTTTGTTTTTGAGAATCCATCCTTTCTTTTGTTTAGAATCCTTTTTCTTCTTTCTTTGTTTTAGCATCATTAGAATTTCTTAGGTACTTAGATTTTTCCAAGTTTAGTTTGAAGAAAGAAAGTCGTTTTGTTGAAGTTTGCTTTCAATTGAAGAATTCAAGGAGTCATTTTGGAGATTGAAGCTCTTGAAGATTATAGCAATTGTTCCATTTACTTTATTTTCTTTTATGCCATTTATTAGTTTAATCTTGTTGTTTAATATGAATTCCATTGCACCTATTTATTTCAATTGTTTTTATGCAATTCATATTATAATGTTCTAAATCATCCTTGTGGGAAATTGGATGAAACCCTAGAATGTTAAAAGGATAATTGTAGCCATGTTATATGATTAGGAATTATTAGGATATATTCATGATTGCAATTCCTTTGATTTCAATTATAATTGGTCTTTCATTATAATTGTTAGAATCCTTTTGATACGGGGTTGATGAGGATTTGTTAGGAAATCTTAATTAGATTGATTGTCAATACGGGAGTTGCGATAATTGGTTTAATTAGAGTCTATGGAGGGCGCAATGCAATGTTTCTTGTTAATTAATCACTAATGGATTAGGGTTAATTGATTTAGGGCATTAGTTGTTTGTAGCATCGGGAGGTGTATGAACATAATTTTGATTCCTTGGTTAATTGGAGACGCGGAAGCCGACTAATTAATTTGAGGTCAACATCCCTAAAAAGGATTTTCTAAACTCACTTGAATAAACTTATAACCACAAGTTGATATAACATGGTAGCAATTTGATTAACATATCTAGGGTGAATTCTAATTTCCCTTGTTCATAATTGATAGATTCTTCATAAAATTTTCCTTGTTGCTTTAAGTTAAATTTTTAGATTAGACATTTCAAAACCCCTTTTTAATCACCTAGATATTGGTAAGAATTGCAATAGATCTAGTACTCTATTGGTTCCTCGAGGGATCGACAACCTTACTTTTCACCACTTTATTACTTGATACGACCAGTGCACTTGCTGCAATTTACGCTCCCAATTTTATATATACGTTCTGAGCGTATCACCGGTCCTAAATGAAAATTACAATCAAAATGAAAGTGCCCCAAAAGTAAATACAACATAAAATAGTCTAAATAACAATTACAAAATAAAAGAAAATAGTCTTCATCATGCTAGCTCTTCCATAGGATTCATCGTCCCAACTCATCGCCGATTCAAGTCGGTCCATGGATAACCCACAAGCTGAGTCTGAGTGAGTTTGTCCATCGCCCTATAAAATATGATAAGTGTGCCTGTTGGAATGTATAATTACATGAATAAGATAAAGAGGTTAGTAAACAAATAATTCCAGAGTTGATTTGCTCAAAATGGGCCCTCATTGCCAAGATTCGAAATCCTTTAGTTCTTGCCCTAATGATAGATCTTGTCAGATTTTGATTCCTATAATTGAGTTTAGCACCTTTATCCGAATTGTTTGAACTGAACTTGAGTTATTTGATTGTGTTGTTGAATGTGATATAATTGTTGCTTGTTATTGTAGATGTAGAGTACTTGTAATATTCCTTATCTCCTTGAGTTGGTTGTGAGTCATTAAGGGGAAGTGATCATTAGATCATTTGAAACAAAGAAGAGTGAATGGAGTGTTGGTGATTTCAGAAATTGAGCATTATTGTGTTAAATTCTAGATTTGAAATTGTGTGAAGAATAGGAAGATATTTGAAATTCAAACATCCATTAACTTAAAGTAGTTATTGAGTAGCATTAAGGATTGTTGTTTAAATTTGAATTGTCTTACCTTTCATGGAAAAGGTTGCATTTAGTGGAGTTATTTGAATTGTTGCCTGCTACCTTTATTTGTGAAGTTTCAATATAAGGGAGTTCCAACATGAAGTATTGTGTATGTTAAGGTAAGGAAGTGATACATTTGAAGTATTGTTGTTATTGTTTGAAGGAGTGCACCATGTGTGTATATAGTGTGAGTGGCGGTATGAGTGTATTGTAGAGTTGTGTAAGGAAAGTCCTACCATTGAAGTGTTATAAATTGTTATGGAGTTGTGTTTTGTGAAGAAGGTACTATACGTGAACTGGATTGTGATGCTTAAAGGGGATTTGGTGTTTTTCTTTTAAGGTGACTTGATTGATGTGTGGTGTTGTATTTTGTAAAGTTAGTAACGGGTATGTGTGTATTTGGCGTGGTTTTGTGTTTGTTGTTTAGAGAAATGTTGTTAGTGGCATGAGTGGTGGTGGAACTATAAGCAAGGGAAGTTGTGTGATGGTGAGAAGTTGTGCATTTGTGCTTGTGTTAAGGTATTACATATTGTGAATTGAATTAATGTGAAACTAAGGCAAGAAAAGGAAAGTTGAGTAGTAGAATTTGAATTCAAACAAGTAATTAAAGTGTGAAAGTAATTGAACCCATTACTTAAACATTTATGGTTGAATTTAATTCTTAACTACTTGGAAGTGATTGTGTGTACTTCAATTATTTAACTTTACTTGAAGTGACAATAATCATTTCTTGTATTGGTTGTGTGTGTGAGCATCGTGGGTATGTAAGGGTGTGTTTTTGTGGTGCTTGTAGTGAAGTGTGTTCTAACTTGTTTAAGTTAGTTAATAACCATGTCAAATGATGTGTGTACTTCTACTACTTTGGTACATCAGTATTGACTTCCTGCCCAACCATTGATGATGGATAAAAGGAAAATTTGTTCTATACTTCTTGTAAGATAAAAGGAAACTTGTGCGTAACTATTATTGATAGTGGTAATTGTACTAATGTTGTAGCTATATCATTGTATCAAAGTTGAAACTTGAAACTACCTCACATCTCGAACCTTATACATTACATTGGTTAAATGATTAGGAGAGTCTTTGTGTGACCTTAAGGGCTAAGGTACCCTTTAGTATAGGGGATAAATACTGTGTTGAAATTGGATGTGATATTCTACCCATGTGTGTATCCAATATATTGCTTGGCAGGCTATGGTTGTATGACAAGATGGTATTACATGATGGGTATAGAAATACTTATATGTTCCAATAGGATGGTAAAAGTATAGTATTGAACCCTATATCGCCATCAGAGATCTAAAAGATGCAAAGATAGATAAGCCAACCATAAAAGATTCTTGAGGATCATAGCCACATGATCAAACCTTTAGAGGACAAAACTGTGCAAAAGAAGATGTACCAACCTTTAGAGGTTCTTGAGGCTTCTAGTTACATAAGCTAACCTATAGAGAACAAAACTTGTCAGACACAGATGTGCCAACCTTCAAAGGATCATGAGGGCCAGAGTTAGATGAGTAGGTCATTAGAAGGCCACACTGTTCAGAGATAGTTGTGTCCACCTTCAAAGGTTTTAGAAGGCCATGAGCAGTTCAGCTAACCATTAGAGGGCCATGAGGGTTAGCAACATATAGATGAGTTAGAAAAGGAGGCAACAATATTAGTAGAACGGGTTGAGACAGGGAAGACCTTAGTAGATAATGGATCATTGTTGGTCCCAATTAAATTAATCAAGAGGGGAGTGAATTGATTAATTACTTAAAGTTTCACTTTTTGCAAATCATTCAAAACTCTTGACTAATAAAATCACGTGAATGACAATAATGAAGAACAATAATGTGCAGTAAATAAAATGAGTAGAGAATAATAGAATGCTTAGATATTTATAGAGGTTCCGCCTCCAGCATCAATCCTCTCTTCCAGCTTCACGTCGGGGTCCCGGTTATTTATACCGGTTGTGTTTCACTATATCAAACAAATTGAAGATGTACAATATAAGCCTCTTCACGGCGAAATCTCACTGCTGAGTCTTTCTAGCTTCTTCACTAAGCTAATCACTCAAACTACAGTGATGAAACAACTATCAATTCCTTATACACGAAAGGAATTACAACAACAATGAGGAATATCAAATTTCCTCTATACAATAGATCACATGTATATGTAAAGATTTTTCGCTTGAAGATGTATGAGCCTTTTCTTTTCTGTGGTTTTTTCTTTTCTCAAAAGAACATTCTCTCTTTCTTTTTTATTTGAATTAAACACTCCATATATGAAGAGAACATAATGGTCACTTTCCACGTGACAATCTTGAATTTATTTTTGAATTTTTGTAATTAAAAAATAATTTGAATCTGTGGAGAGGATCTGCATTCCGTGATATTCTTGATGAGGATAAGCTTAGATAAATCAATTTGACTGAGATCTTCTTTGGATATGTCTCTTGGATCAAGTTTGTTAAAGATATCCCTCACATTGTGGAAACCATATCTTGATGTAACAACCATATTTCTTATCCTTATCTTTGTAACTGCTGGATCTCCCAAAATATAGCACAAATATCTAGATTTAAATCTTGATAAAACTTGTAAGTCTTATATGATCTCACTTTATCAAAAAATAAAATCATTAAATAAAATCTTGTAAAACTTTATATAAATTAAAAAACCCCAAGATATAAAATCCAACTTTAGTAAAACACATCAAGTATATTATCCAAATATACTTGACACGTAGAGCTAGGCCTTGAAATTTATTAAAAACTATCAGTATAAAAATTAGAACGTAAACCTGAAAAAAAATTCGTGATAGATATGAAAGGTTCTGAAAGTGCTTCTAAAGTAAACCTGTTAACTGTATTCTTGTTATGAAGGTTCTAAAAGTGCTTCTGAAACAAACCTGTCAACTGTTCTCCTATTGTAAAGGTTCTGAAAGTGCTTCTGAAAGGTTAACACGATAACTACGAATACACTACGCAACCTCTGAAAACACCTTCTACCGGAACAAAAATAGTCTATATAACTCTTTTGAAGGTTTTGAACAAGCTTCTGTCTCCTTGTTCAACTTAGAAAAATTTACGTACTATCTTCTGAAACAACTTCTGATAAGCTCAAACATACGTTACACATTATTCCTCTTTTGTTAACATCAAAACTAAATTAGAGAACTTAACATTCTCCCCCTTTTTGATGATAACAAAACACCATTAGATAGATAAAATAGAAACAACTTTCATGTTCAAGCAAGCATATATTCCTATAACAGAAAAGCATCATAAGCACAATAGAATCATTATAAATGCATTGATCATATGCACAATAGTAAGCATTGATCATAAACACATTGATCATAAGCACTCATATGCACAATAGAATTATTCTCCCCCTTTTTGTTAACAGCAAAAGGGATAACTCCCCCTTAATCGATGTATAAAAGATAAAAGAAGTCTTTTACAATTAATTCCAAAACAAAATTTAAGACAAAGAACTAAGATTTTCTGGATCTTGTGACTCGAGAGGTAGAGGGAGTGGGTGGAAGGTTTGGTAGAGGAAGGTTTTTCTAGTGAAGTATCTAAGTCAATGATATGTGCGCTAGAGCGAACATAATCTGGAAATTTGCTGGATAAGAACAACTTGATTTCACCATGAAGACTTGTGACAGATTGGGAGGTTTTATTCGTCTTGGAGTCCAAAGTCTTGAAGGAGTTAGTAACTGAATCTCCTATCTTCCTCACTTGAGAGACAAACTTGTCAAAAGCAATCACATTGTTAGATAAATCTTGCTTGACTCTCGCACTAAACTCATCATAGAGAATTCTATAGTGATGGAGATCAGTAAGCATTTTCTCAGAATTTTTCTTAATATCAGAAAGAATATCAGAAGTTTGTTTAACTTGTAACTCCATTGCTTCTAGTCTCCTAAGATCAGACCGTTGAAGAACTGAAACTTCATCTATCAAAGCTGTCTTAACTAAATCCGATAGCTCATGTTTCAAAGCTTCTCGCATAACATTCTTCATTTGTTCTAGATCAACATTGGTTGTAGCTTCTTTTGTTCCACTCTTCCCAGCCTCATCAGCATATGGTTGCTCCCTATGGTTTGTTCCAAACTCTATTCTAGGTTCTGAACTAGGTTCTAAACCTCCTTCTTGAACAGGTATCGAAGAAGTTCCAAAAGAAATAATTCTTTTCATATGCCTTTGATGGACAAAATGTGCACCATCATTCGCATACCATAAACAATCCTTAACAAAGATCGACATATGATGAAAAACTTCTTTACCTATCCTCTTTAAACACAAACAAACCACATGAGTATATTCCCAAATACCAAACTTTCTTTATTTCTCCATATTTGATCAATGACTCTAGAAGCCATGTCCACATTCTTTTTATTAATCATCACAAAGATAATTTGAGCATGTTCTATGGACATTGAAGTAGAACTGCCCTTCCTTGGACATAGACATTCAATAATAATCTTGTGTATGATTTGAGGAAACAACTCGAAATCAATGACCATTGCTTCTTTTCCATAATCCATTTGTAAGCCTCCATTTTTAGCAGCAAACAGATCATTCCTAGGCATGTTCGTAATCTCTACATCATCATTTACATCATGTAGGTGTAGACATTTAATTACATCTGCCCTAGAAATTGTAATGCCTTGATCACATACCTGAAACTAAAACATTCCCTTCCGAAAGACTTAAAACTTCCATAAAATTCTTTGACACACTCGCCATAAACTAGAACTTGAGTAGAGCAAAGTTCCATGCATCCTATGGGTTCTAACTGTTCATTCTAGTAAAATCCATTACTTGTAAAGAAATTAAAATCTACAAAACTACAAGAAACACACCTCGTTTTTCTTCCTTCAAAGAGATTTTGAAATTGAGGGTTTCAAACTTGGTACATTCCTTTGTTTCGTTTGCTTCTTGGCTGTTTTCTTGGGCGGAGAGGTTTCTTAAGTAACCTTTTCTTTCCCTTTTGAAGACGATGCAACCCGTTTTCTTTTGGAAATTTTCTTGGAACCTATGATAGATTCAGAGTCAGGGAACTCGGATTCTCCTCTATTGAAGGTTCTTGAAGTTTTTTCCGAAGAATTTGAAGATTCATCATGAATCACTAAAGGCTTGTTGGGTGATTTTGTTTTGAAGGATTTTTGTTTGAGACGTTCTGAAGATTTAGGCGCCATTGGAGTTGCAATGAGAGAGAAGGAAAACAGAGAGAGAAAAGAAAGAGCAGATTGCGAAGAAAGTTAGAGAAGGAAGGAAATGAATGAAGGGAAAAAAAAATATTTTTTTTATGAATAAAGATTTTCAAATATTGAAGGTTTCGGGGGAAAAAAATTAAAAAGGGTTACAAATTCCTAATTCATTTGTAATAAATTCAAATTTTACCTTTTCAAGAGGTTTAGTAAAAAATGTCTGCAAATTGATTATCGGTTGGCACAAATTCAACATTTATATCTCCATTATGCACATGATCTCTAATAAAATGATGTCTCATTTCTATGTGCTTTGACCTAGAATGATGTACTGGATTTTTTGTCAAATTTATTGCACTCGTGTTGTCACATTTAATTGGCACAGTTTTAAAATTTATTTCCATAATCATTCAATTGTTATTTTATCCATAAAACTTGTGCACAACAATTACTAATAGAAACATATTCAGCTTCAGCTGTGGATAGAGCAACAGAATTTTGTTTTTTAGAAGACCAAGAAATTAATTTATCACCTAGGAATTGACAAGTACTAGATGTGCTTTTTCTATCAATTTTACAACCAGCATAATCTGCATCAGAATATCCTATTAAATCAAAATTTTGATTTTTAGGATACCAGATGCGTAAATTTGAAGTATTAACTAGGTATTTGAAAATTCTCTTTACAGCTAATAAATGAATTTATGTTGGTGCAACTTGAAATCTAGCACACAAACATACACTGAACAAAATATCAGGTCTTGATGCAGTCGAGTACAATAAAGAACCTATAAGACTCCTATAAAGTTTTTCACTTACCTTCTATCCATTTGAGTCAGAGTCTAACCTTGATGAAGTACTCATAGGGGTTGTAACCTTTTTGCATCCATCATATCCAAATTTCTTCAATATTTGTTTTGTGTATTTTTCTTGATGAACAAAGATTCCTTCTTTTGTTTTTTTTATTTGAAGTCCCAAAAAGAATGTCAACTCTCCCATCATTGACATTTCAAATTCTGCCTGCATGGTCTCAGCAAATTCATGGCACAACAATTCTTTAGTAGATCTAAAGATAATATCATCCACATATATTTGTGCAACCAAGATATCATTATCAAAAGTTTTCAAGAATAAAGGAGTGTCAACTTTTCCTCTATGAAAACCTTTAGAGATCAAAAACATACTCAATCTTTCATACCAAGCTCTTGGAGCTTGTTTCAAACCATATAGTGCTTTATTTAATTTAAAAACATAATTTGATTTGAAAGAATCTTCAAAACCAGGTGGTTGTTCTACATAAACTTCTTCTTTTATAAAACCATTTAAAAATGCACTTTTTACATCCATTTGAAAAAATTTAAAATCTTTATAAGATGCATATGCAAGCATTAACCGTATTGCTTCTAGTCTAGCAATAGGTGCATAGTTTCATCAAAATCTATTCCTTCTTCTTGTGAATAACCTTTAGCTACTAATCTTGCTTTATTTCTTATAATTTTACCGTCTTCATCTAATTTATTTTTAAACACCCATTTAGTTCCAATGATAGACTTTCCTCTAGGGCTAGGAACTAAGTTCCATACATTGTTTCTTTGAAATTGATTTAATTC
This sequence comes from Laguncularia racemosa, assembly GCA_037954665.1. NCBI lineage: Eukaryota > Viridiplantae > Streptophyta > Magnoliopsida > Myrtales > Combretaceae > Laguncularia > Laguncularia racemosa. The sequence continues at coordinate 829,181 of JBBMOL010000212.1, forward strand.
TTCTTGCACAGAGATAATCCAATTATCATCATTTAATGCTTCTTCCATATTACTAGGTTCAATTTCGGATTAACAACACAAAATGATTTTCAAGATTTGTAGATTAGCTCTTTGTTTTAACACCAAATTGAACATTACCTATTATTTGATCGGAAGGATGCGCAGACTTATACCTCCAAGCTTTAGAAGCCTCTTGTTCAGATCTTACAACTTTTGAAGTACCTTCTTTAGTTGCCTCTGAAATAGGTTCGAATGACCAAATCCTCGAATGTTAACAGCAGGTGCTTCTAACTTAGGTTCTAAACTAACTTCTACTTTAGAATTGGAGTCCTTTTCCTCATCAGAATCAACATCCTCGAAACATCTCATAAGCAATCTTTGATGTCATGGGTCGAATGAAAACTCTATTGATGATATAGCAAGCTATAGAAACTGCTTCCTTTTTCTTCCTAAGTTATGCTATTGAACAATGAAGCATCTCCAGTCATATGTCTAGAACATCCACTATCCAAATACCATGTTCCTCTTTGTTTTAGCTTCATGTTCCTGTACAAATAAAAAGAATTAAGTCATTTTAGGAACCCAAGCAAGTTTGGGCCCTTTAAAGATAAGCTCATTTTATTTCTTCGATTTACTTGTTGACTACTGAGCTTATTTCTCTATAATAGCAAAACTTCTCAATATGACCAAATTTATTACAGAAGAAACATGCATAAGAATTAACATTCCTATACTTGTCATTTACCCGTTTCTCGAGATTCTGTGTTTGTATAACTTCTGTTATTCCTTCTGGTATTGCTCTGTAGTACCCTTTTTGTGGATACCTCTTGTCAAAATAACTTCTGTTTAAAAGTCTATGGTATTTTCCTCTTTTAACATTATTTGTATTCGAAAATTACTTTTTTCTTTTGAATTATCACTTAAGACTTGTTTAACCTTAAGAAAAAACTGTACTTTGATTCGATTTTGAACTCGAACCATGCTCATGTCCTAATCCATTTTTTCCATTTGAAACTCTTTGTGAAGAAATCAACATGGTCAATTTCTTGTCACTTTCATCAAATTTCTTAAAGGTAGTTTTCAACGAATTGAATAGTTCATCAATCTTTACCTTCTGTTACTTGTTTCTACTTCAAGTAGGGATTTTCTATTCTTAATTTTTCAATACTCACATGCATGGATTCATTTTCTTGTTTCAGGATATCATTTTCATCCGCAATAACGTATTTGTTTACTTTATTGGCCTCCTTTTTCATTTTTAAGAGCTTTTATTTCATTTTTATACTTAGATAGTTTATATCACCCCTTTTTTAATGCCTTTAAATAGCTTACTCATTTCTACTAGCATGTCAGTATCATTACATCTTCATCAGATTCAGAGTGTCCCTCAGAACTAGCCATTAGACAAAGATTTACCTCATCCTCTTCTTCTTCTTAATCTTCTAAATTTTTGTTTCTATATCCTCTAAATCACCCATTTTGCTAGCATTGCTCGACTTTTTTTTTTATAATTTTCCATTTTCTTAACATGTTGGACATTCATATTTGATGTGTCCAGGCTTTTGCATTCATAACATTAAATTTCTCCCTTTTTCTTTCTTCTTTTCTTTTCCTTGTAAGTTTTTCCTGCATCATTATGCTTATATTCAGTACTTTTCTTGAAAACACAAAATTCCTTACCTCTTTGCTTCTTGGCAGCCTGTTGAGTCTACGTGCTAAAAGGGACTGATGTCCTCTTCTTTCTCATCGTCGCTATCATCCGTTTTAGTTTCATTTTGCTTTATTTCCTTGACTTTAAATGCAATTCCTTTGGTACCGTCTTCTCCTCTTTGCATGGTTTTTATGTGTGACTCATATGCCATGAGCTTTTCTCTCAATTGACTGAGAGTTGCTTGTTTAGGTCTTGAGCTTCCTCTATAGCATTTTCTTTGCATCCCAAGAGGGTTTGGCAATATCCTTAACATTTTCCTCACAAGATCTAGATCTGAAGTTTCTTTCCAAGTGATGCAAGCTCATTTATAATAGCTGTAAACTTATTAAAAGCATCTTTGACATCTTCATTAGACTTAAACTTAAATAATTCATATGTTGAATTAAAGCATTTATCTTGGTTTCCTTGATGGTATCAGTCCCTTCATAGTATCGGATAGGATATCCCAAATCTCCTTTGCACTTGCGCACGATGATACAAATAGAACTCTGACGGTGCAATAGTACTCAAGTAACAAATTTTTTGCTTTGTTGTTCTTCTTGATAATTTCTTCTCCGAATCTAAAATGGTCGAATTTCCATTCAAGGTGATCACATTGTCCCCCAGGTGAAATGACCTGCCACGAATCATAATCATTGCTTTAATTAGGTTTCCATACGCATCTTCCAGTATGAGAAGTTTAAGCCATCGAAGTAGGGAGCTCGATTAATTTGCAACATTATTTTCAACCAATTTTGGATCACTCAAAAAAGATGAGTCCTGCTCTGATACCAATTGTTGGTCTCAATTAAATTAATCAAGAGGGAGTGAATTAATTAATTATTAAAGTTTCACTTTTTGCAAATCATTCAAAACTCTTGACTTTAAAAAAATCACGTGAATGACAATAATGAAGAACAATACTGTGTAATAAATAAAATGGTAGAGAATAAAAGAATGCTTAGATATTTATAGAGGTTCTGCCCCCGAGCATCAGTCCTTCTTCCAGCTCCACGCGGGGGGTCCCGGTTGTCTATACCGATTGTGTTTCACTATATCAAACAAATTGAAGATGTAAATATAAACCCCTTCATGACAAAAACTCATGCTGAGTCTTTTTAGCTTCTTTAATAAGCTAACTCTCAAACTACAGTGATGAAACACTATCAATTCCTTATACACGAAAGGAATTACAACAACAAAGGGAATATCAAATTTCCCTAACAAAGATCACATGTTATGTAAAGATTTTTGCTTAAGAGTATGAGCCTTTTTTTTTGTCCATGGTTTTTTTTTCTCAAAAAACATTTTCTCTTTTTTTTTTTTTTAATTAAACACTCCTTATATGAAGAGAAACTAATGGTTACTTTCTACTGACAATCTTGAATTTATTTTTGAATTTTTTTAATTAAAAAATGTTGAATTGTTGGAGGGATTCCATTCCGTGATATTCTTGTAGGAAAAAGCTTGGGTAAATCAGTTTGATCGGGGGCTTCTTTTGGGTATATCTTTGGATCAAGTTTTTTTGAAGATATCCCTCACATTTGGAATATATCTTATGTAACAACCATATTTTATCCTTATCTTTGTAATGCTGGATCTCCCAAAAAAATAGCTCAAATATCTAGATTTAAAAAATTTATAAAACTTGTTAAATCTTAAAAGATCTCATTTTATCGAAAATAAAACAGTAAAATTTTAAAAATGAAAAACCCTAAGATATAAAATCCAACTTTAGTAAAACAATCAAGCATATTAACCCAAAATACTTGACACGTGGAGCTAGGCCTTGAAATTTATTAAAAACTATCGGATAAAATTAAACGAAACCTGAAAAAAATTCGTGACAAAATTTTTAAAGGTTCTGAAAGTGCTTCAAAAGAAAACCCTGTTAACGTTTCCTGTTATGAAGGTTCTAAAAGTGCTTTGAAAAAAACCTGTTAACTTTTTCCCCATTGAAAAGGGTTTTGAAAGTTCTTCTAAAAGGGTTTAAAACACGATAACTACAGATACACTTACAACCTCGAAAACCTTAGTCAGAACAAAAAAGTCATAATAAACTCTTTTGAATTTCTGAACAAGCTTCTGTCTCCTTGTTAAATTTTAGAAAAAAATTTACGCTATCCTCTAAAAAAACTTCTGACAATCTAAACATCGTTACACATTATTCCCTTTTGTTCATCAAAACAAAATTAGAGAACTTAACATTCCCCCCAAACAATCATTATCTATGTTGTAGATGAGATACATCCTGAAATGAATGAGAAAAAGCAACCCCCCCCTATAGTTTTTCAGATATTAGGATTCTATAGTGTACTTTTTAAATGGCTTGCTAGGGGTACAGTCTCTATTGCTTTTAAATCTATCAGATTTAGGACAAATCTTTTTGAGGCCAGAGGAATGATAGGAATCAAAATCCTATAAGACCTATCTTTGGGGCAAGAGCCAAAGGATTTCAAATCTTGATGATGAGGACCCTTTTTTGAGCAAATCAACCCCTTAAATTTTTATATACAAACCCTCTTTTTTTACCTTGTATCGTGTATTCCAATGGGCATACTTATTAGCCTTTTATAGGGCAATGGATAAATTTACTAGGATTCAGCTTATAGGTTCCCCATGGACTGATTTAAAAACCGAAGATGAGCTAGACCGACAATTTGATTTAAAGAATTGGCTTGTAAAATATTTTTGATTTTTTTATTTTTCTTTGAACAATTTATTTTATAATTTTTTTGGTCATTTTATTTGGTAATTTTTGTGGATTTGGATCACCACCCTTTGTGGCATAGTTGTAATTGTTTAGACATTTTCAACCTTTAAATTTGGGAACAAGTATAAATATTTTCTAACTAAGGTTTTTGGGGGACTTTTGAACAATTTAAAAATTTGAAAATTTGTAGTGTGGAACCTCCTCTTCCGCCATCTACTATTATCAATTTCATTATAAATTGTGGTGAGTTGGCTTAGCAAAATCTTGTGAGTCATATCAACTTTTTACTAAGTTGCTTTTATTATTACTATTGTGTAACATCTAATGTAATAGGTTGGTTTTTTTTGTCTATTTACCCTAAACTAGGGTTCAAATATTAAAAGACCATTCAAAATGGAATATAACTAATCCTCCAATTGCGTAAATCCTCAATTCTTATAAACCAATTTCACAATAAGGATGTGTCAAGTTTAAATTTTTTAAGTTGATAGGTTTTTGATACCACAAGATGATGTGCTTAAAACCAAGCAAAAGAACAAAACCTAATTGAAAGACCAATTACATAAGGGGCAATACAACTTGATATATGCAAACTCCATGAATCACGCAAAAGGAAAACCTCCCAAAGGTTGGGGAAAATGCAAATTCGGGATGAATTTAACATAACCCCATATCTTTTACAGGTCTCGGAATTAGACGTTTCAAGAATGAGATGAAAACGCATGTTCTCAAACAAAATTTTAAGCTTAAGAATCACCCAAATATGATTCGTATATCTTAAGATTGGATAGGGAATGGGTTCCTTGAGAGAAATAATTAAACGTAAATCCTAATAAGAACAAAAAAAAAAGAACAAGGGTTGCAAACGAAAGATTGATATACCAAGAACACCCCAAGGATGGATCCCAATAATTTTAAAGATTTTTTCAAGAACCCCAAAGAGACAAGACTCACTTAAAAAAAATATCCGGGCAGGGATACCGGCCGTGTACACCCCGTGTACTTGCCCGTGTACCTTTTTGTGCAACTTCTAGCAACTACACCCCGTGTATTTTGGCCCATGTATTTTTCTTGCAACTTCTGGCAAAAAACCGCCCGTGTATTTTGGGCCCGTTATCTTTCTGGGGATTTGTTTGACCCCCATACACGGCCGGGCCTTGACAGACACCCCTTTTTAACCCTTGTTGGGTTAACTTTATAAGAGCAGGGCTTCCCATGGTTTTTCAACCCTTTTTCCAACTTCAGATTGCCCAATTTTTTCCCCCGGCTTCCGGTACCTTTTATCAACCCTAAGTGCTTCCTTATTTTTTTCGCCGATTCTTTGATCCGTCCAGGCGGCACTTCAGAGGATCCCATTCCTTTTCCAGCTTGACTCTCATAGGATCCTCATTCCCCTCCTTTTGAAAGGGATTTGTCCTCAAATCGTCACCTACATCAAAAGGGACTCAGATCAGTAACTTTAAAATTGGCACTACTTGATACTCACCAGGCAAATCTATCTTGTCTTGTCGTTGATGCGCTCAAAATTTGAAATGGCCCATCGCCCTAGGAAGGGAAGAGTTTCGATCTGCCGGGAAACCGTTCTTTCGCATGTAACCCAAACCCAAATCTCCCGTTAAAAAAAAAAACACTTGTCGGCCCCTTGTTGGCTTTTTACATACTACCTATTCGTCGTTCAATGTTCACCTTCCCTTTCTGGATTTTTAAAAAATTCGGCCGTTTTTTTGCCTCAAAATTAACATACTCAGAAAAGGAAAAAGGTGATAAATCCAAAGGATTTGTGGATTAAAATGTACAAATTTAAAAAAGGAAAAAATTTATAGCAGAATGCTTTTAAAAGGTTATAGGAAATTCAACAGGGGGCAAAAAATCCTCCCAACTTTTAATTTCCCCTTTAAATTAACCCCTCAACAAAGTAGAAAAAGTTCGTTCACTACCCATTTTGACCATCATTGTGGAGACAATAGTAGAAACAATAACTTTTCCTAACTTAGCCAAAAAAGGCTTCCAAAAGTGGCTTAAGAACTTAGCACCCCTTTTCGAACAATTGTTCTGGCATACCATGCAATCCAAAATTCCTAAAAATAAATTAGAAATATTACAAGCATCATCCATTTTTTTTAAAAGGGGATAATGTGACATTTTAGAAAACCTACAACAAACTACAAAAACAGAACCCCGACCATATTAACCGGGGTAATCCTAAGAAAAAAATCCATAGAAATACTACCCAAAGGGCCAGGGAAAATGGGAAGTGGGTGAAAGCCCTTGGGGTTGGGACTCTAGATTTGGGCTTGCTTACATGTGACACATCGCTCACAAACCCTCCAACATCTCGTTTTAGTGAGGCCAAAAAAGGTTCCTACAAACCCTAATGTTTTAGCACCCAAAGGCCCCTTTAAACCTCCCCAAAAATCCCCTAAGAAATTTCTTAGAAAACAAATTGCAATCACGTTTACCCCCCAAAACAAAAACCGTATTTTTAAAAAATTTTCCATCCCCACTTTTCTACATTGCACATACTCTCAAAAAATCTCATCAGCAGAAATAACCCCTTAATGTGCTAAAAAAACCAAAAATTTTTAAAAACTAAGATAGAGAAAAGGGGAATACCTTCTAAAAGTGCATTGCAACTAAAATCCTTTACCTTGCTTGTGGGGTGACAAGGAAATTTTTCAATGAACTCCCCCCAACACATCCCTTTTTGTTGGGCTTGTTTTGCCCCTTCAAATCTTCAAGGTTATGATCGTGGGATACAAAACTTTTTTGGGCCCAAAAGGAAATTTTGCCACTCTCCAGGCTCGAACCAATGATAAGCCATTTTTGAAATTAGGGTAATTAAAGGGTTGCCCCACTTAGTTTTTGCAAAAGAATAAAAAGGGTTTCTCTCCTGATAAGCATGCTCCAAAACCTAATCCTGAAGCTCACCTCAATTTCAAATTTTTTAGAAAAGTTGGGGTAAACAAGAAACAGCCCTATCACTTATTTTTAACGTCAAAAGGCCCCTTCTCTTGTTGTTTCCCCAGCGAACCCACGTTCTTCTTAAAATTACCTCAGAAAATGGTGCTGAAATGGTGCGAAACCCTTCACAAATCCCTGTAAAACTCGAGTCCAGGAAACTCTGCACATTACTTATACTGGTTAACAAAGCATTGTTGGATCACACGAACCTTTTCTTCATCAACCCGATTCCCTCGCACTAACAAAAAAACCAAGAAACAAAATTTGTCTGTGCAAAAAGTGCACTTCTTGAGGTTACATAAAATTTTTCCCTTTTCAAACATTCTAAAACACCCTCCAAGTGTGACATATGATTTCCCAAAACTTTTGCTGTAAAAAGAATGTCGTCAAAATAGCACCAAAAATTTTCCAATAAATGTCCTCAAAACGGGTTCAAAATCTCATAAAAGTATAGGTGCTTTATTTTAACCCCGAAAGGTTTATAAACCTACAATCCAAAATTTGTCTTAAATGCAGTTTTCCATTCATCACCTTCTTTCTTTCAATTTGGTGAACCCACTTTTTAGATAAATTTTTAGAAAAGACACTAACTCAGAACTCATCTAACAGTCTTAACGAGGAAGGGATACATACTTTACCCTGATTTTTTGATGGGCAGCACAAAACACATTTCCAGTCCCATCCCTTTTTAGGCACCAAGATCAAGGGACGCACAGGACTCTCTTTTTCTCACATACCCCCTCTCCATTTTTCATCGACCACCTTTTAAGTTCATTGTCTCCTCCGGTTGCTCCTATAAGTGGCTTTTTTGAATCGATGTCCGGGGACAAAGGAAAAACTGGGGGTCAATACCCAACATGGGAATACCCTTTTGGAAATTTCCCCAGGGGAAAAACATTTTCAAAATCCTGCACAAGAACACAACCACATTAAACAAAGAGTTAATAATTCTTAGTAGTCAAACGTTTCTTTTAAAAACCCGCAACAAAAAGGGTTGCCCCACATAACGCTCTCCTTTCTTTCAAATCGCTCTTGCCCACAAATCTCCTTTCGCAAGGGTGCCCTTCCTTTTCATCACCACCAAAGTTATCCCCCTTCAAAATTGCCCTTTACACCTTTCCGCCTTCCTCTCCTTTTCCTTTTGATCTTGATTTTATATTCCCTTTTTTTTCTCATTGTCTTTTGCTTTCACCTCACTCTGTTTTTTACTCCCCCTGTGTTTTTCAAACGACTTTGTAGCTGCAACTTCCTCAACACCTGCTTGGTTTAAAAACGGTTTTAAAATTAAAAGCTTTCCCTTTTTGAACAAACATATATTTTTAGAAAACCCCTATGCACAACCCTTTCCCATCAAAATTTCCATGGCCTCCCCAACAAAACATGAATGCTTGCATTTGGGCCTAATACATAACACCTCTCCCATACCTACCAATGCGAAACCCCAAACAAGGCTTCTTACTCACCTTAGTTCACCACTATCATTTAACCACTCAATTTTAGGACGGGGGTCTAAAGTTTTTTAAACCCCAGCCCCTCAACAATAAATTACTCATACATTTGGGGCAACTTCCCCCATCATAATAAACTACAAATGTGATCTCCTAGATAACATCGGTATAAAAAATATTCTCCCTTTGCCCTCCCCTCTTCCTTCACCTGCACATTTAAAGCTCCTTCACTTACTGAAATAGCCTTCCCATTGTAGGCTCCCCATCATCACTAGCATCCTTAATGGAAGCATATCCCTTTTTCACTATCCCCCCAGTCCTACTCTCCCTCATCACGCAAAATATCACACGCCTATTTGGGCATTGACTACAATATGGCCTCTACCTTGACATTTAAAAAACCAATGCACGTTTCTGATTAGAAATTCGGTTACCTTTATTACCAGGATAGAACCCCTTGCCCCAGCTCCCCCTTTTGGTTTGGTGGGGAAAAGGTTTTCTTTTTCCCTTTTTCCATTGATTGCTTTCCCAAATGGATGAACCTTTTTCCCTTGCAACCGACATTACTACTACCTCCCTCTTGTGCTGGTTCCAACTTTTAGCCTGTGGCCCCTATCCCCCCAATTCTACATAAAGCTGCAATTCAACAACATTTTGATTTTTTCTATTCAACCCCGCAAGAAATTTGCCATTGTCCTCTCTTTCCCCCTCTCTTTACCCTATTTTGAGGACTTCCTCTCCTTGAAATACTCATCTACACTTTAGCTTCCCTGCCTCAAGTTTTCAACTTGTTGTGCAATTCACATAGTAAACGAGGTACAAACCACTTTTTCATACTCTTTTCACTTTTCCCCAAACTCAAAGGGGGCTCCCACTCCTCCTTTTTATTCAAAAAATTGATTACCACACTTTGCATAATCCAAAAAATTCAATGGCAGCAAATTTTACTTTCTTTTTCCCACTTGGTTTTTCAATCAAAAACCATCTCCACCATTTTCCCCACTCTAAGTACGCCTCGGGGTCATTTTCCCTTGGAAAGGGGGAATCTTTATCTTTATGCACCAATTGATCATCCCTTTTATTCCTATCCCTCTATCTTTTCCCCAACCTTTGTTCCCCTATTCCGACCACTATACCCTATAAATCCCGTAGAAGGCCATCAAAATCATCATCCGACATTTCATCCCACCCTCGGGACTCCCTAAAGGCTCTCCCCTTTTTCCCTTTGGGAAAACGTTTTGGATTTTTCTATCTTTGCTCCACCGCTCATGAATTTATTCCTTCCTTTTGGGAAATCCCCTTTTATTTCTCCCCTTAACGCCCCAATTACTAACCAAAAAAAACCTTCCCCTCTCACCTTCTGGAGAATGTTATCTCGACATAGTTCCTGTAGAAAAGATTAGTACTGACACAAATATATATATAATTAAACCTCACGATACACTCCCTTAGGTGTTTCGCTCAAATGATGATATCACACAGTCACTCGTGTATTCTCACAAATAATGATGATATCAACTCGCTAATTTCCTCTTCTCAATTCTCTTAGAACTAACCCAACTACACCAATTTCCTTCCGTAGAATTCAAAACAACTCTAGGTTCGTAAATTTTCCCTCTATTTTTCTATCCGGATTTTTTTTTTTGTTGTCTTGGTTGTTGCTCTTGATCACGTTTTTCTTTTCTTTTCTTTTCTCTTCTTCTTTTTTTTTGTTGTGATTTTTTCTCTTTTTTTTTTTTTTTAACAATCGCCTAGTCGATATTACACTATCAGAAGACAATCAAGCTTACAAAATTGAATACGATAATTGATATGAATGATTGGAGTTAGGGTTTTTGATATTACCTTCCTCAACCGAACTTGATGTTTGACAAACCCAAGCTCTGATACCAAACTGATACGAACTACGCCAACTCGTGATGAAACCCAATACCAATACGTTCGGAAATTCATTGCCTAAGACACCCAAACACCTAAAGTGGAAACCGCGACCTGTTGTCTATAAGAGACAAGAACCTTGGTATAAATGAAGACGCCACAATTGGGATGAAAGACAGATTGATAAGTCGGGATGAACGCCATGGAAATCAATCCGATAAGTTTGATTTAGTTCTTGAAGAACCAAGAGAGGAGCCTCTCAAAAGTGTTTAATGTTCAAAGATGTAAGTTCCCCATTGTTCTAAACCCTAGGAGCTTTTATACTAGGGTTACAATTCGTGTAAAACAAGTCCAAAATGACATAGTTTAGATAAGTGGCGTAAAAACCACGAAAACAGAACAAGCTGGCCGGCAGGGGATACACGGCCGTGTACACGCCCGTGTACTTTGGCCGTGTACCTTTCTGTGCAACTTCTGGCAACATACACGCCCGGTACTTTGGCCGTGTATCTTTCCGTGGATTTGCTTGACTCCATATACGGCCGTGCCTTGAAAGTACATGCCCACTTCAACCCGTGTCCGGTGTGACTTGTATAAGAGCAAGGTCTTCCCATGGTTGTTCCAATCCGTTCCAACTTCATGATTGCCCCAATCCTTCTTGGCTTCATGGACATCCTTTATCAACCATTAAGTGCTTCCTTGATCGTTTCACTTGACTTCTTGTGATCGGTCCAGGTGGCACTTCAAGAAGATCCACATTCCTTCTTCCAGCTTGACTCTCATCATGGATCTCATCAACACCTTACAAGTTTACTTATGACCTAGACTAACCCAAGTCCATTATAATAAGGCCTAAAATCAAATTGCTAATTCCGTCCATGTTCAGCCTATTTTAATATGTACCGAAAGAAAAAAACTAAGACTAGCTAAATAAGCTTAAATCAGCTAAACAATAAAATAAAATAAAGGTATAGATTAGCCCAAACATAAATGTAACCTTCATGCTCCATTTTGCCAATTTAGACTCTTGTAATTAGATGGAGAAATTGGGTTGGAATTGAATACACCCCTCAAGCCTCTATTCCTCCAATTTGCATTAAGCAATTTACCATCTTGGGCTTCAATTCTTCATGACTTAAGCATGCTTCCAATAAAGATTGCCACAAATTTATTTAGAGCCTCTTTAACCTTCTCAGATCTTACCCTTATGATTGCACCTCCAAGGCTTTATAATTCATCCTTGCTACATTCCTTAGACTGCTTCCTTCCATGTCCTCATCATTCCCTCCTTGAAGAGAATTTTTCCTCAAATCCAAGGCCTCATCACCTAAATCAAAAAGAGATAAATTGGCAACATAAAAGTGGCACTTATATTATACTCACCAGGCAAATCAATTTTGTAGGCATTGTCATTGATCTTCTCCAACATTGGAAAGGAATGTCCCCTCTAGGTTGGAGTTTGGACTTCCTTTGTTCAGGGAACCTCTCTTTCCTCAGTTCACCCAAACCCAATCTCTGAGCTCAAATACAACTTTCTTTCTTCCCTTGTTAGCTTGCTTGGCATAACTCTCAATTTTCTTCTCAATTTGAGCTTTCACACGCTCATGCAGCTTTCTCACATAGTCAACCTTAGCCTGTGCATCCTTATGCTTAAAAATAGTAATATTAGGCATAGGCAATAAATCAAGTGGTGTCATAGGATTAAATCCATACACAATTTCAAATGGTGAACAATTAGTTGTGCTATGGACAACCCTATTATAAGCAAATTCTACATGAGGCAAACATTCTTCCCAAGAATTAAGACTTTTCTTTAAACAGTCCTAAGAAAAGTGCTTAAAGTCCTACTCACTACCTCAATTACCCATCAGTTTGTGCTAACAAGTAGTAGAGAAAAGCAATTTAGTACCAAGCTTACCCCCCCAATGTTCTCCCAAAAGTGACTTAGGAACTTAGTGTCCCTATCACTTACAATGCTCCTAGAAGCCCATGGAGTCTTACCACTCCTAGAAAAATAAGTCAGCTACAATGGGAAGCATCATTAACCTTTTTGCAAGCATAAATGTGCCATTTTTGAAAACCTGTCCACAACTACAAAAACAGAATCCTTGCCATTCCTTATTCTAGGCAGCCTTAAAACAAAGTCCATAGATATGTCAATCTAAGGAAAATCAAGATAGGTAGAGAGTATATAAACCATGTAACATCACTTTTGATTTTGCCCTTTTACAAGCAATGCAATACTCACAATATTATGGACATCACATTTCAAATGAGTCCAATAAAAATGTTCTTACAATATATCCAAGTTTTATGTACCCCAAAATGTCCCATTAATCCTCCCTCATGCGCCTCTTTCACGAGCAAATTTCTTATGAACACTTAAGCACACATAATCTTTTTTCTTTAAACAAGTATCCATTGTACCTATAGTAACCATTTTGAGACACATTTTCACGAGCAGCATATATCTTAGAAAATTCAATATCATAGTAAATACATTTCTCTCAAAGTCTCAAGTCCAAAAATTTTAGTTTCAAGAGTAGAAAGTAATGTATGCCTAGAAATAGCATCAACCATATGTTCCCCCTCCCTTTTTTATGCTTAATGACATATGGAATTGTTCTAAAAACTCAACCCATTGGGCATGCCTTTTATCCACTTCCCTTATACTTTCAGTATTTTAGGGACTCATGATCACTATAAATTACAAATTCTTTAGGGAACAAATAATGCTGCTAAGTTTGCAAGCATGCACTAAAGCATACAATTCCTTTCGTAAGTGGAGTAGTTTAGGCAGCCCCATTTAGCTTCTCACTAAAATAAGCAATCAGATGCCTCTTGCATCAAAACAGCCTCAATGCCTACATTTGATGCATCACATTTAAGTTCAAAAGATTTAGCAAAATTGGGCAAAGCAAGAATGGGTGCATTAGTCAGCCTATCTTAAGGCAAAGGCTTGCTCTTGTTTCTCTCCCCATTTGAAAACCACATGCTTTTTAACTATCTCATTAAAAGGCATAACCAAGGTGCTGAAGTCCCTAACAAACCTCATATAGAAACTAGCTAAGCTATGAAAATTTCTCACATCACTCACATTCTTAGGCATAGACCACTCTTGAATGGCCTTAACCTTTTCCTCATCAACTATACTCCTTTTACACTCACAACAAAGCTTAAGAACACTACATGATTGGTGCAAAAAGTGCATTTCTCAAGATTAGCATACAATTTTTCTTTTCTAAGGACATGCATGACAACTCTCAAATGTTCAATATGCAAGTCAAAACTAGTGCTATAGATCAGAATGCCATCAAAGTAAACAACAACAAACTTGCCAATAAAATCTCTTAAGACATGGTTCAATTAATCTCATAAAAGTGCTTGGGCATTAGATAGCCAGAAAGGCATAACCAACTACTCATATAAACCATACTTAGTTTTAAAGGCAGTTTTCCACTCGCCTCCTTCCCTTATCCTAATCTGATGAATGCTATTTTTTAAATCAATTTAGAAAAATAACAGTACCAAACAGTTCATCAAGAAGGTCATTTAACCTAGGAATAGGGTTTCGAAACTTGACTGTGGTGTTATTGATTGCTCTACAGTCACTACACATCCTCCAAGTCCTATCCTTTTTAGGCATTAGAATCACTAGGACAACACAAGCACTCAAGCATTTCTTGCACCCACACCTTTTATCATCAACTCCTTAACTTGCTTTTGTATTTCTTTGGTCTCTTGTGGATTGCTCCTATAAGCTAGCCGAGGTCAATAGATGCTCAATCCCTTTCAAAGTTGGCAATCCACTTAGAACCTCCTTTAGAAACACATCCTTATATTCTTGCAAAAGAAACTCAATGCTAGCAAGGTAGTAATTTTATTTAAGTTTTTACCTTAAAACTTTTTTTTTCAATAAAGAAAAAAATCT
>JBBMOL010000212.1:844301-1050805 GCA_037954665.1 Laguncularia racemosa
TTCATGATTGCAATTCCTTTGATTTCAATTATAATTGGTCTTTCATTATAATTGTTAGAAATCCTTTGATACGGGAGTTGATGAGGATTTGTTAGGAATTCTTAATTAGATTGATTGTCAATACGGGAGTTGCGATAATTGGTTTAATTAGAGTCTATGGAGGGCGCAATGCAATGTTTCTTGTTAATTAATCACTAATGGATTAGGGTTAATTGATTTAGGGCATTAGTTGTTTGTAGCATCGGGAGGTGTATGAACATAATTTTGATTCCTTGGTTAATTGGAGACGCGGAAGCCGACTAATTAATTTGAGGTCAACATCCCTAAAAAGGATTTTCTAAACTCACTTGAATAAACTTATAACCACAAGTTGATATAACATGGTAGCAATTTGATTAACATATCTAGGGTGAATTCTAATTTCCCTTGTTCATAATTGATAGATTCTTCATAAAATTTTCCTTGTTGCTTTAAGTTAAATTTTTAGATTAGACATTTCAAAACCCCTTTTTAATCACCTAGATATTGGTAAGAATTGCAATAGATCTAGTACTCTATTGGTTCCTCGAGGGATCGACAACCTTACTTTTCACCACTTTATTACTTGATACGACCAGTGCACTTGCTGCAATTTACGCTCCCAATTTATATATACGTTCTGAGCGTATCACCGGTCCTAAATGAAAATTACAATCAAAATGAAAGTGCCCCAAAAGTAAATACAACATAAAATAGTCTAAATAACAATTACAAAATAAAAGAAAATAGTCTTCATCATGCTAGCTCTTCCATAGGATTCATCGTCCCAACTCATCGCCGATTCAAGTCGGTCCATGGATAACCCACAAGCTGAGTCTGAGTGAGTTTTGTCCATCGCCCTATAAAATATGATAAGTGTGCCTGTTGGAATGTATAATACATGAATAAGATAAAAGAGGTTAGTAAACAAATAATTCCAGAGTTGATTTGCTCAAAATGGGCCCTCATTGCCAAGATTCGAAATCCTTTAGTTCTTGCCCTAATGATAGATCTTGTCAGATTTTGATTCCTATAATTGAGTTTAGCACCTTTATCCGAATTGTTGAACTGAACTTGAGTTATTTGATTGTGTTGTTGAAGTGATATAATTGTTGCTTGTTATTGTAGATGTAGAGTACTTGTAATATTCCTTATCTCCTTGAGTTGGTTGTGAGTCATTAAGGGGAAGTGATCATTAGATCATTTGAAACAAAGAAGAGTGAATGGAGTGTTGGTGATTTCAGAAATTGAGCATTATTGTGTTAAATTCTAGATTTGAAATTGTGTGAAGAATAGGAAGATATTTGAAATTCAAACATCCATTAACTTAAAGTAGTTATTGAGTAGCATTAAGGATTGTTGTTTAAATTTGAATTGTCTTACCTTTCATGGAAAAGGTTGCATTTAGTGGAGTTATTTGAATTGTTGCCTGCTACCTTTATTTGTGAAGTTTCAATATAAGGGAGTTCCAACATGAAGTATTGTGTATGTTAAGGTAAGGAAGTGATACATTTGAAGTATTGTTGTTATTGTTTGAAGGAGTGCACCATGTGTGTATATAGTGTGAGTGGCGGTATGAGTGTATTGTAGAGTTGTGTAAGGAAAGTCCTACCATTGAAGTGTTATAAATTGTTATGGAGTTGTGTTTTGTGAAGAAGGTACTATACGTGAACTGGATTGTGATGCTTAAAGGGGATTTGGTGTTTTTCTTTTAAGGTGACTTGATTGATGTGTGGTGTTGTATTTTGTAAAGTTAGTAACGGGTATGTGTGTATTTGGCGTGGTTTTGTGTTTGTTGTTTAGAGAAATGTTGTTAGTGGCATGAGTGGTGGTGGAACTATAAGCAAGGGAAGTTGTGTGATGGTGAGAAGTTGTGCATTTGTGCTTGTGTTAAGGTATTACATATTGTGAATTGAATTAATGTGAAACTAAGGCAAGAAAAGGAAAGTTGAGTAGTAGAATTTGAATTCAAACAAGTAATTAAAGTGTGAAAGTAATTGAACCCATTACTTAAACATTTATGGTTGAATTTAATTCTTAACTACTTGGAAGTGATTGTGTGTACTTCAATTATTTAACTTTACTTGAAGTGACAATAATCATTTCTTGTATTGGTTGTGTGTGTGAGCATCGTGGGTATGTAAGGGTGTGTTTTTGTGGTGCTTGTAGTGAAGTGTGTTCTAACTTGTTTAAGTTAGTTAATAACCATGTCAAATGATGTGTGTACTTCTACTACTTTGGTACATCAAGTATTGACTTCCTGCCCAACCATTGATGATGGATAAAAGGAAAATTTGTTCTATACTTCTTGTAAGATAAAAGGAAACTTGTGCGTAACTATTATTGATAGTGGTAATTGTACTAATGTTGTAGCTATATCATTGTATCAAAGTTGAAACTTGAAACTACCTCACATCTCGAACCTTATACATTACATTGGTTAAATGATTAGGAGAGTCTTTGTGTGACCTTAAGGGCTAAGGTACCCTTTAGTATAGGGGATAAATACTGTGTTGAAATTGGATGTGATATTCTACCCATGTGTGTATCCAATATATTGCTTGGCAGGCTATGGTTGTATGACAAGATGGTATTACATGATGGGTATAGAAATACTTATATGTTCCAATAGGATGGTAAAAGTATAGTATTGAACCCTATATCGCCATCAGAGATCTAAAAGATGCAAAGATAGATAAGCCAACCATAAAAGATTCTTGAGGATCATAGCCACATGATCAAACCTTTAGAGGACAAAACTGTGCAAAAGAAGATGTACCAACCTTTAGAGGTTCTTGAGGCTTCTAGTTACATAAGCTAACCTATAGAGAACAAAACTTGTCAGACACAGATGTGCCAACCTTCAAAGGATCATGAGGGCCAGAGTTAGATGAGTAGGTCATTAGAAGGCCACACTGTTCAGAGATAGTTGTGTCCACCTTCAAAGGTTTTAGAAGGCCATGAGCAGTTCAGCTAACCATTAGAGGGCCATGAGGGTTAGCAACATATAGATGAGTTAGAAAAGGAGGCAACAATATTAGTAGAACGGGTTGAGACAGGGAAGACCTTAGTAGATAATGGATCATTGTTGGTCCCAATTAAATTAATCAAGAGGGGAGTGAATTGATTAATTACTTAAAGTTTCACTTTTTGCAAATCATTCAAAACTCTTGACTAATAAAATCACGTGAATGACAATAATGAAGAACAATAATGTGCAGTAAATAAAATGAGTAGAGAATAATAGAATGCTTAGATATTTATAGAGGTTCCGCCTCCAGCATCAATCCTCTCTTCCAGCTTCACGTCGGGGTCCCGGTTATTTATACCGGTTGTGTTTCACTATATCAAACAAATTGAAGATGTACAATATAAGCCTCTTCACGGCGAAATCTCACTGCTGAGTCTTTCTAGCTTCTTCACTAAGCTAATCACTCAAACTACAGTGATGAAACAACTATCAATTCCTTATACACGAAAGGAATTACAACAACAATGAGGAATATCAAATTTCCTCTATACAATAGATCACATGTATATGTAAAGATTTTTCGCTTGAAGATGTATGAGCCTTTTCTTTTCTGTGGTTTTTTCTTTTCTCAAAAGAACATTCTCTCTTTCTTTTTTATTTGAATTAAACACTCCATATATGAAGAGAACATAATGGTCACTTTCCACGTGACAATCTTGAATTTATTTTTGAATTTTTGTAATTAAAAAATAATTTGAATCTGTTGGAGAGGATCTGCATTCCGTGATATTCTTGATGAGGATAAGCTTAGATAAATCAATTTGACTGAGATCTTCTTTGGATATGTCTCTTGGATCAAGTTTGTTAAAGATATCCCTCACATTGTGGAACCATATCTTGATGTAACAACCATATTTCTTATCCTTATCTTTGTAACTGCTGGATCTCCCAAAATATAGCACAAATATCTAGATTTAAATCTTGATAAAACTTGTAAGTCTTATATGATCTCACTTTATCAAAAAATAAAATCATTAAATAAAATCTTGTAAAACTTTATATAAATTAAAAAACCCCAAGATATAAAATCCAACTTTAGTAAAACACATCAAGTATATTATCCAAATATACTTGACACGTAGAGCTAGGCCTTGAAATTTATTAAAAACTATCAGTATAAAAATTAGAACGTAACCTGAAAAAAATTCGTGATAGATATGAAAGGTTCTGAAAGTGCTTCTAAAGTAAACCTGTTAACTGTATTCTTGTTATGAAGGTTCTAAAAGTGCTTCTGAAACAAACCTGTCAACTGTTCTCCTATTGTAAAGGTTCTGAAAGTGCTTCTGAAAGGTTAACACGATAACTACGAATACACTACGCAACCTCTGAAACACCTTCTACCGGAACAAAAATAGTCTATATAACTCTTTTGAAGGTTTTGAACAAGCTTCTGTCTCCTTGTTCAACTTAGAAAAATTTACGTACTATCTTCTGAAACAACTTCTGATAAGCTCAAACATACGTTACACATTATTCCTCTTTTGTTAACATCAAAACTAAATTAGAGAACTTAACATTCTCCCCCTTTTTGATGATAACAAAACACCATTAGATAGATAAAATAGAAACAACTTTCATGTTCAAGCAAGCATATATTCCTATAACAGAAAAGCATCATAAGCACAATAGAATCATTATAAATGCATTGATCATATGCACAATAGTAAGCATTGATCATAAACACATTGATCATAAGCACTCATATGCACAATAGAATTATTCTCCCCCTTTTTGTTAACAGCAAAAGGGATAACTCCCCCTTAATCGATGTATAAAAGATAAAAGAAGTCTTTTACAACTTAATTCCAAAACAAAATTTAAGACAAAGAACTAAGATTTTCTGGATCTTGTGACTCGAGAGGTAGAGGGAGTGGTGGAAGGTTTGGTAGAGGAAGGTTTTTCTAGTGAAGTATCTAAGTCAATGATATGTGCGCTAGAGCGAACATAATCTGGAAATTTGCTGGATAAGAACAACTTGATTTCACCATGAAGACTTGTGACAGATTGGGAGGTTTTATTCGTCTTGGAGTCCAAAGTCTTGAAGGAGTTAGTAACTGAATCTCCTATCTTCCTCACTTGAGAGACAAACTTGTCAAAAGCAATCACATTGTTAGATAAATCTTGCTTGACTCTCGCACTAAACTCATCATAGAGAATTCTATAGTGATGGAGATCAGTAAGCATTTTCTCAGAATTTTTCTTAATATCAGAAAGAATATCAGAAGTTTGTTTAACTTGTAACTCCATTGCTTCTAGTCTCCTAAGATCAGACCGTTGAAGAACTGAAACTTCATCTATCAAAGCTGTCTTAACTAAATCCGATAGCTCATGTTTCAAAGCTTCTCGCATAACATTCTTCATTTGTTCTAGATCAACATTGGTTGTAGCTTCTTTTGTTCCACTCTTCCCAGCCTCATCAGCATATGGTTGCTCCCTATGGTTTGTTCCAAACTCTATTCTAGGTTCTGAACTAGGTTCTAAACCTCCTTCTTGAACAGGTATCGAAGAAGTTCCAAAAGAAATAATTCTTTTCATATGCCTTTGATGGACAAAATGTGCACCATCATTCGCATACCATAAACAATCCTTAACAAAGATCGACATATGATGAAAAACTTCTTTACCTATCCTCTTTAAACACAAACAACCACATGAGTATATTCCCAAATACCAAACTTTCTTTATTTCTCCATATTTGATCAATGACTCTAGAAGCCATGTCCACATTCTTTTTATTAATCATCACAAAGATAATTTGAGCATGTTCTATGGACATTGAAGTAGAACTGCCCTTCCTTGGACATAGACATTCAATAATAATCTTGTGTATGATTTGAGGAAACAACTCGAAATCAATGACCATTGCTTCTTTTCCATAATCCATTTGTAAGCCTCCATTTTTAGCAGCAAACAGATCATTCCTAGGCATGTTCGTAATCTCTACATCATCATTTACATCATGTAGGTGTAGACATTTAATTACATCTGCCCTAGAAATTGTAATGCCTTGATCACATACCCTAGAAACTAAAACATTCCCTTCCGAAAGACTTAAACTTCCATAAAATTCTTTGACACACTCGCCATAAACTAGAACTTGAGTAGAGCAAAGTTCCATGCATCCTATGGGTTCTAACTGTTCATTCTAGTAAAATCCATTACTTGTAAAGAAATTAAAATCTACAAAACTACAAGAACACACCTCGTTTTTCTTCCTTCAAAGAGATTTTGAAATTGAGGGTTTCAAACTTGGTACATTCCTTTGTTTCGTTTGCTTCTTGGCTGTTTTCTTGGGCGGAGAGGTTTCTTAAGTAACCTTTTCTTTCCCTTTTGAAGACGATGCAACCCGTTTTCTTTTGGAAATTTTCTTGGAACCTATGATAGATTCAGAGTCAGGGAACTCGGATTCTCCTCTATTGAAGGTTCTTGAAGTTTTTTCCGAAGAATTTGAAGATTCATCATGAATCACTAAAGGCTTGTTGGGTGATTTTGTTTTGAAGGATTTTTGTTTGAGACGTTCTGAAGATTTAGGCGCCATTGGAGTTGCAATGAGAGAGAAGGAAAACAGAGAGAGAAAGAAAGAGCAGATTGCGAAGAAAGTTAGAGAAGGAAGGAAATGAATGAAGGGAAAAAAATATATTTTTTTATGAATAAAGATTTTCAAATATTGAAGGTTTCGGGGGAAAAAAAATTAAAAAGGGTTACAAATTCCTAATTCATTTGTAATAAATTCAAATTTTACCTTTTCAAGAGGTTTAGTAAAAATGTCTGCAAATTGATTATCGGTTGGCACAAATTCAACATTTATATCTCCATTATGCACATGATCTCTAATAAAATGATGTCTCATTTCTATGTGCTTTGACCTAGAATGATGTACTGGATTTTTTGTCAAATTTATTGCACTCGTGTTGTCACATTTAATTGGCACAGTTTTAAAATTTATTCCATAATCATTCAATTGTTATTTTATCCATAAAACTTGTGCACAACAATTACTAATAGAAACATATTCAGCTTCAGCTGTGGATAGAGCAACAGAATTTTTGTTTTTTAGAAGACCAAGAAATTAATTTATCACCTAGGAATTGACAAGTACTAGATGTGCTTTTTCTATCAATTTTACAACCAGCATAATCTGCATCAGAATATCCTATTAAATCAAAATTTTGATTTTTAGGATACCAGATGCGTAAATTTGAAGTATTAACTAGGTATTTGAAAATTCTCTTTACAGCTAATAAATGAATTTATGTTGGTGCAACTTGAAATCTAGCACACAAACATACACTGAACAAAATATCAGGTCTTGATGCAGTCGAGTACAATAAAGAACCTATAAGACTCCTATAAAGTTTTTCACTTACCTTCTATCCATTTGAGTCAGAGTCTAACCTTGATGAAGTACTCATAGGGGTTGTAACCTTTTTGCATCCATCATATCCAAATTTCTTCAATATTTGTTTTGTGTATTTTTCTTGATGAACAAAGATTCCTTCTTTTGTTTTTTTTATTTGAAGTCCCAAAAAGAATGTCAACTCTCCCATCATTGACATTTCAAATTCTGCCTGCATGGTCTCAGCAAATTCATGGCACAACAATTCTTTAGTAGATCTAAAGATAATATCATCCACATATATTTGTGCAACCAAGATATCATTATCAAAAGTTTTCAAGAATAAAGGAGTGTCAACTTTTCCTCTATGAAAACCTTTAGAGATCAAAAACATACTCAATCTTTCATACCAAGCTCTTGGAGCTTGTTTCAAACCATATAGTGCTTTATTTAATTTAAAAACATAATTTGATTTGAAAGAATCTTCAAAACCAGGTGGTTGTTCTACATAAACTTCTTCTTTTATAAAACCATTTAAAAATGCACTTTTTACATCCATTTGAAAAAATTTAAAATCTTTATAAGATGCATATGCAAGCATTAACCGTATTGCTTCTAGTCTAGCAATAGGTGCATAGTTTCATCAAAATCTATTCCTTCTTCTTGTGAATAACCTTTAGCTACTAATCTTGCTTTATTTCTTATAATTTTACCGTCTTCATCTAATTTATTTTTAAACACCCATTTAGTTCCAATGATAGACTTTCCTCTAGGTCTAGGAACTAAGTTCCATACATTGTTTCTTTGAAATTGATTTAATTCTTCTTGCACAGAGATAATCCAATTATCATCATTTAATGCTTCTTCCATATTACTAGGTTCAATTTCGGATAACAACACAAAATGATTTTCAAGATTTTGTAGATTAGCTCTTGTTTTAACACCAAATTGAACATTACCTATTATTTGATCGGAAGGATGCGCAGACTTATACCTCCAAGCTTTAGAAGCCTCTTGTTCAGATCTTACAACTTCTGAAGTACCTTCTTTAGTTGCCTCTGAAATAGGTTCTGAATGACCAAATCCTCGAATGTTAACAGCAGGTGCTTCTAACTTAGGTTCTAAACTAACTTCTACTTTAGAATTGGAGTCCTTTTCCTCATCAGAATCAACATCCTCGAAACATCTCATAAGCAATCTTTGATGTCATGGGTCGAATGAAAACTCTATTGATGATATAGCAAGCTATAGAAACTGCTTCCTTTTTCTTCCTAAGTTATGCTATTGAACAATGAAGCATCTCCAGTCATATGTCTAGAACATCCACTATCCAAATACCATGTTCCTCTTTGTTTTAGCTTCATGTTCCTGTACAAATAAAAAGAATTAAGTCATTTTAGGAACCCAAGCAAGTTTGGGCCCTTTAAAAGATAAGCTCATTTGATTTCTTCGATTTACTTGTTGACTACTGAGCTTATTTCTCTTATAATAGCAAAACTTCTCAATATGACCAAATTTATTACAGAAGAAACATGCATAAGAATTAACATTCCTATACTTGTCATTTACCCGTTTCTCGAGATTCTGGTTTGTATAACTTCTGTTATTCCTTCTGGTATTGCTTCTGTAGTACCCATTGTGTGGATACCTCTTGTCAAAATAACTTCTGTAAAAGTCTATGGTATTTCCTCTTTTAACATTATTTGTATTCGAAATGTACTTTTTTCTTTTGAATTCATCACTTAAGACTTGTTTAACCTTAAGAAAAACTGTACTTTGATTCGATTTTGAACTCGAACCATGCTCATGTCCTAATCCATGTTTTCCATTTGAAACTCTTTGTGAAGAAATCAACATGGTCAATTTCTTGTCACTTTCATCAAATTTCTTAAAGGTAGTTTTCAACGAATTGAATAGTTCATCAATCTTTACCTTCATGTTACTTGTTTCTACTTCAAGTAGGTGATTTTCTATTCTTAATTTTTCAATACTCACATGCATGGATTCATTTTCTTGTTTCAGGATATCATTTTCATCCGCAAGTAACGTATTTGTTTACTTTATTGCCTCCTTTTCATTCTTAAGAGCTTTTATTTCATTTTTATACTTAGATAGTCTTATATCAGCCCTTTTTAATGCCTTTAATAGCTTACTCATTTCTACTAGCATGTCAGTATCAGTTACATCTTCATCAGATTCAGAGTGTACCTCAGAACTAGCCATTAGACAAAGATTTACCTCATCCTCTTCTTCTTCTTAATCTTCTGAATTTGTTTCTATATCCTCTAAATCACTCCATGTTGCTAGCATTGCTCGACTTTTCTTTTTATAATTTTCCATTTTCTTAATCAGTGTTGGACATTCATATTTGATGTGTCCAGGCTTTTTGCATTCATAACATTGAATCTCCCTTTTCTCTTTCTTCTTTTCTTTCTCCTTGTAAGCTTTTCCTGCATCATTATGCTTATATTCAGTACTTTTCTTGAAAACACTAAATTCCTTACCTCTTTGCTTCTTGAGCAGCCTGTTGAGTCTACGTGCTAGAAGACTGATGTCCTCTTCTTTCTCATCGTCGCTATCATCCGTTTTAGTTTCATTTTGCTTTATTTCCTTGACTTTAAATGCAATTCCTTTGGTACCGTCTTCTCCTCTTTGCATGGTTTTTATGTGTGACTCATATGCCATGAGCTTTTCTCTCAATTGACTGAGAGTTAGCTTGTTTAGGTCTTGAGCTTCCTCTATAGCAGTTTTCTTTGCATCCCAAGATGGTGGCAATATCCTTAACATTTTCCTCACAAGATCTAGATCTGAAGTTTCTTTCCAAGTGATGCAAGCTCATTTATAATAGCTGTAAACTTATTAAAAGCATCTTTGACATCTTCATTAGACTTAAACTTAAATAATTCATACTGTTGAATTAAAGCATTTATCTTGGTTTCCTTGATGGTATCAGTCCCTTCATATGTATCGGATAGGATATCCCAAATCTCCTTTGCACTTGCGCACGATGATATCAAATAGAACTCTGACGGTGCAATAGTAGTCAGTAACAAATTTTTTGCTTTGTTGTTCTTCTTGATAATTTTCTTCTCCGAATCTAACATGGTCGAATTTCCATTCAAGGTGATCACATTGTCTCCAGGTGAAATGACCTGCCACGAATCATAATCATTAGCTTTAATATAGGTTTCCATACGCATCTTCCAGTATGAGAAGTTTAAGCCATCGAAGTAGGGAGCTCGATTAATTGCAACATTATTTTCAACCATTTTGGATCACTCAAAATAGATGAGTCCTGCTCTGATACCAATTGTTGGTCTCAATTAAATTAATCAAGAGGGGAGTGAATTAATTAATTACTTAAAGTTTCACTTTTTGCAAATCATTCAAAACTCTTGACTAATAAAATCACGTGAATGACAATAATGAAGAACAATACTGTGTAATAAATAAAATGAGTAGAGAATAATAGAATGCTTAGATATTTATAGAGGTTCTGCCTCGAGCATCAGTCCTCTCTTCCAGCTCCACGCGGGGGTCCCGGTTGTCTATACCGATTGTGTTTCACTATATCAAACAAATTGAAGATGTATAATATAAGCCTCTTCATGACAAAATCTCACTGCTGAGTCTTTCTAGCTTCTTCATTAAGCTAATCTCTCAAACTACAGTGATGAAACAACTATCAATTCCTTATACACGAAAGGAATTACAACAACAATGAGGAATATCAAATTTCCTCTATACAATAGATCACATGTATATGTAAAGATTTTTCGCTTGAAGATGTATGAGCCTTTTCTTGTCCATGGTTTTTTCTTTTCTCAAAAGAACATTCTCTCTTTTTTTTTTTTTGAATTAAACACTCCTTATATGAAGAGAACATAATGGTTACTTTCTACGTGACAATCTTGAATTTATTTTTGAATTTTTGTAATTAAAAAATAAGTTGAATCTGTTGGAGAGGATCTGCATTCCGTGATATTCTTGATGAGGATAAGCTTGGATAAATCAGTTTGATCGGGATCTTCTTTGGATATATCTCTTGGATCAAGTTTGTTGAAGATATCCCTCACATTGTGGAACTATATCTTGATGTAACAACCATATTTCTTATCCTTATCTTTGTAACTGCTGGATCTCCCAAAAATAGCTCAAATATCTAGATTTAAATCTTGATAAAACTTGTAAATCTTAAATGATCTCATTTTATCAGAAAATAAAATCATGTAAAACTTTATATAAATTGAAAAACCCTAAGATATAAAATCCAACTTTAGTAAAACACATCAAGCATATTACCCAAATATACTTGACACGTGGAGCTAGGCCTTGAAATTTATTAAAAACTATCGGTATAAAAATTAGAACGTAACCTGAAAAAAATTCGTGACAGATATGAAAGGTTCTGAAAGTGCTTCTAAAGCAAACCTGTTAACTGTCTTCCTGTTATGAAGGTTCTGAAAGTGCTTCTGAAACAAACCTGTTAACTGTTCTCCTATTGTAAAGGTTTTGAAAGTTCTTCTGAAAGGTTAACACGATAACTACAGATACACTATACAACCTCTGAAACACCTTATGTCAGAACAAAAATAGTCTATATAACTCTTTTGAATGTTCTGAACAAGCTTCTGTCTCCTTGTTCAATTTAGAAAAATTTACGTACTATCCTCTAAAACAACTTCTGACAATCTCAAACATACGTTACACATTATTCCTCTTTTGTTAACATCAAAACTAAATTAGAGAACTTAACATTCTCCCCCTAACAATCATTATCTATGTTGTAGATGAGATACATCCTAGAAATGAATGAGAGAAAGCAATCACCCC
Organism: Laguncularia racemosa; assembly: GCA_037954665.1. NCBI lineage: Eukaryota > Viridiplantae > Streptophyta > Magnoliopsida > Myrtales > Combretaceae > Laguncularia > Laguncularia racemosa. The sequence continues at coordinate 856,520 of JBBMOL010000212.1, forward strand.
CCTATAGTATTTCAGATATTAGGATTCTATAGTGATACTTCTTCAAATGGCTTGCTAGGAGGATACAGTCTCTATTGCATTTAATCTATCAGATTTGAGGACAAATCTCTTTGAGGCCAGAGGAGATGATAGGAATCAAAATCCTATAAGACCTATCATTAGGGCAAGAGCCAAAGGATTTCAAATCTTGATGATGAGGATCCTTTTTGAGCAAATCAACCCTTAAATTATTTATATACTAACCTCTTTTCTATTACTCTTGTATCGTGTATTCCAATAGGCATACTTATTAGCCTTTATAGGGCAATGGATAAACTTACTAGGATTCAGCTTATAGGTTACCCATGGACTGACTTAAACCGAAGATGAGCTAGACCGACGAATTGATTTAAAGAATTGGCTTGTGAAGACTATTTTTGTATTTTTTTATTTTTCTTTGAACAATTTATTTTATAAGCTTTTAGGTCATTTTATTTGGTAATATTTTGTGGATTTAGGATCAGCCACCCTTTAGTGGCATAGTTGTAATTGTTTAGACATTTCAACCTTAATTGGAACAAGTATAAATATTTTCTAACTAAGGTTTTTGAGGGACTTTTGAACAATTTAGAAATTTGAAAATTTGTAGTCGTGGGAACCTCCTCTTCACGCCATCTACTATTATCAATTTCATTATAAATTGTGGTGAGTTGGCTTAGCAAAATCTTGTGAGTCATATCAACTTTTTACTAAGTTGCTTCTTATTATTACTATTGTGTAACATCTAATGATAATAGGTTGGTTTTTATTTGTCTATTTACACCTAAACTAGGGTTCAAATATTGAAAGACCAATTACATAATGGCAATATAACTAATCCTCCAATTGCGTAAATCCTCAATTCTTATAAACCAATTTCACAATAAGGATGTGATCAAGATTGAATATTTAAGTATGATAGGCTTTGATACCACAAGATGATGTGCTTAAAACCAAGCATAAGCACACAAAACCTAATTGAAAGACCAATTACATAATGGCAATACAACTTGATATGATGCAAACTCCATGAATCACGCAAGAAGGACCTACCAAGGTTGGGAAATGCAAATTCAGGATGAAGTTAACATAACCCCATATCTTATGCTACAGGTCTCGGAATTAGACGATTCAAGAATGAGATGAAAACGCATGTTCTCAAACACAATTTAAGCTTAAGAATCACCGAAATATGATTCGTATATCTTAAGATATGGATGAGGGTTAATGGACTTCCTTGAGAGAAATAATTAAACGTAAATCCTAATAAGAACAAAAAAGAAAGAACAAGGCGTTGCAATCGAAAGATTGATATACCTAAGAACACCACAAGGATGAGCACTCCTAATAAGTTCAAAGATTCTATCAAGAACCAAGAGAGAGCAAGACTCACTTAAAAAAAAATATGTTATGAATTTTTCACTCCAAAGGTGAAGGTTTGCCTTTTATAATGGGCAACACTTGATACGAACCACGCCAACCCGTGACGAAACCCAATACCAATACGTTCGGAAATTCGTTGCCTAAGACGCCCAAACACCTAAAGTGGAAACCGCGACCTGTTGTCTATAAGCGAGACAAGAACCTTGGTATGAATGAAGACACCACAATCGAGATGAAAGATCGATTAATAAGTCGGGATGAACGCCACGGAAATCAATCCAATAAGTTCGATTTAGTTCTTGAAGAACCAAGAGCGGAGCCTCTCAAAAGTGTTTAATGTTCAAAGATGTAAGTTCCCCATTGTTCTAAACCCTAGGAGCTTTTATACTAGGGTTACAATTCGTGTAAAATAAGTCTAAAACGACGTAGTTTAGATAAGTGGCGTAAAAACGCGAAAACAGAACAAGCTGGCCGGCAGAGGATACACGGCCGTGTACACTCCCGTGTACTTTGGCCGTGTACCTTTCTGTGCAACTTCTAGCAACATACACGCCCGTGTACTTTGGCCATGTATCTTTCTATGCAACTTCTGGCAACATACACGCCCGTGTACTTTGGCCGTGTATCTTTCTGTGGATTTGCTTGACTCCATACACGGCCGTGCCTTGACAGTACACGCCCTCTTCAACCCTTGTTCGGTGTAACTTGTATAAGAGCAAGGGTCTTCCCATGGTTGTTTCAATCCGTTCCAACTTCATGATTGCCCCAATCCTTCCCGGCTTCCTGGATATCCTTTATCAACCCGTTAAGTGCTTCCTTGAGTCGTTTCGCTCGACTTCTTGTGATCCGTCCAGGCGGCACTTCAAGAGGATCCACATTCCTTCTTCCAGCTTGACTCTCATCATGGATCTCATCATTCCCCTCCTCTTGAGAAGGATTTGTCCTCAAATCGTCACCTACATCAAAAGGACTCAGATCAGTAACATTAAATGTGGCACTTACTTGATACTCACCAGGCAAATCTATCTTGTATGCATTGTCGTTGATGCGCTCAAGAACTTGAAATGGTCCATCGCCTCTAGGAAGTAGTTTAGATCGATGCTGCACGGGAAACCGTTCTTTACGCATGTGAACCCAAACCCAATCTCCCGGTTCAAAAACAGCTTGTCGACGACCCTTGTTGGCTTGTTTCACATACTACTCTATTCGTCGTTCAATGTTCAGCCTTGCCTTCTCATGGATTTGTTGAACAAATTCGGCCTTCTTCTTGCCATCTAAATTAACATACTCAGAAATAGGCAAAGGTGATAAATCCAAAGGAGTTAGTGGATTAAAACTGTACACAATTTCAAAAGGAGAAAATTTAGTAGCAGAATGCTATGTACGGTTATAGGCAAATTCAACATGCGGCAAACAATCCTCCCAACTTTTAATATTCCTTTTAATTATAGCCCTCAACAAAGTAGATAAAGTTCGATTCACTACCTCAGTTTGACCATCAGTCTGTGGATGACAAGTAGTAGAAAACAATAACTTAGTTCCTAACTTAGTCCATAAAGGCTTCCAAAAGTGGCTTAAGAACTTAGCATCCCTATCTGAACAATTGTTCTAGGCATACCATGCAATCGCACAACTTCCCTAAAGAATAAATTAGCAATATTACAAGCATCATCCATTTTGTTACAAGGAATGAAATGTGACATTTTAGAAAACCTATCAACAACTACAAAAACAGAATCCCGACCATATCTAGACCTGGGTAATCCTAAGACAAAATCCATAGAAATATCTACCCAAGGCTCATGAGGAATGGGAAGTGGGGTGAAAAGCCCTTGAGGTTGGACTCTAGATTTCGCTTGCTTACATGTGACACATCGCTCACAAATCCTCTCAACATCTCGTTTTATGTGAGGCCAATAGAAGTGTTCCTACAATACCCCTAATGTTTTAGCTACTCCAAAGTGTCCCATTAAACCTCCTCCATAAGACTCCCTCATAAGTAATTCTCTTAGAGAACAAATTGCAATGCACAGTTTACTCTCCCTAAACAAGAATCCGTCATGTTTATAAAATTTTCCATGCCCACTCTTCTCACATTGCACATACTCCTCACAAAAATCTCGATCAGCAGCATATAACTCCTTAATGTGCTCAAAACCAAGAAGTTTAGAACTAAGAGTAGAGATAAGAGTATACCTTCTCAAAAGTGCATTAGCAACTACATTCTCTTTACCTTGCTTGTAGTGGATGACATATGGAAATGTTTCAATGAACTCCACCCAACGAGCATGCCTTTTGTTCAGCTTGTGTTGCCCCTTCAAATACTTCAAGGATTCATGATCAGTGTGGATCACAAACTCTTTTGGCCAAAGGTAATGTTGCCACGTCTCCAGGGCTCGAACCAATGCATATAGCTCATTGTTGTAATTAGGGTAATTCAAGGTTGCCCCACTTAGCTTCTTGCTAAAGAATGTAATCGGTCTTCTCTCCTGCATAAGCACTGCTCCAATACCTAATCCTGAAGCATCACACTCAATTTCAAATGTTTTAGCAAAGTTAGGTAAATCAAGTAACAGCGCCTGAGTCAGCTTATTTTTAAGCGTCTAAAAGGCCTTCTCTTGTTGTTCTCCCCAGCTGAACCCCACGTTCTTCTTAATTACCTCAGTAAGTGGTGCTGCAATGGTGCTGAAATCCTTCACAAATCTCCTGTAAAAGCTCGCTAGTCCATGGAAACTCTGCACATTACTTATACTGGTTAGACTAAGCTATTGTTGGATCACACGAACCTTTTCTTCATCAACCCGTATTCCCTACGCACTAACAACAAAACCAAGAAACACAAGTTTGTCTGTGCAAAAAGTGCACTTCTTGAGGTTAGCATATAATTGTTCCTTTCGAAGCACTTCTAAAACATCTCTCAAGTGTGACATATGATCTTCCAAACTTTTGCTGTAAATAAGAATGTCGTCAAAATAGACAACCACAAATTTTCCAATAAATGTCCTCAAAACATGGTTCATAAGTCTCATAAAAGTACTAGGTGCATTAGTTAACCCGAAAGGCATTACTAACCACTCATACAATCCATATTTTGTCTTAAATGCAGTTTTCCATTCATCACCTTCTTTCATTCTAATTTGGTGATATCCACTTTTTAGATCAATTTTAGAAAAGACACTAGACTCATGCAACTCATCTAACATGTCATCTAAGCGAGGAATGGGATGACGATACTTTACCGTGATGTTGTTGATGGCGCAGCAGTCAACACACATTCTCCATGTCCCATCCTTCTTAGGCACCAAGATCATAGGCACTGCACATGGACTCATGCTTTCTCTCACATACCCCCTCTCCATTAATTCATCGACCTACCTTTGAAGTTCATTTGTCTCCTCCGGATTGCTCCTATAAGCTGGCTTGTTTGGAATCGATGCTCCGGGTACAAGGTAAATCTGGTGCTCAATACCACGAACAGGTGGTAATACCTTTGGAATCTCCTCAGGAAAGACATTTTCAAAGTCCTGCACAAGAGACACAACCACATTAAGCAAAGAGTTAGATAATTCGTTAGTAGTCAAACATGTTTCTTTGAAAACCAGCAACAACATAGGTTGCCTCATCACTAACGCTCTCCTTACTACACTCGCTCTTGCCACACAACTCTCCTTTCGCAAGGCTGCCCTCTCCTTTTCACTCACCACCAAAGTTGATCCCCCTTCAACTTAGCCTCTCACACTCTTTCCAGCCTTCCTCTCCTTTTCCTTTTGATCTTGACTTTTATATTCCTTTTTCTTCTCATTGTCTTTTGCTCTCTCACTCTCACTCTGCTTTTCACTCACCTTGTGTTTTGCAAACGACTGTTGTAGCTGCAACTGGTCCTCATACACCTGCTTAGGTGTTAACGGTTTAAGATTAAAGCTCTTCCCTTGGTGAACAAGCATATACTTGTTAGAAAAGCCATCATGCACAACCTTCCTATCAAATTGCCATGGCCTCCCCAACAACACATGACATGCTTGCATTGGCACTACATCACATAACACCTCATCCTCATACCTACCAATGCGAAACCCAATCAAGGCTTGCTTACTCACCTTAGTCTCACCACTATCATTTAACCACTGCAATTTATATGGACTAGGGTGTCTAATAGTTTTGAGCCTCAGCCTCTCAACAATACAATTACTCACTACATTGGTGCAACTTCCCCCATCAATAATCAAACTACAAATGTGATCTCCTAGATAACATCTGGTATGAAATATATTCTCCCTTTGCACCTCCTCTTCTTCCTTCACCTGCACATTCAAAGCTCTCTTCACTACTGCCACTAGCCTTCCCATTGTAGGCTCCTCATCATCACTAGCATCCTCTAATGGAAGCATATCCTCTTTTTCACTATCCCCCTCAGTCTCATACTCTCCATCATCACGCAAAATCATCACACGCCTATTTGGACATTGACTAGCAATATGGCCTCTACCTTGACATTTAAAACATCTAATGTCACGATTTCTAGATTAGAAGATTCAGGGTTACCTTGATTACCAGGAGTAGAACCCGCTTGCCTCAGCTCCCCTTTTGGTTTGGTGGGTAAAGGCTTTTCTTCCTTCTTCCATTGATTAGTCTTCCAAGTGGATGAACCATTACCCTGTTGCAACCGTACATTACTACTACCTCTCCTCTTGTGCTGGTTCTCAACTTTTATAGCCATGTGGACCATATCCTCCAATTCTACATAATGCTGCAATTCAACAACATTTTGGATTTCTCTATTCAACCCAGCAAGAAATCTAGCCATTGTAGCCTCTCTATCCTCCTCTACATTCACCCTAATCGTAGTGACTTCCATCTCCTTGAAATACTCATCTACACTTCAGCTTCCCTGCCTCAGAGTTTGCAACTTGTTGTGCAATTCACGATAGTAATACGCAGGTACAAACCACTTTTTCATCACTCTTTTCATCTTTTCCCAAGACTCAATAGGTGGCTCGCCACTCCTCCTTCTATTCAACATTAATTGATCTCACCACACTATAGCATAATCCAAAAATTCAATGGCAGCAAGTTTTACTTTCTTTTTCCCACTATGGTTGTGACAATCAAACACCATCTCCACCATTTTCTCCCACTCTAAGTACGCCTCGGGATCATTCTTCCCTTGGAAAGGAGGAATCTTCATCTTTATGCTACTCAATTGATCATCCTCTCTATTCCTATCTCCTCTATCTTCCCAATCCTTAGTTCCTCTATTCCGACCACTATATCCTCTATAACTCCCGATAGAAGGCTCATCAAAATCATCATCCGACATTTCATCTCCACCCCTCGGTACTCTCCTAGAAGGACTCTCCCTCTTATGCCCTTGGAATACGTTTGTGGATTGCTCTAGTCTTTGCTCCACCGTCTCATGAATTTATTCCATTCCTTTTGGAACATCCTCTTCATTTCTCCCCTTAACGCCTCAATTACTAACCTAACATCAAACCTTCCCCTCTCACCTTCTGGAGAATGTTATCTCGACATAGTTCCTGTAGAAAAGATTAGTACTGACACAAATATATATATAATTAAACCTCACGATACACTCCCTTAGGTGTTTCGCTCAAATGATGATATCACACAGTCACTCGTGTATTCTCACAAATAATGATGATATCAACTCGCTAATTTCCTCTTCTCAATTCTCTTAGAACTAACCCGAACTACACCAATTTCCTTCCGTAGAATTCAAAACAACTCTAGGGTTCGTAAATTTTCCCTCTATTTTTCTATCCGGATTTTTTTTTTGTTTGTCTTGGTTGTTGCTCTTGATCACGTTTTTCTTTTCTTTTCTTTTCTCTTCTTCTTTTTTTTGTTGTGATTTTTTCTCTTTTTTTTTTTTTTAACAATCGCCTAGTCGATATTACACTATCAGAAGACAATCAATGCTACAAAATTGAATACGATAATTGATATGAATGATTGGAGTTAGGGTTTTTGATATTACCTTCCTCAACCGAACTTGATGTTTTGACAAACCCAAGCTCTGATACCAAACTGATACGAACTACGCCAACTCGTGATGAAACCCAATACCAATACGTTCGGAAATTCATTGCCTAAGACACCCAAACACCTAAAGTGGAAACCGCGACCTGTTGTCTATAAGTGAGACAAGAACCTTGGTATAAATGAAGACGCCACAATTGGGATGAAAGACAGATTGATAAGTCGGGATGAACGCCATGGAAATCAATCCGATAAGTTTGATTTAGTTCTTGAAGAACCAAGAGAGGAGCCTCTCAAAAGTGTTTAATGTTCAAAGATGTAAGTTCCCCATTGTTCTAAACCCTAGGAGCTTTTATACTAGGGTTACAATTCGTGTAAAACAAGTCCAAAATGACATAGTTTAGATAAGTGGCGTAAAAACACGAAAACAGAACAAGCTGGCCGGCAGGGGATACACGGCCGTGTACACGCCCGTGTACTTTGGCCGTGTACCTTTCTGTGCAACTTCTGGCAACATACACGCCCGTGTACTTTGGCCGTGTATCTTTCCGTGGATTTGCTTGACTCCATATACGGCCGTGCCTTGAAAGTACATGCCCTCTTCAACCCGTGTCCGGTGTGACTTGTATAAGAGCAAGGGTCTTCCCATGGTTGTTCCAATCCGTTCCAACTTCATGATTGCCCCAATCCTTCTTGGCTTCATGGACATCCTTTATCAACCCATTAAGTGCTTCCTTGAGTCGTTTCACTTGACTTCTTGTGATCGGTCCAGGTGGCACTTCAAGAAGATCCACATTCCTTCTTCCAGCTTGACTCTCATCATGGATCTCATCAACACCTTACAAGTTTACTTAGACCTAGACTAACCCAAGTCCATTATAATAAGGCCTAAAATCAAATTGCTAATTCCGTCCATGTTCAGCCTATTTTAATATGTACCGAAAGAAAAAAACTAAGACTAGCTAAATAAGCTTAAATCAGCTAAACAATAAAATAAAATAAAGGTATAGATTAGCCCAAACATAAATGTAACCTTCATGCTCCATTTTGCCAATTTAGACTCTTGTAATTAGATGGAGAAATTGGGTTGGAATTGAATACACCCCTCAAGCCTCTATTCCTCCAATTTGCATTAAGCAATTTACCATCTTGGGCTTCAATTCTTCATGACTTAAGCATGCTTCCAATAAAGTTGCCACAAATTTATTTAGAGCCTCTTTAACCTTCTCAGATCTTACCCTTATGATTGCACCTCCAAGGCTTTATAATTCATCCTTGCTACATTCCTTAGACTTGCTTCCTTCCATGTCCTCATCATTCCCTCCTTGAAGAGAATTTTTCCTCAAATCCAAGGCCTCATCACCTAAATCAAAAAGAGATAAATTGGCAACATTAAAAGTGGCACTTATATTATACTCACCAGGCAAATCAATTTTGTAGGCATTGTCATTGATCTTCTCCAACACTTGGAAAGGAATGTCCCCTCTAGGTTGGAGTTTGGACTTCCTTTGTTCAGGGAACCTCTCTTTCCTCATGTTCACCCAAACCCAATCTCTGAGCTCAAATACAACTTTCTTTCTTCCCTTGTTAGCTTGCTTGGCATAACTCTCAATTTGAGCTTTCACACGCTCATGCAGCTTTCTCACATAGTCAACCTTAGCCTGTGCATCCTTATGCTTAAAAATAGTAATATTAGGCATAGGCAATAAATCAAGTGGTGTCATAGGATTAAATCCATACACAATTTCAAATGGTGAACAATTAGTTGTGCTATGGACAACCCTATTATAAGCAAATTCTACATGAGGCAAACATTCTTCCCAAGAATTAAGACTTTTCTTTAAAACAGTCCTAAGAAAAGTGCTTAAAGTCCTACTCACTACCTCAATTTACCCATCAGTTTGTGGCTAACAAGTAGTAGAGAAAAGCAATTTAGTACCAAGCTTACCCCCCCAATGTTCTCCAAAAGTGACTTAGGAACTTAGTGTCCCTATCACTTACAATGCTCCTAGGAAGCCCATGGAGTCTTACCACTTCCTAGAAAAATAAGTCAGCTACATGGGAAGCATCATTAACCTTTTTGCAAGCTATAAAATGTGCCATTTTTGAAAACCTGTCCACAACTACAAAAAACAGAATCCTTGCCATTCCTTATTCTAGGCAGCCTTAAAACAAAGTCCATAGATATGTCAATCTAAGGAAAATCAAGAATAGGTAGAGGAGTATATAAACCATGTAACATCACTTTTGATTTTGCCCTTTTACAAGCAATGCAATACTCACAATATTTATGGACATCACATTTCAAATGAGTCCAATAAAAATGTTCTTACAATATATCCAGAGTTTTATGTACCCCAAAATGTCCCATTAATCCTCCCTCATGCGCCTCTTTCACGAGCAAATTTCTTATGGAACACTTAAGCACACATAATCTTTTTTCTTTAAACAAGTATCCATTGTACCTATAGTAACCATTTTGAGACACATTTTCACGAGCAGCATATATCTTAGAAAATTCAATATCATGTAAATACATTTCTCTCAAAGTCTCAAGTCCAAAAATTTTAGTTTCAAGAGTAGAAAGTAATGTATGCCTAGAAATAGCATCAACCACTATGTTCCCCCTCCCTTTTTTATGCTTAATGACATATGGAATTGTTCTAAAAACTCAACCCATTGGGCATGCCTTTTATCCAGCTTCCCTTATACTTTCAAGTATTTTAGGGACTCATGATCACTATAAATTACAAATTCTTTAGGGAACAAATAATGCTGCTAAGTTTGCAAAGCATGCACTAAAGCATACAATTCCTTATCGTAAGTGGAGTAGTTTAGGGCAGCCCCATTTAGCTTCTCACTAAAATAAGCAATCAGATGGCCTTCTTGCATCAAAACAGCCTCAATGCCTACATTTGATGCATCACATTTAAGTTCAAAAGATTTAGCAAAATTGGGCAAAGCAAGAATGGGTGCATTAGTCAGCCTATGCTTAAGGCAAAGGCTTGCTCTTGTTTCTCTCCCCATTTGAAAACCACATGCTTTTTAACTATCTCATTAAAAGGCATAACCAAGGTGCTGAAGTCCCTAACAAACCTCATATAGAAACTAGCTAAGCTATGAAAATTTCTCACTTCACTCACATTCTTAGGCATAGACCACTCTTGAATGGCCTTAACCTTTTCCTCATCAACTTATACTCCTTTTACACTCACAACAAAGCTTAAGAACACTACATGATTGGTGCAAAAAGTGCATTTCTCAAGATTAGCATACAATTTTTCTTTTCTAAGGACATGCATGACAACTCTCAAATGTTCAATATGCAAGTCAAAACTAGTGCTATAGATCAGAATGCCATCAAAGTAAACAACAACAAACTTGCCAATAAAATCTCTTAAGACATGGTTCATTAATCTCATAAAAGTGCTTGGGGCATTAGATAGCCAGAAAGGCATAACCAACTACTCATATAAACCATACTTAGTTTTAAAGGCAGTTTTCCACTCGCCTCCTTCCCTTATCCTAATCTGATGATGCCTATTTTTTAAATCAATTTTAGAAAAATAACAGGTACCAAACAGTTCATCAAGAAGGTCATTTAACCTAGGAATAGGGTTTCGAAACTTGACTGTGGTGTTATTGATTGCTCTACAGTCACTACACATCCTCCAAGTCCTATCCTTTTTAGGCATTAGAATCACTAGGACAACACAAGCACTCAAGCTTTCTTGCACCCAACCTTTTATCATCAACTCCTTAACTTGCTTTTGTATTTCTTTGGTCTCTTGTGGATTGCTCCTATAAGCTAGCCGAGGTCAATATGATGCTCAATCCCTTTCAAAGTTGGCAATCCACTTAGAACCTCCTTTAGAAACACATCCTTATATTCTTGCAAAAGAAACTCAATGCTAGCAAGGGTAGTAATTTTATTGAAGTTGTCAGCACTTAAAACATTTTTCTTGCAATAAAGAAAATAAAGTGGCTTGTTAGCAAACAACAACCTCTTCACCTCACTTTCTTTTTCTAAACAACTCTATTTTTTCTTTCCATTCTCTCTCTTCTTCTTCTTTTTTTAATCAAGTTTTTCGCTCTTTTGTGTGTCACTAATCTCTTTTCTCTCTTGCACTCTCTTTTCTCTCAATTTTATTTGATCCTCATATACCTCTCTAGGAGATAAAGGTTTGAGTACAATTTCCCCCCCATTGTGCATGAAAGAAATCTTGTTTATGAACCCATCATGAACAACTTTGGTGTCATATTGCCATAGCCTCCCTAAGAGAATATGGCTTGCCTCCATTAGAACCACATCACATATCACTTGTCATTATATTCCCCCATAAAAATGTGCAACTCCACTTGCTTGCTCACTTTCATCTCTCTATCTTCACTAAGCCATTGGAGTTTGTATGGCCTAGGATGAAGCTTGGTCTCCAAATTTAATTTGGACACTAATCTAGTGCTAGCCACATTGTTGCAACTCCCTCCATCCACAATCAAAGAACATAGTTTCCCATTGATTGAACACCTAGAGTGAAAGATGTTCTCCCTTCGGGAATCTTTAAGAGCCTGCATATGACTTCCAAGCAACCTCCTAATCATCAATAAATCTCCTTCTATGGCCTCCACAATGATCTCCTCATCTACCTCTTCCTTTTCTTTGGCTTAACTAGCTAAAGACTCACTTATAATTTCTCTATTCTCCTTAATTAACATAGTCTTCTTAGTTGGACACTTCGAAGCTATGTGTCCTCTCCTCAAACACTTGAAGCATTTTATCTCACTATTCCTTGTCTTTTTAGGGATCTCATTGGACTTGAACTGAGTTCTTTGAGGTGCAACTGTAGTATTGTTAGAAGAAATACTTCCCTCCTTCTTATTTCTTTCTTTCTAATTTGAAGAATTAAAATTAGAAGAACTCCTCCTCATGGTACCTTTTCTCTTGAGTTGCTGCTTTACTTTGGTAGCTTGATGTACCAAGTCTTCTAACTCCACATAATTTTGTAGCTCAACCACATCTCTAATGTCATTATTTAGCCCATTTAGAAAACGTGCCATAGTAGCTTTCCTATATTCATTTACATTGGCTCTAATCAAAGACACCTCCATCTCCTTGTAATATTCATCAACACTCCTACTACCTTGTGTGAGTCTTTAGAGCTTGTTATGATGGTCCCTATGATACTAAGAAGGGACAAATATCCTTCTCATTAACCTCTTCATTTCAACCCAAGTATCCACTAAAGGTTCTTCATATCTAAGTCGCTCCTTTTGTAATTGATCTACTAAGCAAGAGCATAGTCCGTGAACTCCATGGCTACCACCTTTACTTTCTTCTCTTCATTGTAATTATGGCACGAGAATAACTACTCAATTTTCATCTCCCACTCAAGATAAGCCTCTGGATCACTCTTCCTTTTAAAAGGTGGGATATTAAGCTTTACTCTATCAATTCGGTCCTCTCTAGCATCACTCTCATTATCTCTTCTCTTCCTTCCATCAATCCTCCTTCTACCTCCATCATCATGATGTCCTTGATTTTCTAACCTTTCAATTCTCTTGTATAGCTCCTCTGTAAGCTCCTTCATCATCCTTTGCATTTGAGCTGTAATAACCTCCACTAACAATCTATTGTTTCCTTGTGGAGGAGGGGTACCATCACCACCTTTTCCTACCATAATTCAAGTAAAAAGAACAAAAGAAAAAAAAAATGACAGCAATGGGACCTCACTGCACTTCTTACGTGTTTGCACTCTTAGAGATGTATCACTTGTGTTTGTTGCTCTCTAATAGGCTTTTGTGTAAAGTTCTCTCTTGCCTTTTACCACTCAAAAGCTCTCTTTAAATTCTTAATAGATTCTCTACGAACACCTAAGAGTACTTACTAAGGCTTAAAAAAATTGAGTCTTCTCTATTAAGCTTCTTTCTCTTTTTTTTTTTTTTGTACTTTTGCTTCTAACTCAACAGTTAATAATAGAAAGCTGATGCAAAAATTGAGAAAACAAAATGTTGCAATTTGCACTAATTGAGGACAATTGACAAATAGGTGTTGCATAAATTATAGGGAATAAAGGACTACAGAAATGTAATTTACTTAAAAAAAATTAGCACCCAATTAACAAAGAGGCCATGACAAACAAAGAAGTTATCCAACCTTAGAACTGAGCTCTGATACCACATGATATGATGCATAATCCATGAATCACGTAAGAAAGATCTACCAAGGTTGGGAAATGTAAATTTTGCATGAAGTTAACACAACCCCATATCTCATGCTACAGGTCTCAAAATTGGATAATTCAAGAACGAGAAGAAATCTTATGTTCTCAAATATAATTTAGGCTCAAGAATCACCGAAATATGATTTATATATCTTGAGATATGGACGAGGGTTAATGGACATCCTTGAGAGAAATAATTAAATGCGAATCTTAACAAGAATAGAAAAGAAAAAACAAAGCTCTACAACTCCTTATTGCACTCGCCACAATTCCAATTCTTGGGATTAAAATTGATAAGAAGGATTAAACTAAGGATGAACCCTAATTCTCTCACGAAAATATCAAGTGTGATGAGATCCATGATGGGAGCTAAGCCAGAAGATGGAATGTGGATCCTCTTGAAGTGCCACCTGAACCGATCACAAGAACTCGAGCGAAACGATTCAAGGAAGCACTTAACGGGTTGATAAAGAATGTCTACGAAGTCGAAAAGGATTGGAGCAATCATGAAGCTGAAATGGATTGGAAGAACCATGGGAATGCCCTTGCTCTTGTACAAGTCATAACGGATACGGGTTGAAGAGAATGTGTCTTTACAAGGCACGACCGTGTAGTAAGTCTGGAGGTTACATAGAATAATACACGGTTCAAAGGCACGGTCGTGTATGGCGTCAAGAATATCCATAGAAACATACACGTCTAGAAGGCACTGCCGTGTATATGCTTTACGCCGGCTCCAACACCGCCGACCTTTACTCCAACGCTGCCGGCCTTCACTCTTACGCCGCCGGCCTTTAAGTCCCTGTTTTGTTATTTTTCTGCAACTTAATGAAGTTATGTCATTTTGGGCCTTTATTGTTACGAATTGTAAACCCTAATATAAAGCTCCTAGGGTTTAGAACAGATGGAATATAGAACATACAACATTGAAGTTTGAAAAAAACACTTTTGAGAGAATTCCTCTCCTGGTTCTTTAAAGAACTACTATAGAACTTATCGGATTTTCTTCTGTCGCATTCATCCCAACTTATCAATCGGTCTTTCATCCCAATTATGGTGTCTACATAATATACCAAGGTTCTTGCCTCACTTATAGGCAATGGATCGCAGTTTCCACTCGATTGTTTGGCATCTTGGGTAGCAATTCCGAACGTATTGGTATTGGGTTTCGTCACACGTTGGCGTGGTTCGTATCAGTTTGGTATCAGAGCCTAGGTTTGTTAAAACATCAGTTCGGTTTAAGGAAGGTAACATCAGAACCCTAAGTCCAATCGTTCATATCAATTGTTCATACTTAATTTCATAGTGTTAATTTGTCTATTGAAAGTGTAGTGTCTCCTATCCATTTTTTGTTACAAAAAAAAAAAAAAGAATCACGACAAAAAAAAAAAAGAGGAACGTGATCAAGAGCAACAAAAAAAAAATTGGAAAGAAAAAAAGAGGAAAATTTCGAGCCCTAGAGTTGTTTTGAATTCTACGGTAGGGAATTGGTGTAGTTTGGGTTAGTTCCAAGAGAATTGAGAAGAGGAATTGGTGAATTGATATCACTATTGCTTGTGAGAATACACGAGTGACTGTACGATATCATCCTTGGAGCGAAACACGTAAGGGAGTGTAACGTGAGGCTTAATCATATATATATTTGTGTTCATGCTAACCTTTTTTCTGCAGGAACTATCTCGAGGCAACATTCTCCTGAAAGTGAGAAGGGAAGGTTTGATGCTAGGTTAGTGATTGAGGCGTTGAGGGGTGAGATGAAGTGGATGTTTCAAGAGGGGATGGAACAAATTCATGAGACGGTAGAGCAAAGACTAGAGCAATCTAAAAACGTCTTCCAAGGGCGTAAGAGGGAGAGTTATTCTAGGAGAGTACCAAGGGGTGGAGATGAAATGTCGGATGATGAATTTGATGAACCTTCTATTAGGAGTTGATCGTTGCCAATCGTAGTTTTAATAAATTGAATTCTTGTTCTTAATCTTACTACGAAGCAATAGGCAAGCACACCTATTGTAGCATAATATAGCGAGTAAGCACAAGGTCGTCCCTCAGAGATACACCAACTACTAGTACTAACTCCATTCCTATTATCTAACCGCCACTTAAATATGTTTGTTGAAACTTAATTACTCTAATCTTAAAACTAATAACTCACTAACAACAATGGTTCTGAAGATTTATCAATTAACAAAAGCAACCTAGATCTTATTCTACTCCTTCTCTATCATGTAATTCATTAAATTTATGAAGATTGGCGTAATTGACTTCTTATACTGTCGAATTCTCTAGTCAAGTTAACTACTTTCTCAAGTATATTAACCTATGTAATCCTAGGTTTATCAAATAGGATCTCTCCTTAGTTAATAGCAACCTAGAATTGCATAAAGCACATGAATTGACATCAAAATAATCGATGTAAACAGAAGACTCTTGTTTCCAATCTCTAGAAGAACAATCAAATCTCATTAATTGCATTAAATCTAATCATAAGAGCAATTTCTCAATTAACTAATATGATATCATGCATAAATTCATATTCTAGATCTATGAATCTAAGAAACAATTGAAGGGCATGCAATTAATCATAAGAAAGCCAACAACTTCGCATTAAAAACCAAATCTTCATCACATGACAGAGAAGTTTCAAATAAAATCTAGATTTAGGGTCTACTCCTCCATAAATTGGACAAAAGAAATGCAATTACTGGAAGAATAAATAAAATTCATAGTCACAACCCTTAAAGATAGAATCTTCTTCTTCGTGGGTCTTCAATCTCCTTTGGAATCGACAGAATCTTCTTTCCTTTGCTGTTATGAGAGTCAGAGCAAATAAAAAATTCGTAACCTCGTTTCTAGGGCAAACTAACGATCTATTTATACACATACCCCAGTTGGATATATACACGAGCGGATACACGAGTAGTGTATCTCGTTCATGTATCTCATGCTTGCTTCCAAGTGTCCTTATGTGAATATACACGAGCCAATACATGGGAGTGTACATTGGTCGTGTATTTGAAACATCGTTGAACAGCAGCAAAACTTAGATACACAAGCAATGTACATGGGCGTGTACTTTGCTCGTGTATTTTCTAGACATCCGCTTCAGTATACACAAGCAAAGTACATGGGCGTGTATCTCGCTTGTGTACTTTCCAGAATTCTTTTCTTCACATGTAATGTATCTAATTCCTTCCAAACTTGATCCGACTCTTCAAAACTCCTTCCCTTAGCTCCAAAATACTCTAGAAGATCTTGAAATTAACATTCATTCCATTAAGCATCCTTTTCTTCAACAAATCATCTAAAAATTCAATAATAAAGCACAATTTCATTACTCTAGATAAGGGTATTTTGCGACTTATCAAACTTCCCCACACTTAAGTCTTTGCTTGTCCTCAAGCAAAATAAAACATTAATCAAACTTCTCATTAATCATGATTATCATTACCAAATAATACTACTCACACATTAACATTTATGAATTTTAATCTTTAAAGCTCAATGCAATCCCTCAATCTAATGAGTGTGCTTCTCACTTTGTCGTGAAAGTATTGTAACAAAGATACTTTAGTCAAATTTCTAGGATTAATTAGAGTAGACCAATCTTTACCCTTGTCATTTAACAGTGGCTTTCATGATCAAAATTAGACACAAGATCAATTAGAGCAAAAGGAAACGTGGTACATTTCAACCACCACTAAAGAGTCTATAATCTTCTCAATTGTCTCTCTTAGTAAAGCAATCAATAATGAAAATACATTGCATCTATGTTTCCCTTGGATTCCTCCTCCTTTTTGGTTGATCTCTTCAAAGATTTTATTCTTTGTAATAGTTCACTGGTTTCATCCCTTTCTTCGTCACCCAAGTTAACGAACGTTATCCCCTCAATTGAGGGCGTTCCTTTGGGCTTAATTACTCGAGTTACAGGACCCTCAACTTTTGCCTTTATGGTATTTTATTTTGTTACAGTAATTTCCTCGGTCGGCCGATCCCAGGCCAGACGACCTTAGGTGACCAAGTTTTAAAGGAACCCCATCGAACCTCTATTACCTTAACTTATTATTTTGACTAGTTAGTAGCAAAGTCAAACTTCGCTCTTCTGAGGGACTAAAGCCTGCCCATACTAACCAATCCTTTATTTTTCAAGTATAACATGCTTTCATTAAATTATTACTTTAAAGAGATCTTCTAAGAAGGATCACCAAGAGAATCATTTCATTTGCCCTTTCATGAAAGATTAAATGGCTCTCAAGATCTTTGAGTTTCACAACGATTTTATCCCATAACTTTGACTAAGTATCAATGTTCCAAAGAAGACAAAGGTGACATGCACAACACTCTTTTAGAGGAATTCATTCACTAAATGCTAAAATACTATGTAATGTGCAATCATGATTTCAAAATTCGATTATCAAGCAAAAAGAAAAAAAAAACAGGGGAAAATTTTAAATGACTCATACAATTTAGCATAAACCATATCAAATTTCTTTAGTATCCCCTTCCCCACACTTAGATTGAGACATTGCCCCCAATGTCTTTATCATTCAAGAACGTAATGAGAAATAAAGCGATAAAAAGAAAAAATAAAAAGAAAAGGAACTAAGACTTCTCGGGATTAAACAGGTGATGGACCAATTGCATAGCTAGCAGAATGTCGATCATCTATATCAATGAAGCTTGCCAAGGAAAGTTATGGGACCATTTGCATTCACAGGATAGCACCTAGATCAGCAAAGTTCAACACAACAAAAACGAAAGGTAAGAGAGTAAATAGAGATCAGTCATTATTACAGTCATCCAGCAAGGAAGAGTCTAACTCAATAGAAAGAGGTCCTCAAATATGCAGAATAAAATAGTTAACTTAAAGTCATTCATCATTCCGAACTAGTCTTCTCATCTTCATCATCTTCATTCTCATCTGTTTCATCCTCTTCATCATCACTTTCCTCACCTTTGGCAAAGATTGGTTCCACTTCCTCAGTGGTTTCCTCAGTATCTTCTTCACTTTCTCGCTCGTTTTCCTTGTCTTTATCACTGCTAGCCTGATGGACGATCTGACTGTTCTAATAAGTTTAACCCTCTACTCAATCCTAGCTTACGATCAGTTCTCAGGTAAGTATACCTATCGACTAGCAGTATAGCATAGGAGTACAGGAATCGATCCCATGAAGACTTATAAGTACTAGTACTAACGATTCTCCTACTATCTAACTTCTCACTATTGATGATCTCAACTATCCTAATTATTGCCTAAACCTGAAAGAAACAAATAAAATGAACAAAGTAAATGTATTCAAACACTCCCTTAATTAATTCAATGATTTAAACATACCCTGCCCAAGATCCACCCCTAATTCTCATGCAGCTTTCATTCAATTCCAAACTATCCAATGATTAATACCCAATCTCTGATCTGCGGAGTTTCTTACACTAGATTAGAGTCTTTCTCAAGATCAATAATCTCTAATCCTAATTAAGCCAATTAAGATCTCTCTTTAATTAACATAATCAAGATTGCATTAGAATCCTAGGACTCTTAATTGAACCAGACCGCTATGACCTTGTTCAATACAGAAAACCTCCTATAACCTATCTCTAGGATTACAAGGGGTCTTTTTATTCATGCCAGATCCACTCTATTAAACGATTTCTCAATCTTAATAACAGAGATATAATTCCATCCTAATACTGCGCACATATCAAGATGAACAAACTATAATTGCAACATGAATAAACTCAAAGAGTAGAATTAATTATTGGACATTAATAATTCCGTCACATGACAATCGGGGGTTTCTCAAGGGAACAAGGATGAAACAATTAGCCACTCATGAATCTAATATGAAGAGCAAAACATAAAATAATTGAGTCCATAAAGAAAGTTCAAACACGAAATATCTTGGCTTCAAATCCGAAACTATTCTAGCAACAACTTCTCTTCTCTAGGGTTTCTCTTGTGCCGCCTCCCTTTCTCTCTCCTTAGGGTTGTTCTATTTATACTTCTTAAGGCATGGCCGAGCGTCTTCAGCTGGAAAGATACGACTGTATCTTTCCTTTTCCAAGTGAATCTCGTCAAGTGAATAACAGTCGCCTGGCACGCCTAACAGCACGGCCAGATTTAAAACCGTGTCTCCCTCTGGTCGAAAATATGTGACTCCTCAATCTTGCTCAGTGTTTGGCATGGCTAGGAGCACAGCTAGGAACACGGCTAACAACACGGCTAGAAGCACGGCTAGATTATAACTCGTGCCAAGTTCTGGAGCTTTCCACGTCTTCACAGCGTATGCCACGGCTTCAAGCACACCCATATCACAAGCCGTGCTTTCTTTCCAAGTGACGCTTTCATCTTCAGATGTGCCCACGGTTCATGACACGGCCGTGGCTTTCCTTGTGTTGTCCATGAGTAACTTTAACTTGATCTTTTAAGCTTCAATTATGCTCCTTTTGTGATCTTTCTCCTTCTCTTTGGTATTATACCCTGAAACATATATTTATCTGTTAAATACCGAATCCGCATTGATTTTATTCAAAAGACTATACAAATTCATCATTAATGACCATCATTTACAAGGGTTAATTTACTCTTATCAAATTTCCCCACACTTAAGGTTTTGCTTGTCCTCAAGCAAACACGGATTAAGAAAACCCAAAGGACCAGTTCTCATAAGTTCCCACAATCAATAAGATATTTCAGCATCATCGATTTCATGCTACACCTTAATCATTGATAATCTTTACTCAATCTTACCATTAGTTGTATACAAAATACAAATATTAAAATTCCTAAAGCTAATCCAAGTGAATCAAACTCTTACCCTTATCATTTAAGCTAAAATTCCCAAAGTCAGAATTGCTACAAGATCAAGACTAGTAAAATAAAGTATACGATCCTTTTAACCACTGTTGTAAGCAACACAATAGGGACTAAAGGCATGTTGTATCCACTTGTCTCCTAGCTCTTCCTTTCTGTTTCATCCAATTCTTAAGTTGATCTTAAGAATTTACCATTAAAGCACTTAACTAAGTTAACTGACCCATGTAACAAACTTTCGATCGATAATCCCGAGTTCATCACTCGAGTTAACAGACGTTATTCCCTCAGCGTAGAAGGCATCCCTCGGATTTACTTGTTCGAGTCTAATTAACTCATTTACTTAATTAATTAATTAAGACGGTTTCCTTGGTCAGTAAGTCCCAGACCAGGCGATCTTAGGCTACTAGGTTTTAAAAATACTCCTTCGAACCTCTACCATCTCAATCAATCAACTATCATTTATATAAGCTCTTTTAAGTTCATTTTTCTTAGACTTTTCTCATGACCCTTGTAGCGAGCTTTCAGCCATTGATCCCAAGTTCGTCACCCGAGTCAACAGATGTTATTCCCTAAAAAAGGCATCCCTCAGGCTTAATTACTCGAGTCTATGAGGCCAACTTTTGAACTTTCTTTTTCTTTTTTCTTTTTTTTTCAAAAATCACTAAGTTACAAGTATCATTTACGCCTTCACTCCAAGTTATATAGCTTACCTACTAGGCAAAAAGAAGGGCATACTAAACTCACTAGTGACCTTAATCCAATCTCACTTCCCGAAAGTAAAGGTTAAATGACAAGTAAGTTTACTTCACTTGGATTTCATCTTGTAATTTTAGCAACGTATCTCTAATACATAATAAGAGAATAAAAATTGTTAAAGATATTCCATAGGGGTATAAACAAATCTCAGCAGTTCTTAATTGTCAAAAGTCATCATCGATTATACCTTAATTAAGAGGAAATTACATTTTTGATTGCATAACCCTTGTATCCTAGTTTCATTTTCCTAACCCCCTTCCCCACACTTATAATAGACATTGTCCCCAATGTCCTCATGAAATGCATAAAGGGAAGCAAAGAATAAAAGCAAAAATAAAACAAAAAGAAAACGAAAAACTTCCCTGAATTCTCTTACAACGCAGATCGTTAACAGAAAGTCAAGCGACGAACAAGTAGAGTCATGAGAACCTCTGCTAAACGTGACGGGTCGGTGTACTTTGAAAGCCTGTATCTCATAACAATAACAACAAAACAACAAAGAAAACAAAACAAAACGAAAGAAACTCACAATCGACTGAACATAAAGCTAACTATCATCAGCATTTTCTATTTCAAACATTAGTGGTTGGTCAGTTTTCCAGAATCAGACAAATCAGGACAGTAAAAACAAAAGTAAGACGGCTATTCTATACAATGGTCCAAATCTCCCGGGTTCAACTTCCATCGATCCACTCGCGAGATCAGCTGCTGAAGTCATCATCCGATAGCAATGGTACAGTGCCCGATCGGCAAGGAGAATCAGATCCAATCACCTCAGTATTCTGCTGATTGCTTGCTTCGGCAGTCGCAACTGTGTGACTTTCATGTCGTGCCATGAAAGCTGCACCCGAGGATTCTCCAACATGAAAACCGGTATCATATGCACCACTCGAGTGACGATCTCCTCCAGAAACCACCCGAGTAGATTGTGATGCTACGTCCTCATCGCTAGAGCCACCACATGGGGGAAGATCTACCCCCAATTTCTCACCAATACGGGATAAACAAGTGACTAAATAACTCTTCAAACCTTTCACCTTCTTTGACTGCCTGGCTTGTTCTCTTTTAATTTCTTCCAAATCTGCAGTCAATCTCTTTACCGAATTTGCTAGCTCCTGATTTGGTCTGGCCTGCTCTCGAGCTTGCTCTTGAGCTCGCTCTTGCTCCTCACCTTGCTCGGGTTCTATCTCCGGCTCTTGTTGTTCAGCAGACACACCCGTTATGCGAAACCTCCACCTTCGCAAAACACTCTCAGGGAGAGAGGTGCTCCTTCCACAACTGTCCTTGGGAACCTGGGTTGGAAAAACACCATAATTTTTCAAAATACGAGTAATCCAAGAGCCGACAAAAACCTTGTGGTGCCCCAGATTGCATTGTTTTTTTCAAACACCAAACAGCTGCTAATCCGATATTAACCCGAGTACCCGTAATCATACTCCACAGCTGGTATAGGTCCGAAGCATTCACAACCCCTTAAGAATCACCTCTACCAGTGGTTAAACGGGCCAGAATGTAATGGAGTACACGTACGGCAGGATCCCTTAAATGGCTCCCCTTAGATTTGGAAGGGTCATATATACCATTTCCTATACTATTCCACACTCCATGCTGCAGTAGGCCCCTAGGAAAGGCATCTAGAAGCTGCGCAAATTCATTGGAGTCGATAAACTCATCGTCGTAAATACCCAAGCACTTGATGAAGTCTCTCATTTCAACATGGTGGTAACTCCCTTGGCAGTAGAAGGAGACCACGTTATCAAGCTGGGTATGCCGGCTAAAACTAGGCTTGAATGTGGCGACAAAATCATAACTTAGCGAAGAATACACATCCTCCTCAATGCTCAGAAATGCTCTCCAAGCGTGATCATTTAAGAAATGATCAAATCGTTCCACTAACCCATACCTAGCTAGCACTTCCCAACCAACTACTACATTAGGCATAAATACCTTCTTTTCTCGCACTATATCATACTTACCTTCGTCCTCCCTCCGCAAGTTAGGAGGGTAGCGTCGCATGGTCTTAGAGGAACCACCAGTTGAACGGGGTTGAGCATTTTTGCGCGCCACAATCTTAGTCCTAGGCATCTTGACTACGCTATGCTCAAGAAATCTCGACAGAGTGATGAATGATGTTCTGCAATAGAGAGGGAAGGAAAAAGAACGAAGATGCAGAGAGAGGTGATGTGGGAATGAAGAGAGAAATGAAGGGAAAGGTGTTTTATGTCTGGAGACGTACGAACCTTAAAAGGCTATTGACGACACGGCCTCAAAACTGGGCGTGTTATAAGCCATGCCATACACTGCTCTATATAAAAGAACATGAAAAAGTCTTACCTTCTGGCACGGCTTATGGCTTGGCCGTGCCGGTAACCGTGCTATCCACTGCTCTATATAAAAGAACTTGGACAAATCTTACCTTATGGCACGGCTTGTGGCACGACTTGTGCTTTGGACGTGCCTTTAACCGTGTCATCCCTTGGACTGAAACACCTTTCACAAATGCCCTTACCCTTTGGTGTGGCTTAGACCATATCATACCCTCTTTGTTAAAATCTTACCTGAAAAACTACCACTCACAAATGTAATGATGATGACTGCAAAAAAAAAAGAAAAACTAACCTAGTAGATGCATGGGTTGCCTCCCAGCCAGCGCTTTTGTTTAACGTCTTTGGCTCGACCTAAGGAATTGAAAGAGGTCAGTTATGGATTCGAATAAGGGACAACTCCGCTCTTTCTTCAAAGACCCTCTTGTCTCCTAAGTAATGTTTAAGTCTCTGTCCATTGACCTTGAAAATACCCTTTTCAGGGTGTTCTAACTCCACCGTGCCATAAGGGAAAACGTTCTTTACCCGAAAAGGACCTGACCATTTTGATTTGAGTTTCCCCGAAAAAAGTTTTAACCTGGAGTTGAATAGCAATACCATATCTCCTTCCTCAATGTGCTTGTGCTGGCGTAACCTTGCGTCATGATGTGCTTTGGCTCTCTCCTTATAGAAACTAGCGTTGTCATATGCTGTAAGTCTTAACTCATCAAGCTCATTAATCTGCCTCTTCCTGTGAGCTCCTGACTTATCGAGATTGAGATTGAAAGTCTTGATTGCCCAGAACGCCCGATGCTGAATCTCAACTGGTAAATGACACGCTTTCCCATATACTAACCAGAAAGGAGTTGTATTAAGTGGTGTTTTGTAGGCCGTCCTATAAGCCCATAACGCATCATCTAACCTGTCTGCCCAATCTCGCCCATGCTGGAGAGTTGATCTCATTAAGATGTGCTTTAGCTTTCTATTTGTCAACTCTACTTGCCCACTTGTCTGTGGATGATAAGGAGTGGTGAGACGGTGAGTCACTCCATATCTTTTCAAGACTTTTTCAATTTGAGAGTTGCAAAAATGTGTACCTCGATCACTAATTAGTGCTTGAGGCACCCCAAAACGGCAAAAGAGCTTCTTGAGGAACTTGACAACCACCTTAGCATCATTTGTTGGTAGAGCTTGTGCTTCAGCCCACTTAGACACATAATCCACTGCTACCAATATATACTTGTTTCCATACGAAGGAGGAAATGGTCCCATAAAATCAATACCCCATACATCAAACACCTCACACTCCAGAATATAGTGCTGTAGCATTTCGTCCCTTCTTGAAATGTTTCCATCTCTCTGGCATCGATCGCACTGAGCTACAAAATTTTGGGCATCCTTGAATACTGACGGCAAATAAAAACCAGCTTCAAGTACTTTGTGGCCTATCCTATTGGCACGATGGTGTCCTCCAGTGGGTCCACTATGGCAATGGTTCAAGATCTCCCATCCTTCCTCATGTGAGACACAACGCCTAATCAATTAGTCTGAGCAATACCTGAACAAGTAAGGGTCTTCCTAATAATAATACTTCAGGTCAGTAAAGAACTTCTTTTTCTGTTGCCTAGTTGTCCTGTGGAAGGACCGTAGCCACTAGATAGTTGGCCATGTCTGCAAACCATGGGGACTCCGAACCGCTAACTTTGTTTACAGAATATAAATTCTCCTCAGGGAATCTATCGTTAATATCTTCTTCCTTCAGCTGCTCTACACATGAGTTCTCCAATTGAGATAGATGATCCGCTGCGAGGTTTTCTACTCCCTTCTTATCTCCGATCTCAAGGTTGAATTCTTGCAATAGGAGTATCCACCTGATGAGGCGGGGTTTTGCATCCATCTTGGTCATTAAATATCTCAATGCGGAGTGGTCAGTATACACTATCACCTTAGAATAAACAAGATAAGATCGGAATTTGTCAAAAGCAAACACTACTGCCAATAACTCCTTCTTAGTAGTGGTATAATTCTCTTGAGCCCCGGTTAGAGTTTGCTGGCATAGTATATCGGTTGGAAATACTTATCCTTTCTTTGACCCAGTACAGCTCCTACAGCATAGTCGCTGGCATCGCACATCAGTTCAAATGGTAGGTTCCAATCTGGCGCCACCATGATTGGAGCTTTGGTCAGTTTCTCCTTCAACGCCTCAAAGGCTTGGAGACATTCATCATTGAAATCAAAGGCTATGTTCTTCTCCAGCAACCTGGTGAGAGGACGAGCAATTTTGGCAAAATCCTTGATGAACCGTCTATAGAATCCAGCATGTCCCAGAAAACTCCGAATAGCTTTAACCGAAGAGGGTGGGGGAAGTTTGGCTATAGTATCAACCTTGGCGTTGTCTACTTCAATCCCCTACTGAGATATTTTGTGTCCTAAGATAATACCTTCAGTCACCATGAAGTGACATTTCTCCCAATTCAAGACTAAGTTAGTTTCTTCACAACGTATGAGCACCCTTTCCAAATTCTGTAGGCAAGAATCAAATGAATCCCCAAACACGGAAAAGTCATCCATGAATACTTCCATAATATCTTCAACCAGATCTTCAAAAATCGCTAACATGCACCGTTGAAAGGTGGTCAGCCTATTACATAATCCAAATGGCATCCTCTTGTAAGCAAATGTGCCATAGGGACATGTAAAGGTAGTTTTCTCTTAATCTTCAAGGGCAATCTGAATCTGGTAATATCCTGACATCCCATCAAGAAAACAGTAAAACATATGTCCAGCGAGCCTCTCCAACATCTGATCGACAAAAGGTAAAGGAAAATGATCCTTACGAGTGGCTTCATTTAATTTGCGATAGTCAATGCATACTCACCATCCCGTCACCGTCCTCATTGGTATAAGCTCATTATTCTCATTCTAGACTACCGTCATTCCACCTTTCTTTGGCACCACCTGGACGGGGCTTACCCATGAACTATTAGAAATGGGATAAATTAGCCCAGCATCTAACAATTTGATTACCTCTTTCTTAACAACTTCTTTCATGTTTGGATTAAGTCGTCTTTGAGCTTGCACCACTGGTTTGAAATTGTCTTCCATTAGGATTTTGTGTGTGCAAAAAGATGGACTAACCCCTTGGATATCCGTGATTTTCCATGCCAAAGCACGCTTATGCTCCTTCAAGATCTTCAAGAGCTTTTCCTTCTGACCAATGGTTAGCCCGGCTGCAATGATGACCGGCAACTGAGAATCCTTCTCTAAGAAAGCATACTCCAGATAGTCAGGGAGTTGCTTCAGCTCCAGAATTGGAGGATCTTCAATAGAGGGCTTCAATCTGGTAACATCTCCTGCATCAATATTCTCCCTTTCTGGTTTTATCCCAAGTTCATCCTTGCCATCAAGATGAGTCAACATTTCTTGTATTGCACAATCTTCTGTCTCTTCAATATTGCATACTTGCAAACTCAACCCTAATGGATCCTTGCATAAGATATCTTCCACAACGGTATCAGTTACATCAATTGCATAACAAGTGTCATCAGAATCTACCGATTTCTTCATCACAGCTGGGATTTGTATCACTAACTCGTCTCCCCCAATGCGCAGCACTAATCGGCCCTCAGCTACATCAATGATTGCTCGGGCTGTGGCTAAAAAGGGGCATCCCAAGATCAGAGGAACTTCAGTGTCAACATCCATGTCCAGGATCACAAAATCAACCGGGAAGATGAAAGTTTCCACTTTTACTAACACATCTCCAATAACCCCTCTAGGAAACTTCACTGATCGGTCGGCCAATTGAAGGCTCATCCGTGTAGGCTTTGGCTCCCCTAATCCCAGCTTTTGAAAAGGGGAATATGGCATCAGATTTATACTAGCTCCCAAATCTGCTAATGCTTTTTCTACGGGTAAATTACCAATGAAACATGGTATGGCGAAACTCCCTGGATCTTTCAATTTCTTTGGAAGTTTGTTTAGTAAAATTGCAGAACAATTCGCACCAATTGTTGCAGTGGAGATCTCTTCCATCTTCTTCTTATTAGATAGTAAATCTTTCAAGAACTTGGCATACCGGGGCATCTGAGAAAGGGCTTCCACAAGTGGTAAGTTGATATGTAACTGTTTGAACAAATCCAAAAACTTACCGAAATGTTCCCGATCTTTGTCGTTCCGCAGCCTAGCAGGATATGGCAATGGGGGTTTATAGGGTTGGACGATAGGTATCTTCTCATCTTCCGAGTCTTTTGTTCTTTCCTCTATAACTCTGCCCTTTTCTGCTTTATCAACAGTCTCCTTCCCCTTCCTACTAACAGAGGTTTCCCCACACTTGTCTGATTTCACTTCTTTTCCACTCCTAAGAGTTACTGCCTTCACGTGTTCCCTTGGGTTAGTCTCTGTATTTCCAGGAAGAGACCCTTGTGGTCGCTCAGCAAGCGCTTTAGAGATCTGCCCCATCTGGTTTTCCAAGTTGTGGATTGAGGCTTCATGATTCCTTAGAGCGGCCTCAGTGGATTGCTGGCGTTACTCCGACGCTTGAATGAACTTCACAATCATATCCTCAAGGTTAGACTTCTTTTCTTGGAAAGGAAGTGGAGCTGGTCTTTAGAATCCTAGAGCAGGTGCATTACCCCTTTGAGATTGCTGATTACTCCAGGAGAAATTGGGATGATTACGCCATCCTGGATTATATGTGTTACTATAGGGATTGTTCTGTGATCTAGTGGGATTTCCTACATACTCAACACGCTCTGTCACTTCAGACACCGCATTGTTGGAATGAGGTTCAATTGAGCAGTATTGGGATGATTGGGATACAGCCATCCCTTCAACTTTTGAAGTGAGCGCATCTACTTTTGCTGCAATTGATGTCATCAAATCAACCTCATAAATGCCCGCTACCCTGTGCTTTTGTCTACCATGGCTCCATTGGTGATTATTTTTTGCCATGTTCTCAAACAAACTCAATGACTCCTCCGGCGTTTTCACATTTAAAGTACCCCCAGCCGCAGCATCAATTGTCTACCGAGTTGCATAGTCAAGCCCGTTATAGAAGGTGGTAACTTGCAGCCAATTAGGCATTTGGTGATGTGGACACCGCCTAAGAAGATCCTTGAATCTGATCCATGCTTCATGTAGGGGCCCGTGATCTAGTTGGGTGAATGATGTGATATCATTTCTCAACTTGGCAATTTTCGATGGTGGGAAATAATAGTCCAGGAAAGTCTCCGCCATCTAGGTCCAAGTGGTTATGGAATCCCAGTTTAGTGAACTAAACCACTGCCTTGCTTTCCCTCGGAGAGTAAAAGGGAAAAGTCGCAATTTCAGTGCTTCCTCAGATATTCCGTTTTGCTTGACAGTTGCACAAATATCCAAGAACATCTGAATGTGCGCATGAGGATCCTCGTCAGACAAACCGTCAAACTGGCATTGGTTGTGAATCATATGCATTGTAGAGGCCTTGATTTCGAAGTTGTTGGCCTCTATTGCTGGTTGCACAATACACGACCCAGTGCTGCTCAGAGTAGGACGAGCGTATTCAACCATCGTTCTTCGTTCATCTGCCATTGGCCTAATTTCTCTCAATCGCCTTCTAAAGGTTTGGTCAATTTCAGGATCAAAGTCAAGAAGCTTAGATGAAGAGCTCCTTGTCGTAAACCGCGACAGACAAACTATAAACTTAGTTTCCTCAACAAATTTGAATGGAAGCACGAATGAAGTTAATGTAAATAACTAACTAAAAAAAAAAAATTATAGTTAAAGTAGTAAGTGTCAAGTTTTCCTAATATTACAAGTCCCCGGCAACGGCGCCAAAAACTTGATGGACGATCTGACCGTTCTAACAAGTTTAACCCTCTACTCAATCCTAGCTTACGATCAGTTCTCAGGCAAGTATACCTATCGACTAGCAGTATAGCATAGGAGTACAGGTATCGATCCCACGAAGACTTATAAGTACTAGTACTAACGATTCTTCTACTATCTAACTTCTCACTATTGATGATCTCAACTATCCTAATTATTGCCTAAACCTGAAAGAAACAAATAAAATGAACAAAGTAAATGTATTCAAACACTCCCTTAATTAATTCAATGATTTAAACATACCCTGCCCAAGATCCACCCCTAATTCTCATGCAGCTTTTATTCAATTCCAAACTATCCAATGATTAATACCCAATCTCTTATCTGCAGAGTTTCTTACACTAGATTAGAGTCTTTCTCAAGATCAATAATCTCTAATCCTAATTAAGCCAATTAAGATCTCTCTTCAATTAACATAATCAAGATTGCATTAGAATCCTAGGACTCTCAATTGAACCAGACCGCTATGACCTTGTTCAATACAGAAAACCTCCTATAACCTATCTCTAGGATTACAAGGGGTCTTTTTATTCATGCCAAATCCACTCTATTAAACGATTTCTCAATCTTAATAACAGAGATATAATTCCATCCTAATATTGCGCACATATCAAGATGAACAAACTATAATTGCAACATGAATAAACTCAAAGAATAGAATTAATTATTGAACATTAATAATTTCGTCACATGACAATCGGGGGTTTCTCAAGGGAATAGGGATGAAACAATTAGCCACTCATGAATCTAATATGAAGAGCAAAACATAAAATAATTGAGTCCATAAAGAATATTCAAACACGAAATATCTTGGCTTCAAATCCGAAACTATTCTAGCAATAGCTTCTCTTCTCTAGGGTTTCTCTTATGCCGCCTCCCTTTCTCTCTCCTTAGGGTTGTTCTATTTATACTTCTTAAGGCATGGCCGAGCGTCTTCAGCTGGAAAGATACGACCGTATCTTTCCTTTTCCAAGTGAATCTCGTCAAGTGAATAACAGTTGCCTGGCACGCCTAACAGCACGGCCAGATTTAAAACCGTGTCTCCCTCTAGTCGAAAATATGTGACTCCTCAATCTTGCTCAGTGTTTGGCACGGCTAGGAGCACAGCTAGGAACACGACTAACAACATGGCTAGAAGCACGGCTAGATTATAACCCGTGCCAAGTTCTGGAGCTTTCCACATCTTCACAGCGTATGCCACGGCTTCAAGCACACCCATATCACAAGCCGTGCTTTCTTTCCAAGTGACGCTTTCATCTTCAGATGTGCCCACGGTTCATGACACGGCCGTGGCTTTCCTTGTGTTGTCCATGAGTAACTTTAACTTGATCTTTTAAGCTTCAATTATGCTCCTTTTGTGATCTTTCTCCTTCTCTTAGGTGTTATACCCTGAAACATATATTTATCTGTTAAATACCGAATCCGCATTGATTTTATTCAAAAGACTATACAAATTCATCATTAATGCCCATGATTTACAAGGGTTAATTTACTCTTATCATAGCCTCAACTTCCTCTTGAGCTTCAGAGGAAGAGGCATAAGTGGGCAAACTGGCTTGCCCCGCTGGGAAGCACTTAGCCAGCGACTAGAAAGTGTGAACTACAAATTTTCTAAATTTTCTTTCTTTCTTTTTCAACCCCTGTAGTTGAACTTTCATCTCACCTTGGGTCTTCTCAATGGATGCCAAGTGGTCAAGTACCCGCTCCGATGTAGGAATAGAAGACTCACCAGGTGAAGACAAGGAAGGAGCAGTTTTGGAGGATTGTGCAGAAGGATGCGGCCTACAAGAAGTGCGGGAAGTTCCTGTGATTGTTTTCACTCCCCACTTGGCAAACAGCCCATCAGAGATTCTTTCCTGATTGCACTTGGCAGCCTCTGGCCCAGTGTCTTGGAAAATGTCCATGTTCTTCAACAAATGAGTGATGAAGCTTGATAAGATCACATTATACTTATATTTTCTTTTGGACTTATATTAAATTTATTTCAATATTATAAGAAAATATAAAGAAATGATATTTAATGGTGTTTATTGTGAAAATTCAGGTTTTGAGGACCCAAAAGTAAATTACAAGTTAATTGGAGGAGTTTTTCACAAAATTGAAGAAGCGAGCAGAGGATTGCACTGAAGGCCGCCGGCCTTAGGCTGACCTACATTTAAGGCCGCCGGCCTTGAGCCGGCCTATATTAAACTGGCCTTAAAAAGCATTAAAGCCGTCGGCCATAAAGCCGGCCTTCATTACTCCCCGGATATCCATTGCGAAAATCTCTCCAAAATCGTATGTTAATTAATTTGCTGACTCAACTCCTCATCAGATCAACCTTATCCTCCTCCTCTTTGGATCTATAAATAGGCCCCTTATGTGAACCTTGGAAGCATCCCTTTTGTTTAGCACCCTTTGTTTTTCTTCTTTGTTTTAGCATCATTTGTCTTTCTTTTGAATCATTAGAATTCCCTTAGGAACTTTAGGATTTTACATTCTCTTTAATTCCTTTACATTTCATGTTATTCCAAATTTTAGTTTGAAGAAAGAATGTTATTTTGCTGAAGTTTGCTTTCAATTGAAGAATTTGAGGAATCATTTTGGAAGATTGAAGTTCTACAAACTCTTGAAGATTATAGCAATTGTTTCATTTACTTTATTTTCTTTTTTGCCATTTATTAGTTTATTCTTGTTGTTAAATATGAATTCCATTGCACCTCTTTATTTCAATTGTTTTTATGCAACTCATACTATAATGTTCTAAATCATCCTTGTGGGAAACATGATGAAGCCATAATTCAAACTAAAATGATCATTGTATTCATGTTATAGGAAATATAGATATACGGAATTTTCATATAAGAAGTCCTACTATGAATTGTATTTTGTAATTGAAATCAATGCATAGGAATGTAAATGACTCGAAAGAGAAATTTAGGTTTTATCAGGAATTCCTAAGTAAGATTTAATAATTCATGTGGAAGCATCGTTATTGAATTTTATTAGAAATTGACCTAAGTGTTTCATGAAATATTTTGATTAAATTTTTCACTAAGGGATTAGGAGAAATTATTTTAAAGATATTAGGAAATCATATAATTGGGAAATTTATGATTGTGAATTAGAATCCTCATTTGATTTTAATTAGCGGAGCTATTAAATTAAATTGGGGGTAACATTACTTTAAAACTTGATAAAGGATTAAGGTTTTGTTAATTTCTTGTGAAAATCCATATAGCTATGAGTTATTATAACATGAAGGCAATATGATTAGTAGAATTAGGGTAGATTCTATTTCCCACCATCAATTCATCATTTTTCAAACACAATTCTCTTTTTGAGCATTTAGTATAATTCATTCAATTCTCATCAAATATCATTGCCTAAATAATAGTAGAAATTGATAAAGGTCTATTACTTAATCAATCTTTGTGGTTCGACACTCTTCTCTCACTATATTACTTGATCCGATCCGGTACACTTGCCGGTATTTATTCATGCTCATTTTATATCCCTTTTGCGTGGATCAAGTTTTTGGCGCCGTTGCCGGCGATTGATTAATATTAGACCATCTCCAGATTCTTTTGTTAATTTAGGTGCAATTATTTTGTTATTTAATTTGTTATCATTGTGTGATCGTTTCCTGTTCTCTTTGAATTTCTTTTTATGCGCAAGAGTAGAAGTGCTGAACTTCTACCAATTAATCTTGAGATAGAACGCACCTTGCGACAACTTAGAAGAGAGCAGAGAAGAAATGAAGAAGAGAACATGGCAGATGAGAACAACAATCGGATTCTGGGTGTTGGTAGAGCACTTCGGGAATACACGATACCTGTTGTTTCAGGTCCTGCAATAAGAAGACCGACAATTCAGGCTAACAATTTTGAGTTAAAACCAGCACTCGTTCAAATGGTTCAATCAAATCAATTTGGAGGATATCCAAATGAGAGTCCTGATGAGCATATTGTAGTATTTCTTCAATATTGTAATATAGTGAAAATGAATAATGTATTTGAAGATGTAATTAGGCTACAACTTTTTCCGTTTTCACTTAAAGAAAAAGCTAGGGCTTGGTACAATTCATTGCCACAAGACTCTGTAACCACTTGGGTTGATCTCTCATTTAAATTTTTAAGGAGATTTTTTCCACCAGCTAGAACTGCTAAGTTAAGAAATGACATCACAAACTTCACTAAGTTTAGTGGTGAATCACTTTATGAAGCATGGGAAAGATTCAAGCAGGCAATTAGAAAATGCCCCCATCATGGATTACCAGATAATCTCCTTATTGAGATATTCTATCTCAGTTTAGATGATACATTGAGATCTCTGGTAGATGCTGCTTCTGGTGGTGCACTAATGAGTAAGACATATGATGAGGCTAGTGCTTTGATAGATGAAATGGCCTCTAGTGCACAGAATTGGCAACATGAAAGAGGTCAGTCTAAAGTGGCATTTGTCAATGACATGGACACCTTAACAGCTCAGATTTTTGCTCTTACTGCCTAAGTAAGTAAACTCACCTCTACACCTTCTTTTAATGTTAATCAAATTTATTGTTATGAGTTTTGCTCAGGACCACACTCAACTCTTGAGTGCCCATCTGGAAACTTTTCCTCCTCATCCTATAGAGAGCAAGTAAATTTTGTCAACAATTTCCAAAGAGGAAATCAAGGACCTTATTCAAACACCTATAATCCAGGGTGGCGTAATCATCCAAATTTCTCATGGCGAAATGATAACAATGCACTTAAACCCCCTGGATTTCAAAAGCAAGGTCCTAATCATAATGCTCCCCATCAACAATATCTTAATCATAATACCTCTTCTCAGCAAGGTCAGTCTAAAATGGAAGAACTCATGATAACTTATATGTAGAAGACTGACACAATGTTGCAAAATCAACAAGCCACCATTAGGAATCTTGAAAATCAGCTTAGTCAAATGTCTCAATAGTTGAGTAATAGACCATCTGGGTCTTTGCCTAGCAATACTGAGCAGAATCCTAAGGGTGTAAATGCTATTATGCTAAGAAGTGGTAAGGAATTGGTTGATAAGAAACTTGAGGAAGAAGAGGTTAACCTAGAGAAAGATAAAGGGAAACAAAAGGAAGAGGAACCAAAGCAAAATTCACCAAAAGTGCAAGCATATGTTCCTCCTATTCCTTTCCCAGGAAGGCTGAAGCAATAGCAATTGGATTCACAATTTGCTAAATTTTTAGAAGTCTTTAAAAAATTGCAAATTAACATTCCTTTTGCAGAGGCACTTCAGCAGATGCCATCATATGCTAGGTTCATGAAGGATTTACTCACAAAGAAGAGGAAGATTGAAGGGAATGAACCAGTGATGCTTATAGGGGAATGTTCTATGATCTTACAAAAGAATTTATCCAATTTGCCAAGAAAACAAAGAGATCAGGGAAGTTCTACTGTTCCTTGCACTATCGGTAATTTTAATTTTGATAAAGTACTTATAGATTCTGGTGCAAGTATAAATTTAATGCCTCTGTCCATTTTCAAAAAACTAGGACTTGGAGAATGTGAGGAGACGCACGTCACCTTACAACTTGTAGATAGAAGTGTCAAGTACCCAAAGGGTATAGTGGAGAATGTCCTAGTAAAAGTGGACAAATTCATCTTTCCAGTTAACTTTATAGTCTTGGAAATGGAAGAAGATAGAAAGGTACCCATGATCTTAGGAAGACCACTCCTGGCAACAGGTAAGGCATTGATTGATGTGGAACAAGGTAAGCTTAATTTGAGAGTTATGGATGAACAAGTTACGTTTAATGTGTATGAAGCTACAAAGAAATTTGATGACTATAAATCCTGTTACACTATTGATAGTGTTGATGAGCTTTCCTCTGAGTTCATGGAAGAGAATGCAGATGTGGATACGATGGAGTCAGTTCTTAGGGATTTAGATGATTGGAGTGATGATGAGGATGAACCCCAAGGAGAACATGCTGAACAAGTTTATGAATTCAAGACTCGACACTATGAGGAGCTGGGGACCACTGAGAAGAAACCGATGCCGTCATTGACACAACCCCCGGTGCTTGAACTTAAACCTTTGCCTGGTCATTTAAAGTATTCTTATCTCGGAGCAAAGGATACTTTGCCAATAATCATTTCTTCTTCTTTGACAGGTGATCAAGAGCAACAACTTTTGGATGTTCTAAGAGAACATAAGGAAGCTATCGGGTGGACCATTGCTGATATTAAGGGAATTAGCCCTTCAATTTGTACTCATAGGATATTTCTTGAAGCTGAGTGTAAACCTATAGTACAACCATAAAGAAGACTTAACCCAACTCTTAAGGAAGTTGTAAAAAAAGAAGTGCTTAAATTGTTAGATGCAGGCATTATTTTTCCAATTTCTGATAGTAAATGGGTTAGTCTTGCCCAAGTTGTACCAAAAAAAGGTGGTATGATTGTAGTACAAAATGAGGCTAATGAATTAATTCCCACTCGCACTGTAACTGGTTGGAGAGTCTGTATAGACTATAGAAAACTGAATGATGCTACCCGCAAAGATCATTTCCCCCTCCCTTTTATAGATCAGATGTTAGAAAAACTTGTAGGGCATGATTATTACTGCTTTTTAGATGGTTATTCTGGCTACAATCAAATCCATATAGCACCCGAGGACCAGGAGAAAACCACCTTTACTTGTCCCTATGGCACATTTGCTTTTAGGAGAATGCCCTTTGGTCTTTGTAATGCACCCGCTACATTTCAAAGATGCATGATGTCCATATTTTCTGACATGATAGAAAATTTCATTGAAATATTCATGGATGATTTTTCTGTTTTTGGGAAGTCATTCGAAACATGTCTGACAAATTTAGGATGTGTGCTTAAGAGATGCAAGGAAACTAATCTGCTTCTTAATTGGGAAAAATGCCATTTCATGGTAAGAGAGGGAATAGTCTTAGGGCACAAAGTATCTAAGCAGGGAATTGAGGTTGACAGGGCAAAAGTAGAGGTAATAGAGAAGCTACCACCACCTACTACAGTGAAAGGAATCAGAAGCTTCTTGGGACATGCTGGCTTCTACAGGAGATTTATTAGGGACTTCTCTAAAATCTCAAGACCTCTTTGTAATTTACTAGAAAAAGATTCTACCTTTATTTTTTATGATAATTGTTTGCAGGCATTTAATCTATTGAAGGAGAAGCTCACTACTGTACCAGTGACTGTTGCACCTGATTGGGAGCTTCCCTTCGAGTTGATGTGCGATGCCAGCGACTATGCTGTAGGAGCGGTACTTGGACAAAGGAAAGATAAGTCATTTCATGTAATATACTATGCGAGTAGAACCTTAAATGAGGCCCAAAGGAATTATGCCACAACTGAAAAAGAACTTTTAGCAGTCATATTTGCATGCGATAAATTCCGGCCTTACCTAATAGGTTCTAAAATCATAGTATATACTGACCATGTTGCCCTTAAGTATTTATTTGCTAAAGCTGGTGCTAAACCTAGGTTAATTCGATGGATTCTACTATTGCAAGAATTTAACCTGGAAATTAAAGATAAGAAGGGAACTGAAAATGTGGTAGCTGATCATTTATCCCGTCTTGAATCTAATTGTTTTGATTCACCTATTAATGAAAAGTTCCCTGATGAACAATTGCATGTAGCAGAAGTTCAAGGATTGCCTTGGTATGCTGATATCGTTAATTATTTGGTTAGCAAAATCACTCCATATGGTTTATCCTACCAACAGAAAAAGAAATTTTTACATGATGTGAAGTTTTATTTTGGGATGAACCATATCTCTTTAAAAATTGTGCTGACCAAATAATTAGACGATACGTACCTGAAAGTGAATAGCTTAGCATTATACAGCATTGTCATTCTAGAGAGGTAGGAGGTCACTTTGGTATGGAAAAAACGGTAGCAAAAATTTATCTTGCGGATTTTATTGGCCCAGTTTGTTTCATGATTACAAGAACTTCATTATGACTTGTGCTCAATGCCAAAGGACTGGCAACATTTCAAGAAGACATGAATTACCACAAAATAATATACTTGTAATTGAACTTTTTGACGTTTGGGGAATCGACTTTATGGAAACTTTTCCCTCATCTTTTTCAAACAAATATATTCTATTAGCTGTTAATTATGTTTCGAAATGGGTAGAGGCAGTTGCTCTACAAACTAACGACAACAGGGTTGTCATTAAATTTTTGAAAAAGAATATATTTTCAAGATTTGGGGTACCTAGAGCTATAATTAGTGATGGGGGAACACATTTTTGTAACAGGCAATTTGAGAAATTATTATTAAAATATGGAGTTACTCACAAAATTGCCACCCCTTATCATCCACAAACGTCGTGGACAGGTTGAGGAATCCAATAGGGAAATTAAGCGAATCTTAGAGAAAACTGTCAATGCATCCCGAAAGGTTTGGTCTTTAAAACTTGATGATGCATTGTGGGCTTATAGAACAGCTTTTAAAACACCTATTGGAATGTCCCCCTACAAGATTGTTTATGGTAAATCATGTCTAGGGCCGGTAATGCGAGCCAAATGAGCCGGCCAGCCCCGACCCGCACCAGCCCGCGGGTCGTCGCGGGCTGGCCCGCAGTGGCCCGCAAATCTCGCTGGTCAGCAAAATCAGCCCGCTTCGCCCCGCAGGCTAAGCGGGCTAGCCCGCGACGACCCACACCTATGTCACCCTCATCTATCCTCACCAGTCAGTGACTTCGTCGACTCCGTTAGCCACCTCGAGTCCTGGACTCCGTCGACCGCATCCTCATCCGCAGCGTCTGTCGACCTCATCCTCATCCGCAGCGTCCATCGACTGTCATCCTCACCTCCACTCCTCGCTCGTCCGTCAACCGTCATCCTCACCTCGACTCTACGCTCGTCCTTTCGACCATCATCACATCGACTCCTCCGTCCTCCCTTGTCCGTCGGCCGTCATCCTCATCCACAGCGTCCGTCGACCGCATCCTCATCCGCAGCATCCGTCGACCACATCCTCATCCGCAGCGTCCGTCGACCGTCATCCTCACCTCCACTCCTCGCTCGTCCGTCAACCGTCATCCTCACCTCGACTCTACGCTCGTGCCGTTGACCGTCGTCACCTCGACTCCTCCATCCTCCGTCGTCCATCGACCATCGTCTTTGCCTCAAGTCGACAGTCCTCAACGAGGCCCTCGGGAGGCAGGTCATTTGGGGAACCTGACCACTCGGCCACTCTCCCCTTCCCGGGCCATCAGCGACATTTCTTTCTGGTGATTCCTTCTTTTCGTAACATGTCGATTTGTTGTGGATTGGATGATGGAAAAACCAGCAAGCCGCCCCCTACTAGGCAACATCTACCTACACAAGCTCGATCAAGATTCAGGAGATAGGGAGGATCCGGGAGAGCAGAGCCCTCGCCTGGCAGGTCCTACATTGTTAAACATGTGCTGCTATGCTGGAGACCGGGAGTGCCGGCGGGGTTCATCTCCGATTGCGGGTCCGCGGGCCAACCCGCGCCGGTGGGAACTTGCCCGCCCCGCCCCGCCCGGGGGGTCACGCGGGCGCGGGTCAAAATGGCCCGCAGCTTCAGCGGGTCAAAATTTTTGGCCCGCCCCGCAATTCCCACCCCTAATCATGTCACCTACCGGTAGAGCTTGAGCACAAGCATACTGGGCCATAAAATACCTTAACTTTGAGTTGCAGGTGAAAAGAGGTTGCTCTAATTGAATCAAATGGCCGAGATGAGAGAGGAAGCATATGAAATGCGAGAATTTACAAGGAGAGAGCAAAACGATGGCATGATAAGAACATCTTACAACGAGAGTTCTTCCTGGTCAAAGAGTCATATTATACAACTCTCGATTGAAGCTATTCCCAGGTAAATTGAAATCACGATGGTCTGGACCATTTGAAATTGTTAATGTGTTTCCTTATGGTGCAGTTGAGTTGAAGGCAGAAGATAACCATATTTCAAGGTAATAACGTTATCTTCTCAAACATTACTATGAAGGGGAACATGTTGATAGAAATGCCACAACTGTGGATTTAGGAGATTCAAGAACTTGAACTGGAAAAGTCGGGCTAGCGACTAAAAACTAAGCGCTTCATGGGAGGCAGCCCATGCTCAATAAAGTATATACACTAGTGTTTTAATTTCGTTACAAAAAAAAAAAAAAAAATCTAATTCAAGGTTGGATAAGAGCCACTGGTGCATTTTAAGAGACTCCAAGGATGACAGACATTTTGGGAGGAATTTTCTTCTTGATGAACAATTTTACACCAGGGAAGTACCAATATTTCAATTTTTGCATTGACATTCTTTTCCTTTAAATTTTTTGATATATTAGGGAAAAATGAGGACAAATTATCCAATTTAAAATGTGGGGAAGGGATTATAAATGTAAAAGTATAATGATTGCACACATCATGACTTACAAATCCCATGCTTATTTATGTCCTTAAGTGTTTATCATCAATGAAATCCTGGGGAATTGACTTAGTTGGTGCCCCTACTCGCCAACTGTTTTGACTAGTTTACATAGTTAAAATTTTAAAAGTAAAAAACTCTAGAGAACGGGGGTTTACCCATGTTTAGCCTTTAAACTTGAGATTGAGTCCTTAATTGAAAAAACAAGCAAGTTTACTTCAAGGAAAAATTGGGTTTGGGGTAAATCTCTCTTGAAATTTCTTTGAGAATACCTTAACACCTAGTGAAAGAGTAAGGAAATATTTTACTTAGTGACCCTTAATAAAGAATATAAAAAAAAAAAGAGCCTTTACTCCAATAAATCAAAAAAGTGAGTTAAGAGTATCCAATCTTAAATGTTAGTGTGAGGAAGATTCGTAAGGGTCCCTTTAAAACCTGGTCACTTAGGCGATGAGCCTAGGATGTGCCAACTCAATGAACTCACAAAAACGAGAAGGGCGGAAAGGCAAAAATTTAGTACCTAATGAAAGCCAGGTTGACATGGGCGAGCTTTGGTCCCTCAAAAGAGTGAAGTCTCACTCCGCTGTCAAATTTAAAGGGAAATAAATAAAAAAAAAGGGGGGGAAAAATTTTAAGAAAAAATGGATACCATATGCTTTCACTTCTTGTTATCTTTTTTTAGAGAAGTAAAATTGAGGGGGATTATACTTGCTAATAACCAATGAAGTTTAAAAGAATGTTTTTCCTTATGCACTAAGTATTGTTTTTTTTGTTAAACATGGGGTTTAAAAAACTGTTGTATTTAGATTAACTACTAAATTTCAACTAGATATACTAGTTACAAATTTTAGTATGGTCAGAACCATGGGGAAACAAAGTTCAATGATGGATTCTCATGTTTAAATCAATTATTTTTCTTGAGCACAAGCAAAAGTTCAAGTGTGGGGATGTTGATAAGAATCACATTATATTTATATTTTTCTTTGGACTTATATTAAAAATTTTTTTCTATATTATAAGAAAATAAAAAAGAAATGATATTTAAATGGTGTTTATTGTGAAAATTTAGGTTTTGAGGACCCAAAAGTAAAAATTACAAGTTAATTGGAGGAGTTTTTCACAAAATTGAAGAAGCGAGCAGAGGATTGCACTGAAGGCCCCCCGGCCCCTTAGGCCGGCCTACATTCAAGGCCGTCGGCCTTGACCCGGGCCCCTTAAGTCGCTATATTAAAGGGCCCTTTAAAAAAAGCTTAAAGTCCCGGCTTTAAAGTGGCCTACTTTTAAGGCCCCGGCTTTGAGCCCCCTTCTTTTATCCCCAGATACCCATTGCAAAAATCTCTCCAAAATCGTATCTTAATTAATTTGCTGACTCAACCCCTCATCAATAAACCTTATCCCCCTCCTTTTTTGGATCTATAAATGGGGCCCCTTGTGTAAACCCTTTGGGAAGCACCCCTTTTTTTAGCATCCTTTGTTTTTCTTCTTTGTTTTGCATCATTTGTCTTTCTTTTAAATCATTAAATTCCCTTTGGGAACTTTGGGATTTTACATTCTTTTTAAATTTCCCTTTTACATTTCTTTATTCCAAAATTTTTAGTTTGAAAAAAGAAGTTTTTTGTAAAGTTTGTTTTAAATT
The DNA here is from genome assembly GCA_037954665.1 of Laguncularia racemosa. Taxonomy (NCBI): domain Eukaryota; kingdom Viridiplantae; phylum Streptophyta; class Magnoliopsida; order Myrtales; family Combretaceae; genus Laguncularia; species Laguncularia racemosa. Next base: position 897,901 of record JBBMOL010000212.1, read on the forward strand.
AAAGAATTTGGGGAAACTTTTTGGAATTTTTAATTCTAAAACTCTTGAAGATTATAGCAATTTTTTCATTTATTTTTTTTTTTTATGATTTTAGTTTATTTTGTTGTTAAATATAAATTTCCATTCCCCTCTTTATTTCAATTGTTTTTATGCAATCATACTATAATTTTCTAATATCCTTTTGGGAAAAAATGAGAAGCCATAATTCAAAAAAAATGATCTTGTATTCATGTATAGGAAAATAAATATACGGAATTTTAAAAGAAGTTTTTAGAATTTTTTCTGTAATTTGAAATCAATGCATGGAAATTAAATGACTCGAAAGAGAAATTTAGGTTTTATCGGAATTCCAAAGTAAGATTTAATAATTCATGTGGAACATCGTTGTTGAATTTTATTAAAATTGACCTAAGTGTTTCATGCAAATTTTTATTAAATTTTTCACTAAGGGTTAGGGAAATTATTTAAAGATATTAGGAAACAATAAAGGGAAAATTTTTGATTGTGAATTAGAATCCTCATTTTTTTTAATTAGCGGGCTATTAAATTAAATTGGGGGTAACATTCTTTTTAAATTTTAAAGGATTTAAAGGTTTTTTTAATTTTTGTGAAAATCCATATAGCTATGAGTTTTATAACTGAAGGCAATAGATTAGTAGAAATTTGGGGGGATTCTTTTCCCCCCCACAATTATCATTTTTTTTAAACACAAATTTTCTTTTTGGCATTTAGTATAATTCATTCAATTCTCATAAATATCATTGCCCTAAAAAAGTAGAAATTTATAAAGGTCTATTTCTTAACAATCTTCGTGGTTCGACACCTTCCCTCACTATATTACTTATCCGATCTAGTACAAATTTCTGGTATTTATTTACGCTCATTTATATCCCTTTTAAAGGGGTCAAAGCTGCCATAGTAAATCCCCTTAGATCGAAATCATGTGCCCGTCTCCATATATAAAAGGGCCCAAATCCAACCCGATTTAATTTTATACCCATGGGGGATCTGTAAAGAAGAAGTTTCAAAGTTATTGATAACCCCTTACTGCTTTTTTTGGGGCCCGATTGGTTTTCAAGAGCCAATGCAAAATTTGAGGCAATCACGTTAAATTTAAAAGGCCTTAGAGTGGTGGAAAATATCTTGATTCGGGTTTTTTAGTCGACTCCTCCCAACATACCTGATTGTTAACGTGGGGAGGCCAATAGCAATATAAACCCCGAAACCCGGTGTCTGGGTAAAAACTCAGTGTAGAAACCCCCTTTGAGAACAGAAAGGGGAATAGTACGTTTGCGTTTTTCCCCTATACTTTTAAACTGAAAGGTTGTCCCAAACCTTTTTCAATTTCCTTTCTGTTTTCATAGTGGATAGGAACTCAAAAGTAACATCCCCATACGCTGTTCTTGGGTGGTGAGAGGCCTCCCATATCCGGTGGCCCCAAAGGGTTTCCCTTAAATTTGGGTTTAACTAATCCATACCCTCCACACCCCCAACCAAGTATTATGTGCACCAAATGGGTTTTTTTTGAGAGAATTTCAAACGCTTTTTTCCCTGGCTCCTCCCCAACTCTTCGAGGGGGGGAGGGGGATGAACTAGCACAATCCCGCTTCCTCTTAGCAGGGGTGGTCTTTTTCTTCTTGGTAAACTTCGGTTTTAAATTTCCAAAATTTTTTGGGGCCCCTCTGAATCATTAAAGGGGCCCCAAAATAGGTTAGGGGTTTTTAATTTTAAAAAGAAAATGTGGACTTGCTTGGTTTCCGAAAAAGAAAAAGATAGCAAGTTGGATACAAACCAAGGAAGATTTACCATTTGTTTTCCCCTAATACATCACAAATTACCTAGGAACTTTTTGAATCAGGTCTTTTGGCTTTGGTTATTTCAATTTTCCTTCCTAAGGCCAAAAAAGTAATACAAATCCCAAAGCATCATAAACAAAAAGTTTGAATCTTATTCAAGAACTAGGGGTGATGTTTAGACATGTAAAAAAAAAAAGAAAAAGGGGCCTCATAACTTGGTTTTTAAGAAAAAAGAAAAAGAAAAAAAAAAATTTTTCCCAAAAAATACAAAATCAAAGCCCCCCAAAATTCATCTTTAAACCCTAACGTCGATTCACTTTTTTTGGGAGCCACCATGACATCAATCATACTGATTCCGTGAGTTCAAAATGTCTACAATTATCAACAATCGACTTCCAAAAAGCGAAATCACTCATCATACCTCATAATAAGCATATATGGTGTCGTAAAAAAAAACCGAGAAAACAACCGATTGCAAAGCTTTTGAAGAAGAAAAGGGAAAAAAATTACTATTTTCCCCTTGAAACGGAAGAAATTTAGGTGTAGAAAGAAAAACCCAGTATGGAGGATTTGAGTGGGAGTGAGTGGGCAAATAACGAATGGGAAGGGGTGTGAAAAGGCAAAAGTGGTGAGGAGGCCTTTTATAGTACGAACAGAAAAATTAGATACCCCCAAGTACACGGTCGTGTACTTTGGATTCCTTTTGTGGGTTAGATACATGAGCGTGTACCTGTTCATATATCGTGGGAGAGCATTCTTGGGTTAGATACCGCCCAGGTAAGAGGTGTACCTTGTTCGTGATCATGGGAGAGCATTCTGTGATCAAATACACGCCCAAAAGGTACATGAGCGTATACCTTATTCTGCATCATGGGAGGTTCTATGATTTTAAATACACGACCAGGTACAGAGCGTTCTTGTTCGGTATTATGGGAGACTTTGTGAGTCAAATACACACCAGGTAACGGGGTACCTTTTGGTACGAATTGTGCCTTCTATGCGTTAGAACACGACCAGGTACACGACCGTGACCTTATTTTGTATTTGATTTAACAAATGGGCATATTTTAAGTGAGGGGGGGGGCACACCATGATGTATTCCCCTTTTGGGTTTTCCCAAAAGTAAATTTTAGACCCCCTCTGGCATTTTGGAAAACCCGGTTCACCACTAGTGACCAATTGTGTAGATCAAAGTACTACTGTCATAATTCATTTGCTTCCTTAAAAAAGTCTCCCACCGAATTTCCCCACATTGGTTTAAAAAAATTTATTAAGGTGACTTTCATAGAACCCCAAACTTGGTTAGCCCCTCTGTAGCTTCCTGTCCTGCAAAATTTTACTAAAAAACAACGGTGTAATAAAGAAAAAAAAAACCCCTAACCCAACATGGGGTTGCCTCCCAACAAGCGCTGTTGTTTTTAAGTCGTTAAACTGACGTAATGAACCCGGTGGGCTCAAATGGAGATTAAAATGAGGTTTATTTCCCCCTTTTTTTCCAAATGTTTTGTCCCCAAAGTATGCTTAAGCCCTTTGGGCCCTTCACCTTTTAAAATGCCCTTTTCTCCGGGTGTTCCAACTAAAAAGTGCCGTAGGGAAAAACCTTTTTTTACCCAAAAGGGCCGGAACCTCTTTATTTAACCTTCCCGGGGGAAAAATTTGAACCTAGAGTTGAAAAGTAAACAAATCCCCTTCATTAAATTCCCTTCCGTGGTGTCGAGCATCATGAAAATTCTTGGCTTTCTCTTTGTATAAATGAATTGTCATAGCCATGGCCTCCCTTCATCTAGCCAAATTTTGTTGCACCTTCGATGTGCTCCAGACCGACTGAGATCTAAATTGGGAGATTCGTCGCCCAAAAAGCCTTTTTGTGAATCTCAACTAGTAAAAGGCAAGCTTTCCCCTAGACAATCGAATGGAGTTGTATCAAGGGGGGGTTTTGTAAGCTTCCCATAGCCCACAAAGCATATCTAACTTCTCGGGCCTAATCTGTCTATGGGAGACACGGACTTCATTAGATATGCTTTAGGTCCCCATTTGAAAAACCCCCACTTGCCCACTAGTTTGAGGGTGTACGGCATAGAAAACGGTGAGTCACCCCCTATGCTTAAAAATCTTTTTAACTTGCGAATTCAAAGTGTGTCCCCTGCACTTATGGGTGCCGGGGACCCCCAATTCAGAAGAGCTTCTTCAAAAATTTAACAACCACCGGGAGTCATTTGTCGATAAGGGTTGTGTTCTACCCCTTTAGAGCGTAATCCACAGCTACCCAAAATTTATTTTTTTCCAAAGGGAAGGAGGAAAGGGCCCTATAAAGGGATAAAACCCCACAGATACTTCACATTTAATAGTTGGGTTTTGGGATTTCTTCCTTTTTTTATATTTACCATCCCTTGGCATCGGTCAATCGACTATATATCTCTGAAACTCTTAAACAAGATGGCAATAAAAACCCGTTCTTATCTTTGTGCCCTCCCATTGGGCCCATGATGTCCTTTTCCCAAATTTGGCCCATTGTGCATTTGGGAAAAAGTTTCCAACCTTCTTCATAGGAAAAAAAACCCCTTTGAATCATCTGATCAGCAAAATTCTAAAAAAATGTAGACCCCCCCCCGTTGGCTTCAAAACCCGGGGGAAAAATTTCTTCTTTTGTGCTTGTTCATCTCCTTAGGAAGGGGCCCTTGCCACTAGGGAATTGGCCAAAATCAGGCAAACCATAGGTGATATCATCTTCAACGGGGCTTGATGGGATACAATTTTTCCTCAGGGAACTCTCATTTATCTCAACTTTGTTCGGGGGGGGGGGGGGGGGGGGGGGGGGGGGGGGGGGGGGGGGGCTTTCTAAATAGGGGGTTTTCTAAAAGGACAGGTGGGTTTGGTTGTAGATTTTCGGAACCCCCTTTTTTTCTCTTATTTAAAATAAAAATATTGAAAAGTAAAATCCACCGAATGAGGGTGGCTTTGCATCCCGTTTTGTTAGCAGAAAATTTTAAGGGGGAATGATCGTGATACGATGACCTTGATAAGATGAGATTGGTTGAAAATTGTCAAAGGCAAAAGACAACGCCAGCAACTCCTTTCTCAGTGGTTGGGAAAATTTTTAAAAAATTGGCTTCAAATTGCTTAAGGGCAAAAATTCAAAGTTTCAAAGTATGAGTCAATTCTCTATTCTCTATATTTTATTATCCTCTCCAAAAATCAGCAGGAAAAACAAACCCCTTTTAACTTGAACTAAAAATTCTAGAACCCCCTCAAGATAAACATTAGACCGTCAACAAGTTGAACAATAACTCCTGTTTCCTTCAAGGGACTAACATTCAAACGTTGATAAACAGACAAAGGCATGACATTGATCGAGCTCCTAGATCACACATGGCTTTAGCGATTCCAAGATTACCTATTTGCAAGGAATGGTAAACATACCTGGGTCTTTACATTTAGGAGGAAGCTTCTTCTAAATGATAGTTGAAACATTTTCACTCACACTAATCTTTTCATTACCTTTCAGCTTCCTTTTGTTAGTGCACAAGTCTTTGAGAAATCTAGCATAGCGCGGTAATTTTCTTAATTGCATCAAGCAAAGGAATTATTTACCACGACTTTGCGAAAAGTTTCCAGAATCTCTTTTTCTTCCGGTTCATGCTTGGATTTCGCTAATCTGGAAGGGAAAGGAGGTGGTGTCAACATGACCTTTGGTGGCTCAACTAGAGACCTTCTAATCTGGTTGTCCTGCTGGCTCGGAGTTGAAATTTCTTTCTTAGTCTCTTTCTCAAGATTAGATGGTTGTCCTTTTTTATTTGATCCCTGCAATTCTATTCCACTTCTCAAGGTAATTGCATTAACGCTTTACTTTGGATTTGTAATAGTTTGAGAAGGTAACTTACCTTGAGTTTCTAACCTATGTACAGCAGAAGCAAGCTGGCTTACCTGATTTTCCAAGTTGTGGATGCTCTGCTTTGGGCTCATCCTGAAATTGTTTTGTATTAACAGCAAGAGATTTAACAATTTCCTCAAGAGACATACCTGAAGTAGAAGGAGCTTGGGGTATTTGGTTTGATGGCTTAGGCTGAAATTGTTGGAAATGTTGTGGGTTATTGCCATACCGGAAGTTAGGATGATCCCTCCATCCAGTATTGTAAGTATTCGAGTAGGGATCATATCTCCTCCGTGGTTGTCCTGGGAATCCTCCTACAGCATTGGCGTGTTCATGATTGTCATCTTGCAATGTGGGCACATGTCGGTAGGATGATTAGGAGCAGCACAAATTCCACAAGCCTTCACCTGCTGGGTATTTCCAAGAGCTAGCTACTGCACAAGGAAGGTTAGGTTAGAAATTTGATGTTCAAGGTTAGAAACACTTACCTTATTTACCTTCCTTGAAGATGTATCATGCCTATACCCAAATTGTTGCGAATTAGCAGCCATAATGGAGATCAATTCCCTAGCTTGACCAGGGGTTTTGTTTACTATGGCACCTCCACTTGCAGCATCCATCATCTTCCTCTCCATTGGAAGCAAGCCTTCATAGAAGTATTGGATGAGGAGTTGTTCAAATATCCCATGTTGTGGACAGCTTGCACACAGTTGCTTGAACCTCTCCCAATACTCATGAAGAGTCTCAGTGTCCCTCTGTTTGATACCACAAATTTCTCTTCTTATACCAGCGGCTCTGGATGCGGGGAAGAATTTATCTAAGAAGAGTCTCACCATATCTGTCCAAGTGGTTATAGAACCTTGAGGCAAGTAAAACAACCAATCTTTAGCTTTAGTACTTAAAGAAAATGGAAAAGCACGTAACTTGATTTGATCGTTGGTTATTCCTTGCGGCATCATACTAGAACACACTATATGAAATTCTTCCAAATGTTTGTGAGGATCTTCATTCTCAAGACCATGAAAGGTGGGTAGCAGATGTATCAACCCAGATTTCAACTCGAATTCAACAGCTAGTTCGGGGTAGTGAATACAAAGTGGTTGTTGATTCACATCCGGTGCAACCAATTCTCGCAATGTTCTTTCGGGATTTGCCCTATCGTCTTCTTTTTCAGAATCAATGGATGAATAAGACAAATCCGATGCCAAGTTCAGTCTAGGGGATGATATAGCTTCTCTTCGCAGCCTCTTAAGAGTCTTCTTAATCTCCGGATTATAAGTGAGTGCACCTGTATGAGAAGAGTGAGTCATACAAGAATAGAAATAAATTTGACACCAATCCCCGGCAACGGCGCCAAAATTTGATGGGTGTCGAATCCAACAAAAATAAAACCTACTCCTAGACAATGATATGATTTGTGTATAGTAGTGAGTAGTGTCGTATCCACAGGGATTGGTTAAATATATTTCTATTCAAAGAGAATAAAGAGGAAAAGAAAAATGGGGGGTTTTGTTTGTGAATCAAATAATATTAAACAATATAATAAATTCGAATATTGATAAAAGCCTAACCAAAGGAATCAAGATAGTTTAATTCTAGGAATTGATCATCGATGCAAATGTCTTCTATCCTTATTTCTAGATAAACTGGTTATGGTTATTAACAAGCTCTAATAACCTATCTCTCCTTACTTCTTCGATAATCAAAACAAGCTCTTTAATTACTTCTCTTATCGATTAGACAACCCTAGACAAGCTCTTAGGATTTAATATATCAATAGCATTAAAAACTAGAGAGACTACCAATTCATGCCAGTAGATTATAAGATAACCTATTTAAACATGATCATACATCTCCATAACATGAATTCAATCATCTATTTTATAATCAAACATGTTATCGTGTCACCGAGACTAGAACTATCAAACAATTATGGATTTGACGTGCTAGATGACAATATATTAACTTGCTAATTGAGTAGAAGAGCTCTAATTCATACCAATCAACAAAGATAATAATGAAAAAACGTTCAGAAGTTATATGAATATCCAAAAACAAAGAATAGATTAAATACAAATCAATTAGATCTCACAATTCGTGGAGAATCAAACTTCTATGACCCTTTGGCTAGAAAAATTTCTTAGCTACACATGTTCAACATAAAAACGAAAATTAAAAATAAAAACATAACAAGCCTCTGTTCCCGGTTGCCTGCTCTGCCTCCTCCTTTCTTCTTGTCTCCAAGATGATCCAAGATTCTTTTAATCCTCTAGGGTTAGTTCTATTTATATTGTTAAAGGGATGGCAGAGGATCTTTAGCTAGCAAGATACGAAAATATCTTTCCTTTTTGATGTAAATCTCAAGAAGTGAATAATCGTCCACCTAGCACGCCCTACCACACGGTCGTGGGTCAAGCCATACCTTCCTCTATGGGTAATCTACAAGTCTTCATCCATGATCCGTGTGTGCCACGGCTTATACCCCGGTCAGATCTCAAGCCGTGTCATCCTCTGGTTGATGTTCCACAATTTCTCATCCTTAGCACGTCTTCCATTTCAATTTCGACCACGGCTTCAAGCACGGTTTCCACCAAGGCCAGATCACGAGTCGTCTCTCTCTCTGTTGGAAGTCCACATTTCCACCTTCTTATGCAGTGTATAGCACGGTTTGCACCATGGCCGTGTCTCAAACCGTGCCTCCTTCTAGACAGATACACGGTCGTGTACTTCAACCGTGTAGTTTCCTGTGGCTTCAAAACTAAGTACACGGCCGTGTACTTCAACTGCACGCCCATGTACTTTCCTCCAGCGGTGTAAATCCTTGTCTTTGATCCAAGTTGTAGATGACTTCTCTAATTTACTTGAATTAGCACCCTTGACTCCATTTAAGATGATTTATCACCATAATAGAATTAAGTACCATTTTCTTATGATTTCTATAAAATCTATAATAAATTAACACACTTCATACAATAAAGATTGAGTATAAAATGGCTCTATCCGGGGATCAACTTTGGTGGTGAGTGAAAAGGAGAGTGCAGCCTTGCAAAAGGAGAGTTGTGTGGCAAGAGCAAGTGTAGTGAGGAGAGCGTTAGTGATGAAGCAACCTATGTTGTTGCTGGTTTTTAAAGAAACATCTTTGAATACTAGCGAACTATCTAACTCTTTGCCTAGTGTGGTTGTGTCTATTGTGCAGGACTTTGAAGATGTCTTCCCTAAGGAGATTCCAAAGGGATTACCACCTATTCGTGGTATTAAGCACCAGATTGACCTTGTACCCGGAGCATCGATTCGAAACAAGCCAGCTTATAGGAGCAATCCGGAGGAGACAAAGAAACTCCAAAGGCAGGTCGATGAATTAATGGAGAAGGGGTACGTGAGAGAAAGCATGAGTCCATGTGCAGTGCCTGTGATTTTGGTGCCTAAGAAGGATGGGTCATGGAGAATGTGTGTTGACTATCGCGCCATCAACAACATCACAGTAAAGTATCGTCATCCATTCCTTGGTTAGATGACATGTTAGATGAGTTACATGGGTCTAGTGTCTTTTCCAAAATTGATCTGAAAAGTGGATATCACCAAATTAGAATGAAAGAAGGTGATGAATGGAAAACCACATTCAAAACGAAATATGGATTGTATGAGTGGTTAGTAATGCCTTTCGGTTTAACTAACGCACCTAGTACTTTTATGAGACTTATAAACTATGTTTTCAGGACTTTTATTGGAAAATTTTTGGTTGTCTATTTTGATGATATCCTCATTTACAGCAAGAGTTTAGAAGACCATATATCTCACTTGAGGGATGTTTTAGAAGTGCTTCGAAAGGAGCAATTATATGCTAACCTCAAGAAGTGCACTTTTTGCACAAACAAACTTGTGTTTCTTGGTTTTGTTATTAGTGCATAGGGAATACAGGTTGATAAAGAAAAGATTTGTGCGATCCAAGAATGGCCTAGTCCAACTAATGTAAGTAATGTGCGGAGTTTCCATGGACTAGCGAGCTTTTACAAGAGATTTGTGAAGGATTTCAGCACCATTGCAACACCACTTACTGAGGTAATTAAGAAGAACGTGGGGTTTAGATGGGAAGAGCAGCAAGAGAAGGCCTTTCAGACGCTTAAAAATAAGCTGACTCAAGCGCTATTATTTGCTTTACCTGACTTTGCTAAAACATTTGAAATTGAGTGTGATGCTTCAGGATTAGGTATTGGAGCAGTGCTTATGCAGGAGAGAAGACCAATTGCATTCTTTAGCGAGAAGCTAAGTGGGGCAACCTTGAACTACCCTACTTATGACAAGGAGTTATATGCATTGGTTCGAGCACTAGAGACTTGGCAACACTATCTATGGCCAAAAGAGTTTGTGATCCACACTGATCATGAATCCTTGAAGTACTTGAAGGGGCAACACAAGCTAAACAAAAGGCATGCTTGTTAGATAGAGTTCATCGAAACATTTCCATATGTCATCCACTACAAGCAAGGTAAAGAGAATGTCGTTGCTGATGCACTTTCTAGAAGGTATGCTCTTATCTCTACTCTTAGTTCTAAACTGCTTAGTTTTGAGCACATTAAGGAATTGTATGCTGCTGATCGAGATTTTTGTGAAGAGTATGTGCATTGTGAGAACAGTGGTCATGGTAAATTTTATAATCATGAAGGATTCTTATTTAGGGAGAGTAAACTATGCATTCCAATTTGTTCTTTAAGAGAATTACTAGTGAGGGAGTCTCATGGAGGAGGTTTAATGGGACATTTTGGAGTAGCTAAAACTTTAGGGGTATTGTAGGAACACTTCTATTGGCCTCACATGAAACGAGATGTTGAGAGGATTTGTGAGCGATGTGTCACGTGTAAGCAAGCAAAATCTAAAGTCTAACCTCAAGGGCTTTATACCCTACTTCCCATTCCTCATGAGCCTTGGGTAGATATTTCCATGGATTTTATGTTGGGATTACCCAGGTCTAAACATGGTTGAATTCTATTTTTGTAGTCGTAGATAGATTTTCTAAGATGGCACATTTCATTCCTTATCACAAAACAGATGATGCTTGCAATATTGCCAATTTGTTCTTTAGGGAAGTTGTGAGATTACATGGTATGCCTAGAACAATCGTATTGGATAGAGATGCTAAGTTCTTGAGCTACTTCTGAAAGACCTTGTGGGCTAAGTTAGGAACTAAGTTATTGTTCTCTACTACTTGTCATCGACAGACTGATGGCCAAACTGAGGTAGTAAATCGAACCTTATCTACTTTGTTAAGGGTTGTCATTAAAAAGAACATTAAAAGTTGGGAGGATTGTTTGCCGCATGTTGAATTTGCCTATAATCGTACAATGCATTTTGCTACTAAGTTTACTCCTTTTGAAATTGTGTATGGTTTTAATCCACTAACTCCTTTGGATTTATCACCTTTGCCTATTTCTGAGTATGTTAATCTAGATGGCAAGAAGAAAGCAGAATTTGTTAAACAGATCCATGAGAAGGCAAGGCTAAACATTAAGCAAAGAATAGAGTAGTATGTGAAACAAGCCAACAAGGGTCGTCGACAAGATGTTTTTAAACTTGGAGACTGGGTTTGGGTTCACATGCGCAAAGAGCGGTTTCCTATGCTGCGTCGATCTAAACTACTTCCTAGAGGCGATTGACCATGTCAAATTCTTAAGCACATCAATGATAATGAATACAAGATAGACTTATCAGGTGAGTATCAAGTAAGTGCTACGTTTAATGTTACTTATTTGAGTCCTTTTGATGCAGGCGATGATTTGAGGACAAATCCTTTTCAAGAGGAGGGGAATGATGAGATCCATGATGGGAGCCAAGCCAGAAGATGGAATGTGGATCCTCTTGAAGTGCCACCTGGACCGATCACAAGAAATCAAGCGAAACGATTCAAGGAAGCACTTAACGGGTTGATAAAGGATGTCCACGAAGCCGAAAAGGATTGGAGCAATCATGAAGTTGGAAAGGATTGGAACAACTAGGGGAATGCCCTTGCTCTTGTACAAGTCATAACAGATACGGGTTAAAGAAGGCATGTCTTTACAAGGCACAGCCGTGTAGGAGTCTGAAGGTTACATAGAATCATACACGGTCATATACACGGCTAAAAGGCACGGCCGTGTATGGTGTCAAGAAAATCCACAGAAAGATACACGTCTAGAAGTACACGGCCATGTATATCTCCAACGCCGGCTCAAGGCCACCGGCCTTCATTCCAACGCCGCCGGCCTTTATGTCTTGTTTTGTTATTTTTAAGCAACTTATTGAAGTGATGTCGTTTTGGGGCTTTATTGTTACAAATTGTAAACCCTAATATAAAGCTCCTAGGGTTTAGAACAAATAGAATATAGAACATACAACATTGAAGTTTGAAAAACACTTTTGAGAGAATTCCTCTCTTGGTTCATTAAAGAACTAATCTAGAACTTATCGGATTTTTATTCCGTGGCATTCATCCCGACTTATCAATCGGTCTTTCATCCCGATTATGGCGTCTTCATATTATTCTAAGGTTCTTGTCTCACTTATAGACAATGGGTCGCGGTTTCCCCTTGAGTGTGTTTGGCATCTTAGGTAGCGAATTCCGAACGTGTTGGTATTGGGTTTTGTCACATGTTGGCGTGGTTCGTATCAGTTAGGAATCCGAGCAAACCGATTTCGCATCAAATCTTCTAGATCGGATTAAAATTGCACAAATGGAAGATGTAGGTGTGGTATTTACATATTAAGATTAAGCTCACCCCCTTTCCTATATTTTTTTAGTTGAGGTGAAAATGATGAACAACTAGAGTATGATGAGAACAAAAACTTGGTGGGACATTACATAGATGAGATGGGAAGAGAACACTATTACTATGTGGAGGAAGAGTGACAAGAATTATGAATTATTGTAAATTGATGTTTTATTGTTAAATTGAAATTATGGAAATAGATTGCAGCTTGAGATTTTGTGGTTATTAAATAATGAAATTCGGAATGACTCATTTATGAGTCATTCATTTGATTATAGTTATAGTAGTATGATGGATAATGTATATGAGCAGGTTTTGAAGTATGTTGAAATTTTAGAGGCTTAGCGTATCGCTCGATAGTAGTGACACATGGTGGGCTATAGTGCTCCATGTTTTGGGGCATTATAAACATAAACATAGACACCCAAATACCCAAACACTAACGTAGGCATAAACAAGCACAAATACACACACATACATATGCACACATAGACGAAGACAAGCACATGTGGATGCATGCACATACATAAACACACACACACTAACATCTAGGTAAAGACACATAGTCATAAACACACAAAGGCAAAGGCATAGACAAGCACATGAGTACACAAAAACAAACACAGGCTCAAGCATAGATGCTCATAGGGAAATGGAGATAGAGAAACAGACATAGACATAAACATACACATATGAATATAGACACAAACACCAATATAGATATACACTGATAGACAAGCATACGTAGATGCACACGTATACGTGTGCGTACACACATATACAAATGAAGATAGGGTTAGAGATAAAGAAATAAAAACATTGACATAAATACGCACACATAAACAAAGACATAAATATAGACATACACAAACACAAACACAAAGAAATAGACACTAGCACATAGATAATGATGCACAATGACACAAACATATGTAGAAACATAAACACAAACATAGACATACAACCACATACATAAGGGCATGTATACGCACATGCAAGCATAGATGCACCCATACACATTGATGTGCCTTTGTCCAATTACAAGCACACAATGCAATTTAGGATTCGATTAAATGATACACAATCAAAATGGCATGGACCCTAATTGAAAATGGAACTTAAAAATGGCGTGAAAAGGATAGAAAAGAAAAGAACTAATTCCTTACCAGATATTACGCACTAGTTAGAATTAGGTTTGATTTTGTTGTTATTGATATTACGCACAACAAAATGAAAATCCGCTCGCCACAAATTCTAAGAGAATTTGATAAGAGCAATTGTGTGAATGGAAGTATCCCTTATGGTTTCAATATCTGAAAAAATGATAAGTTAAAAGTTCCCTTAAGGATACGAACCATGCCCACGTGTGACGAAACCCAATACCAATACGTTCAGAATTGCTACCCAAGATGCCAAACACAATCAAGTGGAACCGCGACCCATTGCCTATAAGTGAGGCAAGAACCTTGGTATATTATGTGGACGCCACAATCAGGATGAAAGACCGATTGATAAGTTGGGATGAACGCTACGGAAGAAAATCTAATAAGTTCAAGAGAAGTTCTTTAAAGAACTAAGAGAGGAATTCTCTCAAATATGTTATTCAACCTTATATGTCTATTTTTTTCTTCTATTCTCAACCCCAGACATTTATATTAGGGTTTACAACTCGTAATAATAAAGTCCAAAACGACATAACATCATAAAGTCGCAGAAAAATAACAAACATGGAATTAAAGGCCGGTGGCGTTAGAGCTGGTGTAGTGGCCGGCGTAGAGAGTATACACGGCCCTGCCTTTCTAGACATGTATGTTTTTGTAGATATTCTCGACACCATACACGGCCTTGCCTTTGAACCGTGTATACGACCGTGTATGTTTATGTGGAGCCTCCAGACTCACTACATGGTCGTGCCTTGTAAAGACACGCCCTCTTCAACCCATATCGGTTATGACTTGTACAAGAGTAAGGGCATTCTCATGGTTGCTCCAATCCTTTCCGGCTTCATGGACATCCTTTATCAACTCGTTGAGTGCTTCCTTGAATCGTTTCGTTTGAGTTCTTGTGATCGGTCTAGGTGGCACTTCAAGAGGATCCACATTCCATCTTCTAGCTTGGCTCCCATCATGGCTCTCATCATTCCCCTCCTCTTGAAAAGGATTTGTCCTCAAATTGTCGCCTACATCAAAAGGACTCAGATCAGTAATATTAAACGTAGCACTTACTTGATACTCACCTCGCAAATCTATCTTGTATGCATTATCATTGATGTGCTCAAGAATTTGAAATGGTCCATCGCCTCTAGGAAGTAATTTAGATCGATGCTACACAGGAAACCGCTCTTTGCGCATGTGAACCCAAACCCAGTCTCCAGGTTAAAAAACAGCTTGTCGACGACTCTTGTTAGCTTATTTCACATACTACTCTATTCTTCGCTCAATGTTTAGCCTTGCCTTCTCATGGATCTATTTAACAAATTCTGCTTTCTTCTTGCTATCTAGATTAATATACTCAGAAATAGGCAGAGGTGATAAGTCCAAAGGAGTTAGTGGATTAAAACCATACGCAATTTCAAAAGGTGTAAACTTAGTAGCAGAATGCATTGTGCGATTATAGGCAAATTCAACATGCGGCAAACAATCCTTCCAACTTTTAATGTTCTTTTTAATGACAGCCCTCAACAAAGTAGATAAAGTTCGATTTACTACCTCAGTTTAACCATCATTCTGTGGATGACAAGTAGTAGAGAACAATAACTTAGTTCCAAACTTAGCCCACAGGGTTTTCCAGAAGTAGCTCAAGAACTTAGATCTCTATCCAATACGATTGTTCTTGGCATACCACTTATAATCCAGAGGATAATAAAATATAGAGAATGGAGAATTGACTCATACTTTGAATGTTTGTCCTTAAGCAATTTTAAAGCCAACCCTAGAGGAGAGCGAGGAGATTTTTGGTGGCACAAAGAAGAGGCGAGAGGCAGAGCAAGAGAGACCGAAAACAGAGACTTTTCATTTTTTCACTTTTAATTTTCGTTTTGAGGATGAACATGTGTAGCTAAGTAGATTTTCTAGCCAAAGGATCATTGAAGTTTAATTCTTCACGAATTATGAGATCTAATTGATTTAACTTTACTCTATTCTTTGTTTTTGGATATTTATATATCTTCTGGAAGTTTTGTCAATATTATCTTGGTTGATTGGTATGAATTAGAGCTCTTCTACTCAATTAGCAAGTTAATATATTGTCAACTAGTACGTCAGATCCGTAATTGTTTGATAGTTCTAGTTTCTGTGACACAATAACATGTTTGATTATAAATTAGATAGTCAAATTTATGCTATGGAGATATATGATCTTGTTTAAATAGGTTATCTTATAATCTATTGGCATGAATTGATAGTCTCTCTTGTTTTTAATGCTATAGATAGATTAAATCCTAAGAGCTTGTTTAGGGTTGTTTAATCAATAAGAGAAATAATCAAATAGCATGTTTTGATTATCAAGAAAGTAAGGAGAGATAGGTTATTAGAGCTTGTTAATAACCATAACCAGTTTATCTTAGATAAGGAATAGAAAATATTTACGTCAATGATCAATTCCTAGAATTAAACTATATTGATTCCTTTGGCTAGGCTTTTATCCTTATTCAATTTTATTATCTGATTTCAGTATTATTTTGATTCACAAACAAAACCCCCATAATCTTCTTTTTCTCTCTATTCTCTTTTAATAGAAATATATTTAACCAATCCCTGTAGATACGACCCTACGCACTACTATACACAAATCATATAATTGTCTAGGAGTAGGTTTTTATTTTTGTTGGATTCGACACCCCATCAAAATTTTGGCGTCGTTGTTGGGGATTGGTGTCAAATTTATTTCTATTCTTGCATGACTCGTTCTTTTCAGACGGGTGAACTCACTTATAATCCAGAGATTGAGAAGACTCTTAAGAGACTGCGAAGAGAAGCTAAGCTGCGTAAAAAAGAAACCGTATCATCTTCATCCCCTGGACTGAACTTGGCATCGGATTTGTCTGATTCATCCATTGATTCTGAAAAAGAAGACGATATGGCAAATCCTGAAAGAACATTAAGAGAATTGGCTGCACTAGATGTGAATCAACAACCACTTTATATTCAATATCCTAAATTGGCTGTTGAATTTGAGTTGAAATCTGGTTTGATACATCTGCTACCCACCTTTCATGGTCTTGAGAATGATGATCCTCACAAACATTTGAAAGAGTTTCATATAGTGTGTTCTAGTATGAGGTCGCAAGGAATAACCGACGATTAAATCAAGTTACGTGCTTTTCCATTTTCTTTAAGTACTAGAGTTAAAGATTGGTTGTTTTATTTGCCTCCAGGTTCTATAACTACTTGGACAGATATGGTGAGGCTCTTCCTGGAAAACTTTTTCCATGCGTCTAGAGCCGTTGGTATAAGGAGAGATTTGTGGTATCAAACAGAGGGACACCAAGACTCTTCATGAGTATTGGGAGAGGTTTTAACAACTTTGTGCAAGCTGTCCACAACATGGGATATCTGAACAACTTCTCATTCAATACTTCTATGAAGGCCTGCATTCAATGGAGAGGAAGATGATGGATGCTGCTAGTGGAGGAGCCATAGTGAATAAAACCCCTGGTCAAGCTAGGGAATTGATCTCCATTATGGCTGCTAATTCGCAACAATTTGGGTATAGGCATGATTCATCTTCAAGGAAGGTAAATGAGGTAAGTGTTTCTAACCTTGAACATCAAATTTCTAACCTAGAACATCAAATTTCTAACCTAACCTCCCTTATACAACATATAGCTCTTGGAAATACACAACAGGTGAAGGCTTGTGGAATTTGTGCTGCCCCTAATCATCGTACTGACATGTGCCCCACATTGCAAGATGACAATCATGAGCATGTCAATTCTGTAGGAGGATTCCCAGGACAGCCGCAGAGGAAATATGATCCCTACTCGAATACTTATAATCCTGGATGGAGGGATCATCCTAACTTCAGATATGGCAATAACCTACAAAATTTCCAACAATTCTAGCTTAAGCCATCAAACCAAATACCCCAAGCTCCTTCCACTTCAGGTACGTCTCTTCAGGAAATTGTTAAATCACTTGCTGTTAATACAAAATAATTTCAGGATGAGATGAAGCAAAGCATTCAAAACTTGGAAAATCAGGTAAGCCAACTTGCTTCTTCTGTAAATAGGTTAGAAACTCAAGGTAAGTTACCTTCTCAAACTATCACAAATCCAAAACAAAGCGTTAATGCAATTACCTTGAGAAGTGGAATAGAATTGCAGGGATCAAATAAGAAAGGACACCCATCTAATCTTGAGGAAGAGACTAAGAAAGAGATTTCGACTCCGAGACAGCAGAACAACCAGATTAGAGGGTCTCTAGTTGAGCCACCAAAGGTCATGTTGACAACACCTCCTTTCCATTCTAGATTAGCGAAATCCAAGAATGAAGCTGAAGAAAAAGAGATTCTTGAAACTTTTCGTAAAGTTGAGGTAAATATTCCTTTGTTTGATGCAATTAAGAAAATACCTCGCTATGCTAAATTTCTCAAAGAATTGTGCACTAATAAAAGAAAGCTGAAAGGTAATGAAAAGATTAGTGTGAGTGAGAATGTTTCAGCTATTATTCAGAAGAAGCTTCCTCCTAAATGTAAGGACCCAGGTATGTTTACTATTCCTTGCAAAATAGGTAATCTTGGAATCGCTAAAGCCATGTGTGATCTAGGAGCTTCGATCAATGTCATGCCTTCGTCTGTTTATCAATGTTTGAATGTTGGTCCCTTGAAGGAAACATGTGTTATTGTTCAACTTGCTGACAGGTCCAATGTTTATCTTGAGGGAGTTCTAGAAGATGTTTTACTACAAGTTAATGGGTTGGTTTTTCCTGCTGATTTTTATGTGCTTGACATGGAAGATGATGATTCTCATAATTCATCACTGATATTATTAGGGAGACCAATTCATAAGACATCCAGGACGAAAATTGATGTACATGACGGTACCCTCACTATGGAATTTGATGGTGAAGTGATTAAATTTAACATTTATGATGCCATGAAATATCTTAGCGATATCTCTCCTGTTTTTGTTGTGGATGTTATTGACCCATCAACACAAGCACCAAAGTTGGAATTAAAACCCTTACCCAAACATCTAGCCAAAGACGTTAAAGAAAGGCGCTTCATGGGAGGCAACCCATGTCAAAAAAAAAAAAAAATATATATATATATATATCAATTTATTTTATTTTAGTTTTGTTTTGATTTTTTCTGATTAGCTACGGCAAGGGTATACATCATCAGATGACACTCTCCAGTGCTTAAGGGGAGAACTCCAATTACTCTACACTTTATACTAGGGAAGTACCAGTATTCCTTTTCTCTTATTCTCTAATGTTCTTTATGTTGTTAATTCCTGTTTAATTGTGCTGAATTAGGAACAGTGTGGACATTGTTCAAACTAAGTGTGGGGGAGAGGATAATAAAATATAGAGAATAGAGAATTGACTCATACTTTGAATGTTTGTCCTTAAGCAATTTTAAAGCCAACCCTAGAGGAGAGCGAGGAGATTTTTAGAGGCACAAAGAAGAGGCGAGAGGCAGAGCAAGAGAGACCGGAAACAGAGACTTTTCATGTTTTCACTTTTAATTTTCGTTTTGAGGATGAACATGTGTAGCTAAGCAGATTTTCTAGCCAAAGGATCATTGAAGTTTAATTCTTCACGAATTGTGAGATCTAATTCATTTATCTTTACTCTATTCTTTGTTTTTGGATATTTATATATCTTCTGGAAGTTTTGTCAATATTATCTTGGTTGATTGGTATGAATTAGAGCTCTTCTACTCAATTAGCAAGTTAATATATTGTCAACTAGTACGTCAGATCCGTAATTGTTTGATAGTTCTAGTTTCTGTGACACAATAACATGTTTGATTATAAATTAGATAGTCAAATTCATGTTATCGAGATATATGATCTTGTTTAAATAGGTTAGCTTATAATCTATTGGCATGAATTGGTAGTCTCTCTTGTTTTTAATGCTATAGATAGATTAAATCCTAAGAGCTTGTTTAGGGTTGTTTAATCAATAAGAGAAATAATCAAAGAGCATGTTTTGATTATCAAGAAAGTAAGGAGAGATAGGTTATTAGAGCTTGTTAATAACCATAACCAGTTTATCTTAGATAAGGAATAGAAAATATTTTCATCAATGATCAATTCCTAGAATTAAACTATATTGATTCCTTTGGCTAGGCTTTTATCCTTATTTAATTTTATTATCTGATTTCAGTATTATTTTGATTCACAAACAAAACCCCCTATTTTACTTTTCCTCTCTATTCTCTTTTAATAGAAATATATTTTACCAATCCCTGTGGATATGACCCTACTCACTACTATACGCAAATCATATAATTGTCTAGGAGTAGGTTTTTATTTTTGTTGGATTCGACACCCATCACCATGCAATCTCACAACTTCCCTAAAGAACAAATTAGCAATATTGCAAGCATCACCTGTTTTATGATAAGGAATGAAATGTTCCATCTTAGAGAATCTATCCACGACTACAAAAATAGAGTCTCAACCATGCCTAAACCTGGGTAATCCTAACACAAAATCCATGGAAATGTTTATCCAAGGCTCATGAGGAATGACACTAGACCCATATAACCCATCTAATAAGTCATCTAAGCGAGGAATGGGATGACGATCCTTTACCATGATGTTGTTGATGGCGTGGCAGTCAACACACATTCTCCATGACCCATCCTTCTTAGGCACCAAAATCATAGGTACTGCACATGGGCTCATGCTTTCTCTCACGTACCCCTTCTCCATTAATTCATTGACCTACCTTTGGAGTTCCTTTGTCTCCTCTAGATTGCTCCTATAAGCTGGTTTGTTTGGAATAGATGCTCTGGGTAAAAGGTGAATCTGGTGCTTAATACCACAAATAGGTGGTAAACCCTTTGGAATTTCCTCAGGGAAGACATCTTCAAAGTCCTGCAAAATAGACACAACCACACTAAGCAAAGAGTTAAAAAGTTTGTTAGTATTCAAACAAGTTTCCTTAAAAACCAGCAACAATATAGGTTGCTTCATCACTAACGCTCTCCTCACTACACTCGCTCTTGCCACACAACTCTCCTTTTGCAAGGCTTCACTCTCCTTTGACCACCAAAGTTGATCCCCCTTCAACTTGGTCTCTCGCGCTCTTTCCAGCCTTCCTCTCTTTTTCCTTGTGATATCGACTTTTGTGTTCCTTTTCTTCCTCGTTGTCTTTTGCTCTCTCACTCTCCCTCTGTTTTTCACTCACCTTATATTTTGCAAAAGACTGTTGTAGCTGCAACTGATCCTCATACACCTGTTTAGTTGTTAAGGGTTTAAGATTAAAGCTTTTCCCCTGGTGAACAAGCGTATACTTGTTAGAAAAACCATCATGAACAACCTTCCTATCAAACTGCTATGGCTTTCCCAACAACACATGACATGCCTGCATTAGCACTACATCACATAACACCTCATCCTCATACCTACCAATGCGAAAAGCAATCAAGGCTTGCTTACTCAACTTGGTCTCGCCACTATCATTCAACCACTGCAATTTATATAGACTAGGGTGTTTAGTAGTCTTGAGTCCCAGCCTCTTGACTGATACGAACCACGCCAATCCGTGACGAAACCCAATATCAATACGTTCGGAATTCGTTGCTTAAGATGCCCAAACACCTAAAGTGGAAACCGCGACCCGTTATCTATAAGCGAGACAAAAACCTTGGTATAAAGTGAAGACACCACAATCGGGATGCAAGACCGATTGATAAGTCGGGATGAACGCCACGGAAATCAATCCGATAAGTTCGATTTAGTTCTTGAAGAACCAAGAGAGGTGCCTCTCAAAAGTGTTTAATGTTCAAAGATCTAAATTCTATGTTGTTCTAAACCCTAGGAGCTTTTACACTAGGGTTACAATTTGTGAAAAACAAGTCCAAAACGACGTAGCTTAGATAAGTTACGTAAAAACACGAAAACAAAACAAGCTGGCCGGTAGGGGATACACGGCCGTGTACACGACCATATACTTTGGCCGTGTACCTTTCTGTGCAACTTCTGGCAACATACACGACCGTGTACTTCTGGTCATGTATCTTTCTGTGGATTTGCTTGAATCTATACACGGCTGTGCCTTTTAGCCGTGTGTCTAGCCGTGTATGATTCTATGCAATCTTGGAATTCCTACATGGCCGTGCCTTGAAGATACACGCCCTCTTTAACCCATGTCCGGTGTGACTTATATAAAAGCAAGGGTCTTCCCATGGTTGTTCCAATCCGTTCCAACTTCATGATTGCTCCAATCCTTTTCGGCTTCATGGACAACCTTTATCAACCCGTTAAGTGCCTCCTTGAATCGTTTCGCTTGATTTCTTGTGATCGGTCCAAGCGGCACTTCAAGAGGATCCACATTTCTTCTTTCGACTTGGCTCTCATCATTCCCTTCCTCTTGAAAAGGATTTGTCCTCAAATCATCGCCTACATCAAATGGACTCAGATCAGTAACATTAAACGTGACACTTACTGGATACTCACCTGGTAAATCTTTCTTGTATGCATTATCATTGATGCGCTCAAGAATTTGAATTGGTCCATCTCCTCTAGGAAGTAATTTAGATCTACGCTGTACGGGAATCCGCTCTTTGTGCATGTGAACCCAAACCTAATCTCCAGGTTCAAAAACAGCTTGTCAACAACCCTTGTTGGCTTGTTTCACATACTCCTCCGTTCTTCGCTCAATGTTTAGCCTTCTCACGAAATCTGACTTAGAATCAGCTTCAAAACTCACAAACTTGTTAAGTGGCAATGGCAATAAATAAATAGGAGCCAGTGGGTTAAAACCATACACAATCTCAAATGGTGAACAATGAGTGGTGCTATGTAAAGCCCTATTATATGCAAACTCCACAAATGGTAGGCAATCCTCCCAAGTCCTAATGTTCTTCTCTATGATTGCCCTCAACAATTGAATTAAAGTCCTGTTAACCACCTCAATTTGCCCATCAGTTTGTGGGTAACTTATGGTTGTCGAATCCAACAAAAATAAAAACCTACTCCTAGACAATTATATGATTTGTGTATAGTAGTGAGTAGGGTCGTATCCACAGGGATTGGTTAAATATATTTCTATTAAAAGAGAATAGACAGGAAAAGAAGAATGGGGTGGGGGGTGGTTTGTTTGTGAATCAAAATAATGTAGAAACAAGATAATAAAATCAAATATTGATAAAAACCTAGCCAAAGGAATCAAGATAGTTCAATTCTGGGAATTGATCATTAATGCAAATGTTTTCTATTCGTTATTCAAGATAAACTGGTTATGGTTATTAACAAGCTCTAATAACCTATCTCTCCTTACTTTCTTGATAATCAAAACAAGCTCTTAGGATTTAATCTATCAATAGCATTAAAAACAAGAGAGGCTACCAATTCATTCCAGTAGATTATAAGATAATCTATTTAAACAAGATCATACATCTCCATAACATGAATTCGACTATCTATTTTATAATCAAACATGTTATTGTGTCACCTAGACTAGAACTATCAAACAATTACGGATTTGACATACTAGTTGACAATATATTAACTTGCTAATTGAGTAGAAGAGCTCTAATTCATACCAATCAACCAAGATAACATTGACAAAATTTCCAGAAGATATATAAATATCCAAAAACAAAGAATAGAATAAAAGTAAATCAATTAGATCTCACAATGCGTGAAGAATTAAACTTCAATGATCCTTTGGCTAGAAAAGTTGCTTAGCTACACATGTTCATCCTCAAAACGAAAATTAAAATTGAAAACATGATAAATCTCTGTTTCCGGTTGCCCTTGCTCTGCCTCCTTCCTTCTTATCTCCCCAAAAACTCTCCAAGATGAAAGAACTCCTTCTCCTCTAGGGTTAGTTCTATTTATATTGTTAAAGGAATGGCAGATGATCTTTAGCTAGCAAGATACGAAAATATCTTTCCTTTTTGATGTAAATCTCGAGAGGTGAATAATCGTCCGCTTGGCACGCCCAACAACACGGCCAGATTTCAAGCCGTGTCTTCCTCAGTGGATAATCTACAATTCTTCATCCGTGTCCAGTGTGTACTACGGCCAGATCTCAAGCCGTGCATGCCTCTAGTCGATGTTCCACAATTTCTCATCCTTGTTTAATATATGGCACAGCTTCCATCACAGCTTCCACAACGGCCTCCACCACGGCTTCCACCACGGCTTCCTCCACAGCAAGATCACAAGCCGTGTCTCTCTCTATTGATAGTCCACATTTCCTCCTTCTTGTGCAGTGTATAGCACGACTTACACCACGGCCGGATCACAAACCGTGCCTCCTACTGTTGATCCTTCTAGACAGATACACGGCCGTGTACTTCAATCGTGTATTTTCCTATTGATTCAAAACCAAGCACACGGCTGTGTACTTCAACTACACGCCCATGTACTTTCCTCTGGTGGTGTAAATCCTTGTCTTTGATCCAAATTGTAGATGACTTCTCTAATTTAATTGAATTAGCACTCTTAACTCCATTTAACCTGATTTATCTCCATAATAAAATTAAGTACCATTTCCTTATGATTTCTATAAAATTAATAATAAATTAACACAATTCATACTATAAAGATTGAGTATAAAATGGCTCTATCAAATTCCCCCACACTTAAACTCTTGCTTGTCCTCAAGCAACTGAATAAAATCAATTGAGAAATTCGTCATAGATTATACAAACTTTCTTTTCATCATTTCAAGCATCTATTCATTTGTAATTCATGACTTGTAATTTTAATGTCTACTGCTTCAACAAAACTGGTTTCCTGTGATCAAATTACCATGGGCAAAATTTAATAGCTAATCTAAACAAAACAAACTTTAATTCTCATGTTTAGCAAAAGAATTTTTATTCCAAAAGTAAATACTTAATCCACTAAGGAAAAACATCCAATTAAACTTCATTGGATATTAGCAAGTATATAATCCTTGCAACGTAAAGTAAAAGCATATAGTATCAACTTTTTCCATAGATTTTCTCCCTTTTTATTATAAGTTTTGTTTTATTCAATGAATGTTTACATTCATGTTCTTTTGATTTAATCAAGCATCTATTTTGACTGGTTTTTGCTTGCTCTTTTCATGAACATTCGCCTTTTTCGCCTTTATCGTTATAGTGAGTTCATTGAGTCGGCAACATCCCGAGCTCGTCACTCAAGTGATCGGGTTTTGAGATACCACTACGGACTCTTCCTCACTCTAACATTCAAGTTTTAATACTCTTAACTCAATTACTTGAATCATTGGAGTAATGGCTATGCTTGATTTTTTTTTTTTTCACTAAGTGTTATAATAGTTTCACAAACAACTTCAAAGAGTATACAGTAGCTAATATAACCTAGAAGTAAACTTGTTTATTTTTCACTTAGGGACTCGACTTACTCTTAGACTTCCAATTCTAAAGCTAAATACAAGGTAAATTTGTTTCTTAAAGATTTTACTACTTAATTTTAACCAAGTATTCTAATCACAGCAGTAGGTGAGTTAAGCATTTGAACAAGTCAATTTCACATTTTGTAGATGCTTATTACAACATTTAGTACAATATCCAAATTTCATGATAAGTTTTGAAAAATTTGGCTTAAAATTGCTTAAGGACAAACATTCGAAGTATGAGTCAATTCTCTATTCTCTAGATTTTATTACCCTCTCCCCTACACTTAGTTTGAACAGTGTCTACACTGTTCCTAATTTAGCACAATTAAAGAGGAATTAACAACATAAGGAACATTAGAGAATAAGAGAAAAGGAATACTGGTACTTCCTTGGTATGAAGTGTAGAGAAATTGGAGTTCTCCCCTTAAGCACTAGAGCATGTCATCTGATGATATATACCCTTGCTACAGCTAATAAAAAAAAATGAAAAGAAAACTAAAACAAAATAAATTGATATAGGTTGCCTCCCATGAAGCGCCTTTCTTTAACGTCTTTGGCTAGACGTTCCTGTAATTAATCACAATACTCGGGGTGAGTTAAACTGGTTTCTTCAATATTACATACTTGAAATCCTTCATAAAAAGGTTTCAAGCGATGACCATTGACTTTGAAGTTCTTACCAGTTTCAAGACTTGCGATCTCAACTGCACCATGTGAAAATATGTTAGTGATAACAAAAGGGCCAATCCACCATGATCGTAGTTTTCCAGAAAACAACTTCAATCAAGAATGATAAAGTAATACTTTTTGACCTACAGAAAGATTCTTTTGGGAAATCATTTGATCATGAAAATCCTTTGTTTTTTCCTTGTAGATTTTAGTACTCTCATAAGCTTCTCCTCGAATTTCCTCAAGTTCTTGTAATTGAAGTTTTCTGTGTTCACCAGCCTCACCCATTTGCATGTTACATTGTTTTACAGCCCAGTACGCCCTATGTTCCAACTCCACAGGGAGATGACACGGTTTGCCAAATATCAAACGGTAAGGAGACATACCTATAGGGGTCTTGTAAGCTGTCCAGTAGGCCCATAATGCATCTTCAAGTCTTGTGCTCCAGTCCTTCCTGCTTGGATTAACGGTTTTTTCCAGAATAGACTTGATTTCTCGATTTGAAACTTCTGCCAATCCATTGGTTTGAGGGTGGTATGCGGTGGAAGTGCGATGAGTGACCTTGTACTATTTAAGTAGAGTTTCCACTACTCTATTACAAAAGTGTGTGCCTCGATCACTGATAAGAGCCTTTGGTGTCCCGAACCTAGCAAAAATATGAGATTTAACAAAATCCACAACAACTTTGGCATCATTAGTTCGGGTCGCTTTGGCTTCCACCTATTTTGAAACATAATCCACAGCAAGAAGGATGTAAACATTACCGAAAGAAGGAGGAAAAGGACCCATAAAGTCAATACCCCATATATCAAATATTTCACAAGCAAGAATAGGGGTAAGTGGCATTTGGTCTCTACGTCCTAAGTTGCCAATTTTTTGACATCGTTCACAAGACTTACAAAACATAAAAGAATCACGAAACAATGTAGGCCAAAACAAACCACACCCCAATACCTTTTGAGCTGTCCTCTTAAGGCCAAAATGTCCACCACATGCATATGAGTGACTAAATTGCAAGACAGAAGGAGTATCGTCTTGAGAAATACACCTTCTAATGATCTGATCAACACAATGTTTGCACAAATACAGATCATCCCATACATAGTATGTAGCATCACTTTTAATTTTATCTTTTTGAGCCCTAGACAAATCACTTGGTAGTGTCTTAGTAACCAAATAGTTGACAATATCAGCATACCACGGAATTTTCTTTTGAATAGAAAAGAGATACTCATCTGGAAAATCATCTTGTATTGGTGTTGACCCTTCACTAATAAGTATTCTACTGAGGTGGTCGGCAACTAAGTTTTCAGAGCCTTTCCTATCGCGTATTTACAGATCAAACTCTTGTAATAAGAGTATCCATCGAATAAGTCTTGGTTTCGCCTCCTTCTTCACGAGCAGGTATTTGAGAGCTGCATGATCAGAGTAAACAATTACCTTAGTACCAAATAAATATGATCTGAAATTTTCTAATGCAAAAACAACAGCCAAGAGTTCTTTTTCCGTTGTGGAATAGTTGCATTGAGCACTATCCAATGTTTTGGAAGCGTAATAAATGACATGGGAAGCCCTTCCAACTCTTTGGCCAAGAACGGCTCCAACTGCATAATTGCTCGCATCACACATAATTTCAAAGGGAAGGTTCCAGTCAGGTGGTTGGATGATTCGAGCAGAAGTTAACTTATCCCTCAATGTGTCAAAAGCGTGCTTGCAGGCTTCATCGAACTCAAATGTCACTTCTTTTTGCAGCAATTTGCATAGGGGTTGAGTAATCTTGGAAAAATCCTTGATGAAGCATCGATAGAACCCTGCACTCCTAAGAAAAGAGCGAATTTCCCGTACACTTACAGGGTAAGGTAGAGATTTAATCAATTCTACTTTAGCTTTATCAACTTCAAGCCCCTTAGAAGATACAATATGACATAAAATGAGACTCTGTTCAACCATAAAGTGACATTTTTCATAATTCAACACAAGATTCTTGTCTATACATCTTTGAAGCACTTTTGTAAGGTTAGTCAAACATGAATCAAAAGAGTTACCATAGATAGTGAAGTCATCCATGAAAACCTCTATGATATTCTCCACATAATCTGAAAATATACTAACCATACACCTTTGGAATGTGGCTGGGGCATTGCAGAGCCCAAAAGGCATCCTTCAATATGCAAAAGTACCGAATGGACAAGTGAAAGTAGTCTTCTCTTGATCTTCCGGTGCCACTGGAATTTGATGAAAACCTGAATAACCATCAAGACAACAATAGTGAGAATGGCCAGCCAAACGTTCAAGCATCTGATCAAGAAAAGGAAGAGGGAAGTGATCTTTTCTAGTTGACGCATTTAACTTCCTGTAATCAACACAAACCCTCCATCCATTCTGAACCCGAGTAGGAATTAACTCACCATCAGAGTTTCCAATCACAGTCAAGCCTGTTTTCTTTGGAACAACTTGAATTGGACTTACCCATTTACTATCGAAAATTGGATAGATCATACCTGCATCAAGAAGTTTCAAGATCTCTTTCTTAACTACCTCCATCATAGGCGGGTTCAAACGACACTGAACTTCCCTTGAAGGTTTGCAATTATCTTCCATTAAAATCTTGTGCATGCATGTGGAGGGGCTTAATCCTTTGATATCGGCTATAGACCATCCAATGGCTTCTTTATACTCTCTTAACACCCGAATCAACTTTTCTTCTTCTAAAGTACTTAGTGTGTTAGAGACTATCACAGCAAGAGTCTCATTTTCTCCTAAGAAGATGTACTTCAGATGTTCGAGTAAGGGTTTTAATTCCAGCTTTGGTGCCTGCACAATAGAGGGAAGAAGTATTGTGTTAGAAGCGGGTAAGTTAATGTAGGACACATCATACCTGATAGGTTTTAATGATTCCAACTCCCAAATCATGTCCTGCAAATCAGAGGATATTATAAGCTTCTCCTTAAGAGTTTTCAATGCATTAATAGTAAGACTCCTATTAAGTACAATTTTCAACTCATCATCGTCTATCAAATCAAATGCAGCCTGTGTTAATGGGTCAATAACATCCACAACAAAAACAGGAGAGATATCACTAGGATATTTCATGGCATCATAAATGTTAAATTTAATCACTTCACCATCAAATTCCATAGTGAGGTTACCGTCATGTACATCAATTTTCGTTCTGGATGTCTTAAGAAATGGTCTCCCTAATAATATCATTGATGAATTATGAGAATCATCATTCTCCATGTCAAGCACATAAAAATCTGTAGGGAAAACCAACCCATTAACTTGTACTAAAACATCTTCTAGAACTCCCTCAGGATAAACATTGGACCTATCAACAAGTTGAACAATAACACATGTTTCCTTCAAGGGACTGACATTCAAACATTGATAAACAGACAAAGGCATAACATTGATTGAAGCTCCTAAATCACACATAGCTTTAGTGATTCTAAGATTACCTATTTTGCAAGGAATAGTAAACATACCTGGATCCTTACATTTAGGAGGAAGCTTCTTCTGAAGAATAGCTGAAACATTCTCACCCACACTAATCTTTTCATTACCTTTTAGCTTTCTTTTGTTAGTGCACAATTCTTTGAGAAATTTAGCATAACGAGGTACTTGCTTAATTTGCGAAACGTTTCAAGAATCTCTTTTTCTTCAGCTTCATTCTTGGTTTTCGCTAATCTAGAAGGGAAAGGAGGTGTTGTTATCATGACCTTTAGTGGTTCAACGAGGGATCCTTTGATCTGGTTGTTCTGCTGGCTTGTAGTTGCAGTCTCTTTCTTGGTCTCTTTCTCATGATCAGTTCAGTGTCCTTTCTCATTTGCTCCCTGCAATTTCGTTCCACTTCTCAAGGTAATTACATTAGCGCTTTGCTTTGGATTTGTGATAGTTTGAGAGGGTAACATACCTTGAGTTTCTAACCTGTTTATAGAAGAAGCAAGTTGGCTTACCTGATTTTCCAAGTTGTGGATGCTCTGCTTGGTCTCATCTTGAAATTGTTTTGTATTAACGGCAAGTGATTTAACAATTTCCTCAAGAGACATACCTGAAGTGGAAGGAGCTTGTGGTACTTGGTTTGATGGCTTAGGTTGGAATTGTTGGAAGTTTTGTGGTTTATTGCCATATCTGAAGTTAGGATGATCCCTCCATCTAGGATTATAAGTATTCGAGTAGGGATCATATTTCCTTTGTGGTTGTCTTGGGAATCCTCCTACAGCATTGGCATGCTCATGATTGTCATCTTGTAATGATGGACACATATCGGTGGGATGATTAGGAGCAGCACAAATTCCACAAGCCTTCACTTGCTGTGTATTTCCAAGAGCTATCTGCTGCACAAGGGAGGTCAGGTTAGAAATTTGATGTTCAAGGTTAGAAACACTTACCTCATTTACCTTCCTTGAAGACGTATCATGCCTATACCCAAATTGTTGCGAATTAGCAACCATAATGGAGATCAATTCCCTAGCTTGACCAGGGGTTTTATTCACTATGATGCCTCCACTAGCAGCATCTATCATCTTCCTCTCCATCGAAAGCAGGCCTTCATAGAAGTATTGAATGAGAAGTTTTTCAGATATCCCATGTTGTGGACAGCTTGCACAAAGTTGCTTGAACCTCTCCCAATAATCATGAAGAGTTTCGGTGTCCCTCTGTTTGATACCACAAATTTCTCTTCTTATACCAGCATCTTTAGACGCGGGGAAAAATTTGTCCAAGAAGAGCCTCACCATATTTGTCCAAGTGGTTATAGAACCTGGAGGCAAATAAAACAACCAATCTTTAGCTCTAGTACTTAAAGAAAATGGAAAAGCACGTAACTTGATTTGATCGTCGGTTATTCCTTGCGGCCTCATACTAGAACACACTATATGAAACTCTTTCAAATGTTTGTGAGGATCTTCATTCTCAAAACCATGAAAGGTGGGTAGCAGATGTATCAACCTAGATTTCAACTCAAATTCAACAGCCAGTTCAGGATAGTGAATACAAAGTGGTTGTTGATTCACATCTGGTGCAGCCAATTCTCTTAATGTTCTTTCAGGATTTGCCATATCGTCTTCTTTTTCAGAATCAATGGATGAATCAGACAAATTAGATGCCAAGTTCAGTCCAGGGGATGAAGATGATACGGTTTCTTTTTGACGCAGCCTAGCTTCTCTTCACCGTCTCTTAAGAGTCTTCTCAATCTCTGGATTATAAGTGAGTTCACCCGTCTAAAAAGAACGAGTCATGCAAGAATAGAAATAAATTTGACACCAATCCCCGACAACGGCGCCAAAATTTGATGGTTGTTGAATCCAACAAAAATAAAAACCTACTCCTAGACAATTATGTGATTCATGTATAGTAGTGAGTAGGGTCGTATCCATAGGGATTGGTTAAATATATTTCTATTAAAAGAGAATAAAGAGGAAAAGAAGAATGGGGGGGGGGGGGGGGGGGGGTGAGATTTTGTTTGTGAATCAAAATAATGTTCAAACAAGATAATAAAATCGAATATTGATAAAAACCTAGCCAAAGGAATCAAGATAGTTTAATTCTAGGAATTGATCATTGATGCAAGTGTTTTCTATTCGTTATTCAAGATAAACTGGTTATGGTTATTAACAAGCTCTAATAACCTATCTCTCCTTACTTTCTTGATAATCAAAACAAGCTCTTTGATTATTTCTCTTATCGATTAGACAACCCTAAACAAGCTCTTAGGATTTAATCTATCAATAGCATTAAAAACAAGAGAGACTACCAATTCATGCCGGTAGATTATAAGATAATCTATTTAAACAAGATCATACATCTCCATAACATGAATTCGACTATCTATTTTATAATCAAACATGTTATTGTGTCACCGAGACTAGAACTATCAAACAATTATGGATTTGATGTACTAGTTGACAATATATTAACTTGCTAATTGAGTAGAAGAGCTCTAATTCATACCAATCAACCAAGATAACATTGACAAAACTTCCAGAAGATATATAAATATCCAAAAACAAATAATAGAATAAAAGTAAATCAATTAGATCTCACAATTCGTGAAGAATTAAACTTCAATGATCCTTTGGCTAGAAAAGTTGCTTAGCTACACATGGTCATCCTCAAAACGAAAATTAAAATTGAAAACATGATAAATCTCTATTTCCGGTTGCCCTTGCTCTGCCTCCTTCCTTCTTGTCTCCCCAAAAACTCTCCAAGATGAAAGAACTCCTTCTCCTCTAGGGTTAGTTCTATTTATATTGTTAAAGGAATGGCAGATGATCTTTAGCTAGCAAGATACGAAAATATCTTTCGTTTTTTTATGTAAATCTCGAGAGGTGAATAATCGTCCGCTTGGCACGCCCAACAACACAGCCAAATTTCAAGCCGTGTCTTCCTCTATGGATAATCTACAATTCTTCATCCGTGTCCAGTGTGTACCACGTCTTCTACCGCGGCCAGATCTCAAGCCGTGCATGCCTCCGGTCGATGTTCCACAATTTCTCATCCTTGTTTAATATATGGCACAGCTTCCATCACAGCTTCCACAACGGCCTCCACCACGACTTCCTCCACGGTAAGATCACAAGTTGTGTCTCTCTTTGTTAATAGTCCACATTTCCTCCTTGTTGTACAGTGTATAGCACGGCTTGCACCACGGCCGGATCACAAACCGTGCCTCCTACTGTTGATCCTTCTAGACAGATACACGGCCGTGTACTTCAACCGTGTATTTTCCTGTTGATTCAAAACCAAGTACACGGCCGTGTACTTTAACTACACGCCCATGTACTTTCCTCCAGCGGTGTAAATCCTTGTCTTTGATCCAAATTGTAGATGACTTCTCTAATTTACTTGAATTAGCACTCTTAACTCCATTTAACCTGATTTATCACCATAATAAAATTAAGTACCATTTCCTTATGATTTCTATAAAATCAATAATAAATTAACACAATTCATATTATAAAGATTGAGTATAAAATGGCTCTATTAGTGATAGATAGTTGAAAACATCCGTTTAGTTCCCAACCTTTCCCACAATACTCTCCAATAGTGACTCGAAATTTTTACATCCCGATCACTAACAATGCTACTAGGTATACCATGCGGACGCATTACCTCTCTAAAGAACAAATCAACAATGTGTATAGCATCATTAGTTTTATGACAAGGAATGAAATGAACCATTTTAGGAATCCTATCCATAACCACAAAAATATAATCTCGACCATGCCTAGGCTTAGATAATCCTAACACAAAATCTATGGAAATGGCTATCCAAGGCTCATGAGGAATGACACTATACTCATATAACCAATCTAAGAAGTCATCTAAGCAAGGAATGGGATGATGATACTTTACCGTAATTTTGTTGATGGCGCGATAGTCAACTCGCATTCTCCATGTCCCATCCTTCTTAGGCACCAAAATCACAGGCACT
This sequence comes from Laguncularia racemosa, assembly GCA_037954665.1. Classification (NCBI taxonomy): domain Eukaryota; kingdom Viridiplantae; phylum Streptophyta; class Magnoliopsida; order Myrtales; family Combretaceae; genus Laguncularia; species Laguncularia racemosa. The sequence goes on from JBBMOL010000212.1 coordinate 930,942, forward strand.
GCACATGGACTCATGCCTTCTCTCACGTATCCCTTCTCTATTAATTCATCGACCTGCCTTTGGAGTTCCTTTGTCTCCTCCAGATTGCTCCTGTAAGCTGGCTTGTTTGGAATTGATGCTCCGGGTACAAGATCAATCCGGTGCTCAATACCACAAATAGGTGGTAATTCCTTTAGAATCTCCTTAGGAAAGACATCTTCAAAGTCCTGCATAAGAGACACAACCACACTAGGCAAAGAGTTAGATAAGTCGTTAGTAGTTAAACACGTTTCCTTAAAAACCAGCAACAACATAGGTTGCCTCATCACTAACGCTCTCCTTACCACACTCGCTCTTGCCACACAACTCTCCTTTTGCAAGGCTGCCCTCTCCTTTTCACTCACTACCAAAGTTGATCCCCCTTCAACTTAGCCTCTCACACTCTTTCCAGCCTTCCTCTCCTTTTCCTTTTGATCTTGACTTTTATATTCCTTTTCTTTGTCATTGTCTTTTGCTCTCTCACTCTCCCTCTACTTTTCACTGACCTTATGTTTTGCAAAAGACTGTTGTAGCTGCAACTGATCCTCATACACTTGCTTAGGTGTTAAAGGTTTAAGAATAAAACTTTTCCCTTGGTAAACAAGTGTATACTTGTTAGAAAAGCCATCATGAACAACCCTCCTATCAAATTGCCATAGCCTCCCCAACAATACATGACATGCTTGCATGGGCACTACATCGCATAACACCTCATCCTCATACCTACCAATGCGAAACCCAATCAAGGCTTGTTTACTCACCTTAGTTTCTCCACTATCATTCAACCACTACAATTTATATGGACTATGGTGTCTAACAGTTTTGAGCCCCAGCCTCTCAACAATAAAATTACTCACTACATTGGTGAAACTCCCTCCATCAATGATCAAACTACAAATGTGATCTCCTAGATAACATCTAGTATGAAATATATTCTCTCTTTGCACCTCCTCTTCTTCCTTCACCTGCACATTCAAAGCTTGCTTCACTACTACCACTAGCCTTCCCATTGCAGGCTCCTCATCATCACTAGCATCTCTAATGGAGGCATATCATCTCCTTCACTATCCCCCTCAGTCTCATACTTTCCATCATCACGCAAAATCATCACATGCCTATTTGGACATTGACTAGCAATATGGCCTCTACCTTGGCATTTAAAGCATCTAATGTCACGATTTCTAGAAGTAGAAGAATCAGGGTTACCTTGATTACCAGGAGTAGAACCTGCTTGTCTCAGCTCCCCTTTTGGTTTGGTGGGTAAAGGCTTTTCTTCCTTCTTCCATTGATTAGTCGTCCAAGTGGATGAACCATTACCCTGTTGAAACCGTGCATTACTACTACCTCTCCTCTTATGTTGGTTCTCAACCTTTATAGCCATGTGAACTGATGGATGATCTGACCGTTCTAACAAGTTTAACCCTCTACTCAATCCTAGCTCACGATTAGTTCTCAGGAAAGTGTACCTATCGACTAGCAGTATAGCATAGGAGTACAGGTATTGATCCCACGAAGACTTATAAGTACTAGTACTAACGATTCTCCTACTATCTAACTTCTCACTATTGATGATCTCAACTATCCTAATTATTGCCTAAATCTGAAGAGACAAATAAAATGAACAAAGTAAATGTATTCAAACACTCCCTTAATTAATTCAATGATTTAAACATACCCTGCCCAAGATCCACCCCTAATTCTCATGTAGCTTTTACTCAATTCCACACTATCCAATGATTAATATCCAAACTTTGATCTGCGGAGTTTCTTACACTAGATTAGAGTCTTTCTCAAGATCAATAATCCCTAATCCTAATTAAGCCAATTAAGATCTCTCTTCAATTAACATAATCAAGATTGCAATAGAATTCCTAGGACTCTCAATTGAACCGGACCGCAATGACCTGGTTCAATACAGAAAATCTCTTATAACCTATCTCTAGGATTACAAGGGGTCTTTTTACCCATGCAAGATCCACTCTATTAACGATTTCTCAATCTTAATAACAGAGACATAATTCCATCCCAATATTGCGCACATATCAAGATGAATACACTATAATTGCAATATGAATAAACTCAAGGAATGGAATTAAATTATTGAACATCCACAATTCTGTCACATGATAATTAGGGGTTTCACAAGGGAATAGGGATATGAAACAATTAGCCACTCATGAATCTAATAAGGAGAGCAAAACATAAAATAATTGAGTCCATAAAGAAAATTCAAACACGAAATATCTTGGCTTCCAATCCGAAGACTATTCTGGCAGCAGCTTCTTGCAACAACTTCTCTTCTCTAGGGTTTCTCTTGTGCTACCTCCTCCCTTTATCTCATTAGGGTTGTTCTATTTATACTTCTTGAGGCATGGCCGAGCATCTTCAGTTGGAAAGATACGATTGTATCTTTCCTTTTCCAAGTGAATCTGGTCAAGTGAATAACAGTCGCCTGGCACGCCTAACAACACGGCCAGATTTCAACCCGTGTCACCCTCTGGTCGAAAATAAGTAACTCCTCAATCTTGCTTAGTGTTTGGCACGGCTAGGAACATAGCTAGGAACACGGCTAGTAGCACTGCTAGCAACACTGCTAAGAGCACTGCTAGATTATAAACCGTGCTAAGTTCTGGAGCTTTCCACATCTCCGCAGCATCTGCCACGGCTTCAAACACACCCCTATCACGAGCCGTGCTTCCTTTCCAAGTGACTCTTTCATCTTCAGGTGTGCCCACGGTTCATGACACGACCGTGGCTTTTCAAGTGTTGTCCATGATTATCTTTAACTTGATCTTTTAAGCTTCAATTATGCTCCTTTTGTGATCTTTCTCCTTCTCTTTGGTATTATACCCTGAAACATATATTTATCTGTTAAGTGCCAAATCCGCATTGATTTTATTCAAAAGATTATACAAATTCATTCTTAATGCCCATGATTTACAAGGGTTAATTTACTCTTATCATGAACCATATCCTCCAATTCTACATAATGCTGCAATTCAACCACATTTTGGATTTCTCTATTCAACCCTGCAAGAAACCTAGCCATTGTAGCCTCTCTATCTTCCTCTACATTCGCCCTAATCATAGTGACTTCCATCTCCTTGAAATACTCATCTACACTTCGGCTTTCCTGCCTCAGAGTTTGCAACTTGTTGTGCAATTCACGATAGTAATACGCAGGCACAAACCACTTCTTCATCACTCTTTTCATCTCTTCCCAAGACTCAATAGGTGGCTCGCCACTCCTTCTCCTATTCAACATTAGTTGATCCCACCACACTATAGCATAATCTGAAAATTCAATGGTAGCAAGTTTCACCTTCTTTCTCCCACTATAGTTATGACAATCAAACACCATTTCTACCTTCTTCTCCCACTCTAAATACGCCTCGGGATCATTCTTCCCTTAGAAAGGAGGAATCTTCATCTTTATGCTACTCAACTGATCATCCACTCTATTCTTATCTCCTCTATCATCCCAATCCCTAGTTCCTCTATTCCGACCACTATAACCTCTATAACTCCCGACAGAAGGCTCATAAAAATCATCATCCGACATTTCATCTCCACCCCTCGGTACTCTCCTAGAACGACTCTCCCTCTTACGCCCTTGGACTACGTTTGTAGATTGCTCTCGTCTTTGCTCTACCGTCTCATGAATTTGCTCCATTCCTTCTTGGAACATCCTCTTCATTTCTCCCCTCAACGCCTCAATTACTAACCTAGCATCAAACCTTCCCCTCTCACCTGCCGGAGAATGTTGCCTCGACATAGTTCCTGCAGAAAAGATTAGTACTAACACAAATATATATATAATTAAACCTCACGATACACTCCCTTCCGTGTTTCGCTCTGATGGGTGTCGAATCCAACAAAAATAAAACCTACTCCTAGACAATTATATGATTTGCATACAGTGGTGAGTAGGGTCGAATCCACAGAGATTGGTTAAACTTATTTCTATTCAAGGAGAATAAAAGGGAAAAGAAAAATGGGGGGGGTTTGTTTGTGAATCAAAACAAAGTAAAACAAGGTAAGAAAATCGGATATTAATAAAAGCCTAGCCAAAGGAATCAAGATAGTTTAATTCAAGGAATTGATCATCGATGCAAATGTTCACTATTCTTATTCCTAGATAAACTGGTTATGGTTATTAATAAGCTCTAACAACCTATCTCTCCTTACTTCCTCGATAACCTCAGACAAGCGCTTTGAATTATTTCTCTTATTGATAAAACAACCCTAGACAAGCGCTTAGGATTTAATCTATCAATAGCATTAAGATCTAGAGAGACCACCAATTCATGCCAATAGATTATAAGATAACCTATTTAAACATGATCACACACCTCCATAACATGAATTCGATCATCTCTTTTATAACCAAACATGTTATTGCGTCACTAAGACTAGAACAATCAAACAATTACGGATTTGACGTGCTAATTGACAATATATTAACTTGCTAATTGAGTAGAAGAGCTCTATTCATACCAATCAACAAAGATAATAATGACAAAACGATCAGAAGATATATGAATACCCGAAAACAGAGAATAGAATAAATACAAGTCAATTAGACCTCACAATTCGTGGAGAATTAAACATCTATGACCCTTTGGCTAGAAAAGTAGCTTAGCTACTCATGTTCATCAACAAAACGAAAATAAAAAGTAAAGACATGATGAACCCGGTTGCCTGCCCTGCGTCCAAGATGATCCAAGGTTCTTCAAGATCCAAAGATTCAAAAGTTGTCCTAACCCTCTAGGGTTGGTTCTATTTATATTGTTAGGGGGATAGCATGTGATCTTTTGCTAGCAAGATACGAAAATATCTTTCCTTTTCCAAGTAGATTTCGAGAAGTGAAGATTCGTCTGCCTGGCACGCCCCACCACACGGCCGTGGGTTAAGCCATGCCATCCTCTGTGCATATTCTTCAAGTCTTCATCCGCGCCCAGTGTGTACCACGGTTACACACACGGCCAGATTTCAAGTCGTGCCTTCATCTGTGCATAATCTACAAGTCTTCATCCGTGTCCAGTGTGTACTACGGTTAGACCCACGGCTAGATTTCAAGCCGTTCCTTCATCTGGTTGATGTTCCACACTTTCTTCTCCTTGGCACGTCTAGCATCCACCACGGCTCCAAGCATGGTTGCTCCCACGGCTTCCACCACGGCCGTGCCCTAAGCCGTGTCTCACTCTGTTCAAAGTCCACATTTTCGTCTTCTTGTTCAGCGTGTAACATGGTTTGCGCCATGGCCGTGCCTCAAACCGTGCTACCGATACACGGCTGTGTACTTCAACTGTGTATCTTCCTGTTGATTCAAAACCAAGTACACGGCCGTGTACTTCAATTACACGCCCATGTACTTCCCTCCGGCGGTGTAAATCCTTGTCTTTGAACCAAGTTGTAGATGACTTCTCTAATTTACTTGAATTAGCATCCTTGACTCCATTTAACCTGATTTATCACGATGATAGAATTAAAGTACCATTTCCTTATGATTTCTATAAAATCAATAATAATTTAACACAATTTATACTATAAAGATTGAGTATAAAATGGCTCTATCAAATTCCCCCACACTTGAACTCTTGCTTGTCCTCAAGCAATTGCATCAAATCAATTGAGAAATCTGTCATAGATTATACAAACTTTCTTTTTATCATTCCAAGCATCTATTCATTTGTAATTCATGACTTGTAATTTTAACGGCTACTACTTTAACCAAACTAGTTTCCTGTGATCAAATTACTATGGACAAAATTCAATAGCTAATCTAAACAAAACAAACTTTAATCCTCATGTTTAGCAAAAGAATTTTTATTCCAAAAGTAAATACTTAATCCACTAAGGAAAAACACCCAATTAAACTTCATTGGATATTATCAAACATATATTCCTTGCAGTATAAAGTAAAAGCATATGGTAAAAGCTCTTTGCAAGGTATTCTCCCTTTTATACTTCTTTGTTTTATTCAATGAATGTTCACATTCATGTTCTTTTGATTTATTCAAGCATCTATTTTGACGGGTTGTTGCCCGCTTTTTTTTATGAACTTTTGCCTTTTTCGCCCTTATCGTTATAGTGAGTTCATTGAGTCGGCAACATCCCGAGCTCATCACTCAAGTGACCGGGTTTTGAGATACCCCTACGGACTCTTCCTCACTCTAACATTCAAGTTTAAATACTCTTAACTTAATTAGTTGAATCATTGGAGTAATGGCTATGCTTGATTTTTTTTTTTTTTTATTAAGTGTTATGATTGCTTTACAAATAACTTCAAAGAGTATACAGTAGCTAATATAACCTAGAAGTAAACTTGTTTATTTTTCACTTAGGGACTCGACTTACTCTTAGACTTCCAATTCTAAAGCTAAATACAAGGTAAATTTGTTTCTTAAAGATTTCACTACTTAATTTTAACCATGTATTCTAATCACAGCAGTGGGTGAGTAAAACATTTGAACAAGTCAATTTCACATTTTGTAGATGCTTATTACAACATTTAGTACAATCTCTAGATTTCATGATAATTTTGAAAAAATTTGGCTTAAAATTGCTTAAGGACAAACATTCAAAGTATAAGTTAGTTCTCTATTCTCTATATTTTATTATCCTCTCCCCCACACTTAGCTTGAACAGTGTCCTTACTGTTCCTAATTTAGCACAATTGAAAAGGAATTAACAACTCAAGGAACATTAGAGAATAAGAGAAAGGAAATATTGGTACTTCCCTGGTATTGGAGTTTTCCCCTTAAGCTCTGGAAAGTGTCATCTGATTATGTGTATCATTGCTGCAGCTGATCCAAAGAGTTCAAAACTACACTAAAATCAAAACAAACTAAACTAAAACAAAACAAAACTAAAACAAACCAAAACTAATGCAAAACAAAACTTTTTTTTTTTTTTTACATGGGTTGCCTCCCATGAAGTGCCTTTCTTTAACGTCTTTGGCTAGACGTTCCTGGCCAAATATTCGGATAAGGATTTTGATTCCAGCCTTGGTGCCTGTGGTGATGGGTTAATAACATCCGTAACAAAAACAGGAGAGATATCGTTAGGATGTTTCATGGCATCATAAATGTTAAATTTAATCACTTCACCATCAAATTCCATAGTGAGGGTGCCATCATTTACATTGATTTTCGTTTTAGAAGTCTTAAGGAATGGTCGCCCTAATAATATCAGTGATGAAGTATGAGAATCACTATCGTCCATGTCAAGCACATAAAAATCAGCAGGAAAAACCAACCCATTGACTTGAACTAAAACATCCTCTAGAACTCGCTCAGGATAAACATTGGACCTATCAGCAAGTTGAACAATAATACCCGTTTCCTTTAAAGGACCAACATTTAAACGTTGATAAACAGACAAAGGCATGACATTGATAGAAGCTCCTAGATCACACATGGCTTTAACGATTCCAAGATTACCTATTTTGCAAGGAATGGTGAACATACCTGGATCCTTACATTTGGGAGGAAGCTTCTTCTAAATAATAGCTGAAACATTTTCACTCACACTAATCTTTTCATTACCTTTCAGCTTTCTTTTGTTAGTGCACAAGTCTTTGAGAAATCTAGCATAGCGCGGTATTTGCTTAATTGCATCAAGCAAAGGAATATTTACCTCGACATTGCGAAAAGTTTCCAGAATCTCTTTTTCTTCCGCTTCATTCTTGGATTTCGCTAATCTGGAGGGGAAAGGAGGTGGTATCAATGTGACCTTCGATGGCTCAACTAGAGACTTGCTAATCTGGACGCCCTGCTAGCTCAGAGTCGAAATCTCTTTCTTGGTCTCTTCCTCAAGATTAGACGGATGTCCTTTCTTATTTGATCCCTGCAATTCTGTTCCACTTCTCAAGGTAATTGCATTAACGCTTTGTTTTGGATTTGTGATAGTCTGAGAAGGTAACTTACCTTGAGTTTCTAACCTGTTTACGGCTGAAGCAAGTTGGCTTACCTAATTCTCCAAGTTTTGAATGCTTTGCTTTGTTTCCTCCTGAAATTGTTTGGTATTCACAGCTAGAGACTTAACAATATCCTCAATGGGCATACCTAAAGTGGAAGGAGCTTGGAGTACGTGGTGTGATGGCTTTAGCTGTAATTGTTGGACATGTTGAGGGTTATTGCCATATCGGAAGTTAGGATGATCCCTCCATCCAGGATTGTAAGTATTCGAGTAGGGGTCATACTTCCTTTGTGGCTGTCCTGGGAATCCTCCTATAGCATTGGCATGTTCATGATTGTCATCTTACAATGTGGGGCACATGTCGGTCGGATGATTAGGAGCAGCGCAAATTCCACAAGCCTTCACCTGCTGCGTTTTTCCAAGAGCTAGCTGCTACACAAGGGAGGTAAGATTAGAAATTTGATGTTCAAGGTTAGACACACTTACCTCATTTACCTTCCTTGAAGATGCATCATGCCTATACCCAAATTGTTGCGAATTGGCAGCCATAATGGAGATCAATTCCCTAGCTTGACCAGGGGTTTTGTTTACTATGGCGCCTCCACTTGTAGCATCCATCATCTTTCTTTCCATTGGAAGTAGGCCCTCATAGAAGTATTGGATAAGGAGTTGTTCAGATATCCCATGTTGTGGGCAGCTTGCACATAGTTGCTTGAACCTCTCCCAATACTCATGAAGAGTCTCGGTGTCCCTTTGTTTTATACCACAAATTTCTCTTCTTATACCAGCGGCTCTGGATGCGGGGAAGAATTTGTCCAAGAAGAGTCTCACCATATCAGTCCATGTGGTTATAGAACCTGGATGCAAATAAAACAACCAATCTTTAGCTTTAGTACTTAAAGAAAATGGAAAAGCGCGTAGCTTGATTTGATCGTCGGTTATTCCTTGCGGCCTCATACTAGAACACACTATATGGAACTCTTTCAAATGCTTGTGAGGATCTTCATTCTCAAGACCATGAAATGTAGGTAGCAGATGTATCAACCCAGATTTCAATTCGAATTCCACAGCTAGTTCGGGATAGTGAATACAAAGTGGTTGTTGATTCACATCCGGTGCAGCCAACTCCCTTAAGGTTCTCTCGAGATTTTCCATGCCGTCCTCTTTTTCAGAATCAAGGGATGAGTCAGACAAGTCTGATACTAAGTTCGGTCCGGGGGATAATCTAGCTTCTTGTCGCAGCCTCTTTAGAGTCTTCTCAATCTCCGGATTATAAATTAGTTCACCTGTCTGAGAAGAACGAGTCATACAAGAATAGAAATAAATTTGACACCAATCCCCGGCAAACGGTGCCAAAATTTGATGGGTGTCGAATCCAACAAAAATAAAACCTACTCCTAGACAATTATATGATTTGCATATAGTGGTGAGTAAGGTCGAATCCACAGAGATTGGTTAAACTTATTTCTATTCAAGGAGAATAAAAGGGAAAAGAAAAATGAGGGGGTTTTGTTTGTGAATCAAAACAAAGTAAAACAAGGTAAGAAAATCGGATATTAATAAAAGCCTAGCCAAAGGAATCAAGATAGTTTAATTCAAGGAATTGATCATCGATGCAAATGTTCTCTATTCTTGTTCCTAGATAAACTGGTTATGGTTATTAACAAGCTCTAACAACCTATCTCTCCTTACTTCCTCGATAACCTCAGACAAGCACTTTGAATTGTTTCTCTTATTGGTTAAACAACCCTAGACAAGCGCTTAGGATTTAATCTATCAATAGCATTAAGATCTAGAGAGACCACCAATTCATGCCAGTAGATTATAAGATAACCTATTTAAACATGATCACACACCTCCATAACATGAATTCGATCATCTCTTTTATAACCAAACATGTTATTGCGTCACTAAGACTAGAACAATCAAACAATTACGGATTTAACATGCTAGTTGACAATATATTAACTTGCTAATTGAGTAGAAGAGCTCTATTCATACCAATCAACAAAGATAATAATGACAAAACGATCAGAAGATATATGAATACCCGAAAACAAAGAATAGAATAAATACAAGTCAATTAGACCTCACAATTCGTGGAGAATTAAACATCTATGACCCTTTGGCTAGAAAAGTAGCTTAGCTACTCATGTTCATCAACAAAACAAAAATAAAAAGTAAAGACATGATGAACCCGGTTGCTTGCCTTGCCTCCAAGATGATCCAAGGTTCTTCAAGATCTAAAGATTCAAAAGTTGTCCTAACCCTCTAGGGTTGGTTCTATTTATATTGTTAGGGGGATAGCATGTTATCTTTTGCTAGCAAGATACGAAAATATCTTTCCTTTTCCAAGCAGATTTCGAGAAGTGAAGATTCGTCTGCCTGGTACGCCCCACCACACGGCCGTGGGTCAAGCCGTGCCATCCTCTATGCATATTCTTCAAGTCTTCATCTGCGCCCAGTGTGTACCACGGTTACACACACGACCAGATTTCAAGCCGTGCCTTCATCTGTGCATAATCTACAAGTCTTCATCCATGTCCAGTGTGTACTACGGTTAGACCCATGGCTAGATTTCAAGCCGTGCCTTCATCTGGTTGATGTTCCACACTTTCTTCTCCTTGGCACGTCTAGCTTCCACCACGGCTCCAAGCACGGTTGCTCCCACGGCTTCCACCACGGCCGTGCCCTAAGCCGTGTCTCTCTCTGTTCAAAGTCCACATTTTCGTCTTCTTGTTCAGTGTGTAACACGGTTTGCGCCATGGCCGTGCCTCAAACCGTGCTACCGATACACGGCCGTATACTTCAACCGTGTATCTTCCTGTTGATTCAAAACCAAGTACACGGCCATGTACTTCAATTACACGCCCATGTACTTCCCTCCGACGGTGTAAATCCTTGTCTTTGAACCAAGTTGTAGATGACTTCTCTAATTTACTTGAATTGGCATCCTTGACTCCATTTAACCTGATTTATCACGATGATAGAATTAAAGTACCATTTCCTTATGATTTCTATAAAATCAATAATAATTTAACACAATTTATACTATAAAGATTGAGTATAAAATGGCTCTATCACGCTTAAATGATGATATCACACAGTCACTCGTGTATTCTCACAAACAATGATGATATCAACTCGCCAATTTCCTCTTCTCAATTCTCTTGGAACTAACTCGAACTACACCAATTTCCTTCCATACAATTCAAAACAACTCTAGGGTTCGTAAATTTTCCTTTATTTTTCTATCCGAATCTTTTTTTCTTGTCTCTATTTTTTCTTTTGGTCACGTTTCTCTTTCTTTTCTTTTCTCTTCTTTTTTTTTTTTTTTTAACAATCGACTAGTAGATACTACACTATCAAAAGACAATTAATATTACGAAATTGAATGCTAACAATGGATATGAACGATTAGAGTTAGGGTTTTGATATTACGTTCCTCAAACCGAACTGATGTTTTGACAAACCTAAGCTTTGATACCAAACTAATACGAACCACGCCAACCCGTGACGAAACCCAATACCAATACAATCGGAATTCGTACCTAAGACGCCCAAACACCTAAAGTGGAAACCGCAACCCGTTGTCTATAAGCGAGACAAGAACCTTGGTATAATGTGAAGACTCCATAATCGGGATGAAAGACCGATTGATAAGTCGGGATGAACGCCACGGAAATCAATCTGATAAGTTCGATTTAGTTCTTGAAGAATCAAGAGAGGTGCCTCTCAAAAGTGTTTAATGTTCAAAGATCTAAATTCTATGTTGTTCTAAACCCTAGGAGCTTTTATACTAGGGTTAAAATTCGTCAATAACAAGTCTAAAACGACGTAGCTTAGATAAGTTACGTAAAAACACGAAAACAGAACAAGCTGGCCGGCAGGGGATACACGGCCGTGTACACGACCGTGTACCTTTCTGTGCAACTTCTGGCAACATACACGACCGTATACTTCTGGTCGTGTATCTTTCTATAGATTTGCTTGACTCCATACACAGCCGTGCCTTTTAGCCGTGTATGATTCTGTGCAATCTTGGAATTCCTACACGGCCGTGCCTTGTACATAGACGCCCTCTTCAACCCGTGTCCGGTGTGACTTGTACAAAAGCAAGGGTTTTCCCATGGTTTTTCCAATCCGTTCCAACTTCATGATTGCTCTAATCCTTTCGGGCTTCATGGACAACCTTTATCAACCAGTTAAGTGCTTCCTTGAATCGTTTCGCTTGATTTCTTGTGATCTGTCCAGGCGGCACTTTAAGAGGATCCACATTTCTTCATCCGGCTTGGTTCTCATCATGGATCTCATCATCGACAATAAAAGTGCTCACCACATTAGTGCAACTCCCTCCATCAATGATCAAACTGCATATATGATCACCTAGATAACATCTAGTATGAAAGATATTCTCTCGTTGCACCTCCTCTTCTTCCTTCACCTGCACATTCAAAGCTCGCTTCACTACTGCCACTAACTTCCCTACTGCAAGCTCCTCGTCATCACTAGCGTCCTCTAATGGAGGCATATCATCCTCTTCACTATCCCCCTTAGTCTCATACTCACCATTATCACGCAGAATCATAACATGCCTATTAGGACATTGATTAGCAATATGGCCTCTGCCTTAGCATTTAAAACATCTAATGTCACGATTTCTAGGAGTAGAAGAATCAGGTTTACCTTGGTTACCAGGAGTAGAACCCGCTTGCCTCTGCTCTCCTTTTGGTTTGGTAGGTGAAGGCTTTTCTTCCTTCTTCCATTGGGTAGTCTTCCAGGTGGATGAACCAGCACCCTGTTGAAACCGTGCAGTACTACTACCTTTCCTCCTATGTTGGTTCTCAACCTTTATAGCCATATGAACCGTATCTTCTAATTCTACATAATGCTGCAATTCTACGACATTTTGAATTTCTCTATTCAATCCAGCGAGAAACCTAGCCATGGTAGCCTCTCTATCCTCCTCTACATTTGCCCTAATCATAGTGACCTCCATCTCCTTGAAATACTCATCCACACTTCGGCTTCCTTGCTTAAGAGATTGCAATCTGTTGTGTAATTCATGATAGTAATACGCAGGTACAAGCCGCTTCTTCATCACCCTCTTCATCTCTTCCCAAGACTCAATAGGGGGTTCGCCATTCCTTCTTCGATTCAACATCAGTTGATCCCACCACACTATGGCATAATCTGAAAATTCAATGGCAGCAAGTTTCACTTTCTTTCTCCCACTATAGTTGTGACAATCAAACACCATCTCTACCTTCTTCTCCCACTCTAAGTACGCCTCGAGATCATTCTTCCCTTGGAAAGGAGGAATCCTCATCTTTATACTACTCAATTGATTATCCTCTCTATTTCTATCTCCTCTATCTTCCCAATCCCTAGTTCCTCTATTCCTACCACTATAACCTCTATAAATCCCGACAGAAGGTTCATCAAATTCATCATCAGATATTTCATCTCCACCCCTTTGTACTCTCTTAGAACAGCTCTCCCTCTTACGCCCTTGGAAGACGTTTTTAGATTGCCCTAGTTTTCGCTCCACCATCTCATGAATTTGTTCCATGCCCTCCTGAAACATCCTCTTCATCTCACTCCTCAACACCTCAATCACTAACCTAGCATCAAACCTTCCCCTCTCACCTTCAGGAGAATGTTGCCTCGACATAGTTCATGTAGAAAAAAGGTTAGTACTAACACAAATATATATATGATTAAGCCTCACGATACACTCCCTTATGTGTTTCACTCAAAGGATGATATCACACAGTCACTCGTGTATCCTCACAAACAATGATGATATCAACTCACCAATTCCTCTTCTCAATTCTCTTCGAACTAACCCAAACTACACTAATTCCTTTCGTAGAATTCAAAACAACTCTAGGGGCTCAAAATTTTCCTCTTTTTCTTTCCTTTTTGTTGCCCTTGTTTGTTGCTCTTGGTCACGTTCCTTTTTTTTTTTTTTTTTTTTTGTAACAAACGTGAATAGGAGGCACTACACTTTCAATAGACAATTAACACTATGAACTTGATATGAACGATTGGACTTAGGGTTTTGATGTTACCTTCCTCAAACCGAACTGATGTTTAACAAACCTAGGCTCTGATACCAAATTGATATGAACCACGCCCACGTGTGACGAAACCCAATACTAATACGTTTGGAATTGCTACCCAAGATGCCAAACACAATCAAGTGGAACCGCGACCCATTGCCTATAAGTGATGATGAGAACCATGATGGGAGCCAAGCTAGAAGATGGAATGTGGATCCTCTTGAAGTGTCACCTGGACCGATCATAAGAACTCAAGCGAAACGATTCAAGGAAGCACTTAACGGGTTGATAAAGGATGTCCATGAAGTCGGAAAGGATTGGAGCAATCATGAAGTTGGAAAGGATTGGAACAACCATGGGAATGCCCTTGCTCTTGTACAAGTCATAACGGATACAGGTTGAAGAGGGTGTGTCTTTACAAGGCACGATCGTGTAGGAGTCTAGAGGTTACACAGAATCATACACGGTTCAAAGGCACGGCCGTGTATGGTGTCAAGAATATCCATAGAAACATACACATCTAGAAGGCACGGCCGTGTATATGCTTTACGTCGGCTCCGACGCCGCCGGCCTTCACTCCTACGTCGCCGGCCTTTAAGTCTTTGTTTTGTTATTTTTCCGCAACTTAATGATGTTATGTTGTTTTGGGCCTTTGTTGTTACGAATTGTGAACCTTAATATAAAGCTCCTAGGGTTTAAAACGGATAGATATAGAACATACAACATTGAAGTTTGAAAAACACTTTTGCGAGAATTCCTCTCTTGGTTCTTTAAAGAACTACTCTAGAACTTATTGAATTTTCTTCCGTGGCGTTCATCCCAACTTATCAATCGGTCTTTCATCCCGATTGTGGCGTCTACATAATATACCAAGGTTCTTGCCTTAATTATAGGCAACAGGTCGCGGTTTCCACTCGATTGTTTGGCATCTTGGGTAGAAAATTCCAAATGTATTGCTATTAGGTTTTGTCACACGTTGGCGTGGTTCGTATCAGTTTCGTATCAAAGCCTAGGTTTGTTAAACATCAATTCGGTTTAAGGAAGGTAACATCAAAACCTGATGAGAGTCAAGCCGGAAGAAGGAATGTGGATCCTCTTGAAGTGTCGCCTGGACCGATCACAAGAAATCGAGTGAAACGATTTAAGGAAGCACTTAACGGGTTGATAAAGGATGTCCATGAAGCCGGAAAGGATTGGAGCAATCATGAAGTTGGAAAGGATTGGAACAACCATGGGAATGCCCTTGCTCTTGTACAAGTCATAACGGATACAGGTTGAAGAGGGTGTGTCTTTACAAGGCACGATCGTGTAGGAGTCTGGAGGTTACACAGAATCATACACGGTTCAAAGGCACGGCCGTATATGGTGTCAAGAATATCCATAGAAACATACACATCTAGAAGGCACGGCCGTGTATATGCTTTACGCCGGCTCCGACGCCGCCGGCCTTTACTCCGACGCCACCGGCCTTCACTCCTACGCCGCCGGCCTTTAAGTCTTTGTTTTGTTATTTTTCCGCAACTTAATGATGTTATGTTGTTTTGAGCCATTATTGTTACGAATTGTAAACCTTAATATAAAGCTCCTAGGGTTTAAAACGGATAGGATATAGAACATACAACATTGAAGTTTGAAAAACACTTTTGAGAGAATTCCTCTCTTGGTTCTTTAAAGAACTACTCTAGAACTTATCGAATTTTCTTCTGTGGCGTTCATCCCTACTTATCAATCGGTCTTTCATCCCGATTGTGGCGTCTACATAATATACCAAGGTTCTTGCCTCAATTATAGGCAACAGGTCGCGGTTTCCACTCGATTGTTTGGCATCTTGGGTAGAAAATTCCAAATGTATTGCTATTAGGTTTCGTCACACGTTGGCGTGGTTCGTATCAATTTCGTATTAGAGCCTAGGTTTGTTAAACATCAATTCGGTTTAAGGAAGGTGACATCAAAACCTGATGAGATCCATGATGAGAGTCAAGCCGGAAGAAGGAATGTGGATCCTCTTGAAGTGCCGCCTGGACCGATCACAAGAAATCGAGCGAAACGATTCAAGGAAGCACTTAACCGGTTGATAAAGGATGTCCATGAAGCCGAAAAGGATTGGAGCAATCATGAAGTTGGAACGGATTGGAATAACCACGGGAAGACCCTTGCTCTTGTACAAGTTACACCGGACATGGGATGAAGAGGGCGTGTATTTTCAAGGCACGGCCGTGTAGGAATCTCAAAGTTACACAGAATCATATACGGTCATATACACGGCCAAAGGCACGGCCATGTAAGGAGTCAAGAAAATCCACAGAAAGATACACGACCAGAAGTACATGGTCGTGTATGTTGCCAGAATTTGCACAAAAAAGTACACGGTCAAAGTACAAGATCATGTACACGGCCGTGTATCTCCCCGACGCCGGCCTTTTGTGTCGTTTTGTTATTTTACGCACTTATTGAAGTGACGTCGTTTTGGACTTGTATTTTCACGAATTGTAACCCTAGTATAAAGCTCCTAGGGTTTAGAATAGAGTAATAACATACATCATACAACATTGAAAACACTTTTGAGAGACTCCTCTCTTGGTTCTTCAAGAACTAACTAGAACTTATCGGATTTTATTTCCGTGGTGTTCAACCCGACTTATCAATCGGTCTTTCATCCCGATTGTGGCGTCTTCACATTATACCAAGGTTCTTATCTCACTTATAGACAACGGGTCGCGGTTTCCACTTTAGGTGTTTGGCATCTTAGGTAACGAGTTCCGAGTGTATTGTATTGGGTTTCGTCATAGGTTGGCGGGGTCCGTATCAGTTAGGAATCCGATCAAACCGATCTCATATCAGTTTGGTATTAGAGCTTAGGTTTGTCAAAACATCAAGTTCGGTTTGAGGAAGGTAACATCAAAAACCTAACTCCAATCATTCATATCAATTATCTTATTCAATTTCATAGTATTAATTGTCTATTGAAAGTGTAGTATCTACTAGTCAATTTGTTAAAAACAAAAAAAAGGAAGAATCACGACCAAAAAAAAGAAAAGAAAAGAAAAGAAAAGAGAAACATGATCAAGAGCAACAACAAAGACCAAAAAAAAAAAAAATCGGATAGAAAAAGAGGAAATTTACGAACCCTAGAGTCGTTTTGAATTCTACGGAAGGGAATTGGTGTAGTTTGGGTTAGTTCCAAGAGAATTGAGAAGAGGAATTGGTGAGTTGATATCATCATTGTTTGTGAGAATACACGAGTGACTGTGTGATATCATCATTTGAGCGAAACACGTAAGGGAGTGTATCGTGAGGTTTAATTTTATATACATTTGTGTTAGTACTAATCTTTGCTATAGGGACAATGTCAAGACAACATTCTCCTGAAGGTGAGAGGGGAAGGTTTGATGCTAGGTTAGTAATTGAGGCGCTGAGGGATGAGATGAAGAGAATGTTCCAAGAGGGAATGGAACAAATTCATGAGAAGGTAGAGCAAAGACTAGAGCAATCCACAAACGTATTCCAAGGGCGTAAGAGGGAGAGTCATTCTAGGAGAGTACCGAGGGGTGGAGAAGAAATGTCGGAACATGAATTTGATGAGCCTTATGTTGGGAGTTATGGAGGTTATAGTGGTCGGAATAGAGGAACTAGGGATTGGGAAGATAGAGGAGATACGAATAGAGAGGATGATCAATTGAGTAGCATAAAGATGAAGATTCCTCCTTTCCAAGGGAAGAATGATCCCGAGGCGTACTTAGAGTGGGAGAAGAAGGTGGAGATGGTGTTTGATTGTCATAACTATAGTGGGAGAAAGAAAGTAAAACTTGCTGCCATTGAGTTTTTGGATTATGCTATAGTGTGGTGGGATCAATTAATGTTGAATAGATGAAGGAATGGTGAGCCACCTATTGAGTTTTGGGAAGAGATGAAAAGGGTGATGAAGAAGCGGTTTGTGCCTACATATTACTATGGTGAATTGTACAACAAATTGCAAACTCTTAGGTAGGGAAGCTGAAGTGTGGATGATTATTTCAAGGAGATGGAAGTTACGATGATCAGGGCGAATGTAGAGGAGGATAGAGAGGCTACCATGGCTGGGTTTCTTGCGGGATTTAATCGAGAAATTCAAAATGTTGTTGAATTGCGGCATTATGTAGAATTAGAAGATATGGTTCATATGGCTATAAAGGTTGAGAACCAACACAGGAGGAAAGGTAGTAGTAATGCTCGGTTTCAACTGGGTACTGGTTCATCCACCTGGAAGACCAACTAATGGAAAAAGGAAGAAAAGCCTTTACCTACTAAACAAAAAGGAGAGCAGAGGCAAGTGGGTTCTACTCCTGGTAATCAAGGTAACCCTGAATCTTCTACTTCTAGAAATCGTGACATTAGATGCTTTAAATGCCAAGGTAGAGGCTATATTGCTAGTCAATGTCCAAATAGGCGTGTGATGATTTTACGTGATGATGGTGAGTATGAGACTGAGGGGGATAGTGAAGAAGATGATATGCCTCCATTAGAGGATGCTAGTGATGATGAGGAGCCTACAATGGGAAGGCTAGTGGCAGTAGTGAAGCGAGCTTTGAATGTGCAGGTGAAGGAAGAAGAGGAGGTGCAAAGGGAGAATATATTTCATACTAAATGTTGTCTAGGTGATCATATTTGCAGCTTGATCATTGATGGAGGATGTTGCACCAATGTAGTAAGCAATTTTATTGTTGAGAGGTTGGGGCTCAAAACTGTGAGACACCCTAGTCTATATAAATTGCAGTGGTTGAATGATAGTGGTGAGACTAAGGTGAGTAAGCAAGCCTTGATTGGGTTTCGCATTGGTAGGTACACGAACCCTAGAGTTGGTTTTGAATTCTACGGAAGGAAATTGGTGTAGTTCGGGTTAGTTTTAAGGGAATTGAGAAGAGGAAATTGGTGAGTGATATCATCGTTGTTTGTGAGAATACACGAGTGACTGTGTGATATCATCATTTGAGCGAAACACGTAAGGGAGTGTATCGTGAGGTTTAATTATATATATATTTGTGTCAGTACTAATCTTTTCTGCAGGAACTATGTCGGGACAACATTCTCCGGAAGGTGAGAGGGGAAGGTTTGATGCTAGGTTAGTAATTGAGGCGTTGAGGGGAGAAATGAAGAGGATGTTCCAAGAGGGAATGGAACAAATTCATGAGACGGTAGAGCAAAGACTAGAACAATCCACAAACGTATTCCAAGGGCGTAAGAGGGAGAGTCATTCTAGGAGAGTACTGAGGGGTGGAGATGAAATGTCGGATGATGATTTTGATGAGCCTTCTGTCGGGAGTTATAGAGGATATAGTGGTCGGAATAGAGGAACTAGAGATTGGGAAGATAGAGGAGATAGGAATAGAGAGGATGATCAATTGAGTAGCATAAAGATGAAGATTCCTCCTTTCCAAGGGAAGAATGATCCCGAGGCGTACTTAGAATGGGAGAAAAAGGTAGAGATGGTATTTGATTGTCACAACTATAGTGGGAGAAAGAAAGTAAAACTTGCTGCCATTGAGTTTTAGGATTATGCTATAGTGTGGTGGGATCAACTAATGTTGAATAGGAGAAGGAGTAGCGAGCCACCTATTGAGTCTTGGGAAGAGATGAAAAGAGTGATGAGGAAGCGGTTTGTGCCTGCGTATTACTATTGTGAATTGCACAACAAGTTGCAAAATCTTAGGTAGGGAAGCCGAAGTGTAGATGAGTATTTCAAGGAAATGGAAGTCACTATGATTAAGGCGAATGTAGAGGAGGATAGAGAGGCTACAATGGCTAGATTTCTTGCTGGGTTGAATAGAGAAATCCAAAATGTGGTTGAATTGCAGCATTATGTAGAATTAGAGGATATGGTTCACATGGCTATAAAGGTTGAGAACCAACACAAGAGGAGAGGAAGTAGTAATGCACGGTTGCAATAGGGTAATGGTTCATCCACTTGGAAAACTAATCAATGGAAGAAGGAAGAAAAGCCTTTACCCACCAAACCAAAAGGGGAGCTGAGGCAAGCGGGTTCTACTCCTGGTAATCAAGGTAACCCTGAATCTTCTACTTCTAGAAATCGTGACATTAGATGTTTTAAATGTCAAGGTAGAGGCCATATTGCTAATCAATGTCCAAATAGGAGTGTGATGATTTTGCGTGATGATGGAGAGTATGAGACTGAGGGGGATAGTGAAGAAGAGGATATGCCTCCATTAGAGGATGCTAGTGATGATGAGGAGCCTGCAATGGGAAGGCTAATGGCAGTAGTGAAGAGAGCTTTGAATGTGCAGGTGAAGGAAGAAGAGGAGGTACAAAGGGAGAATATATTTCATACTAGATGTTATCTTGGAGATCACATTTGTAGTTTGATTATTGATGGGGGAAGTTGCACCAATGTAGTGAGTAATTTTATTATTGAGAGGCTAGGGCTCAAAACTGTTAGACACCCTAGTCCATATAAATTGCAGTGGTTGAATGATAGTGGTGAGACTAAGGTGAGTAAGCAAGCCTTGATTGGGTTTCGCATTGGTAGGTATGAGGATGAGGTGTTATGTGATGTAGTGCCAATGCAAGCATGTCATGTGTTGTTGGGGAGGCCATGGCAATTTGATAAGAAGGTTGTGCATGATGGCTTTTCTAACAAGTATACACTTGTTCACCAAGGAAAGAGCTTTAATCTTAAACCGTTAACACCTAAGCAGGTGTATGAGGACCAGTTGCAGCTACAACAGTCTTTTACAAAACATAAGGTGAGTGAAAAGCAGAGTGAGAGTGAGAGAGCAAAAGACAATGAGAAGAAAAAGGAATATAAAAGTCAAGATCAAAAGGAAAATGAGAGGAAGGCTGGAAAGAGTGTGAGAGGCCAAGTTGAAGGGGGATCAACTTTGGTGGTGAGTGAAAAGGAGAGGGCAGCCTTGCAAAAGGAGAGTTGTGTGGCAAGAGCGAGTGTAGTAAGGAGAGCGTTAGTGATGAGGCAACCTATGTTGTTGCTGGTTTTTAAAGAAATATGTTTAACTACTAACGAATTATCTAACTCTTTGCCTAGTGTGGTTGTGTCTCTTGTGCAGGACTTTGAAGATGTCTTTCCTGAGGAGATTCCAAAGGGATTACCACCTATTCGTGGTATTGAGCACCAGATTGATCTTGTACCCGGAGCATCGATTCGAAACAAGCCAGCTTACAAGAGTAATCCGGAGGAGACAAAGGAACTCCAAAGGTAGGTCGATGAATTAATGGAGAAGGGGTACGTGAGAGAGAGCATGAGTCCATGTGCAGTGCCTGTGATTTTAGTGCCTAAGAAGGATGGGACATGGAGGATGTGTGTTGACTGCCATGCCATCAACAACATTATGGTAAAGTATCGTCATCCCATTCCTCGCTTAAATGACATGTTAGATGAGTTGCATGGGTCTAGTGTCTTTTCTAAAATTGATCTGAAAAGTGGATATCACCAAATTAGAATGAAAGAAGGTGATGAATGGAAAACTGCATTTAAGACAAAATATGGATTGTATGAGTGGTTAGTAATGCCTTTCGGTTTAACTAATGCACCTAGTACTTTTATGAGACTTATGAACCATGTTTTGAGGACTTTTATTAGAAAATTTGTGGTTGTCTATTTTGATGATATTCTTATTTACAGCAAAAGTTTGGAAGATCATATGTCACACTTGAGGGATGTTTTAGAAATGCTTCGAAAGGAACAATTATATGCTAACCTCAAGAAGTGCACTTTTTGCACAGACAAACTTCTGTTTCTTGGTTTTGTTGTTAGTGCGCAGGGAATACAGGTTGATAAAGAAAAGGTTCGTGCGATCCAAGAATGGCCTAGTCCAACCAATGTAAGTAATGTGCGGAGTTTCCATGGACTAGCGAGCTTTTATAGGAGATTTGTGAAGGATTTCAGCACCATTGCAGCACCACTTACTGAGGTAATTAAGAAGAACGTGGGGTTCAGCTGGGGAGAGCAACAAGAGAAAGCCTTTCAAAAGCTTAAAAATAAGTTGACTCAGGCAACATTACTTGCTTTACCTAACTTTACTAAAACGTTTGAAATTGAGTGTGATGCATCAGGATTAGGTATTAGGGCAGTGCTTATGCAGGAGAAGAGACCGATTGCATTCTTTAGCGAGATGCTAAGTGGGGCAACCTTGAATTACCCTACTTACGACAAGGAGCTATATGCATTGGTTCGAGCCCTGGAGACGTGGCAATATTACCTGTGGCCAAAAGAGTTTGTGATCCACACTGATCATGAATCTTTGAAGTACTTGAAGGGGCAACAAAAGCTGAACAAAAGGCATGCTCGTTGGGTGGAGTTCATTGAAACATTTCCATATGTCATCCACTACAAGCAAGGTAAAGAAAATGTCATTGCTGATGCACTTTCTAGAAGGTATACTCTTATCTCTACTCTTAGTTCTAGACTGCTTGGTTTTGAGCACATTAAGGAATTATATGCTGCTGATCGAGATTTTTGTGAGGAGTATGTGCAATGTGAGAAGAGTGGGCATGGAAAATTTTATAAACATGACGGATTCTTGTTTAGGGATAGTAAACTGTACATTCCAATTTGTTCTCTAAGAGAATTACTTGTGAGAGAGTCTCATGGAGGAGGTTTAATGGGACACTTTGGAGTAGCTAAAACATTAGGGGTATTGCAGGAACACTTCTATTGGCCTCACATGAAACGAGATGTTGAGAGGATTTGTGAGCGATGTATCACATGTAAGCAATCGAAATCTAGAGTCTAACCTCAAGGGCTTTACACCCCACTTCTCATTCCTCATGAGCCTTGGGTAGATATTTCTATAGATTTTGTGTTAGGATTACCTAGGTCTAGACATGGTCGGGATTCTGTTTTTGTAGTTGTTGATAGGTTTTCTAAAATGGCACATTTCATTCCTTGTCACAAAACGGATGATGCTTCTAATATTGCTAATTTATTCTTTAGGGAAGTTGTGCGATTGCATGGTATGCCTAGAACAATTGTATCAGATAGGGATGCTAAGTTCTTAAGCTACTTTTGGAAGACTTTGTGGGCTAAGTTAGGAACTAAGTTATTGTTTTCTACTACTTGTCATCCACAGACTGATGGTCAAACTGAGGTAGTGAATCAAACTTTGTCTACTTTGTTGAGGGCTGTAATTAAAAAGAATATTAAAAGTTGGGAGGATTGTTTACCGCATGTTGAATTTGCTTATAACCGTATAGTACATTCTGCTACTAAATTTTCTCCTTTTGAAATTGTGTATGGTTTTAATCCACTAACTCCTTTGGATTTATCACCTTTGCCTATTTCTGAGTATGTTAATTTAGATGGCAAGAAGAAGGCCGAATTTGTTCAACAGATCCATGAGAAGGAAAGGTTGAACATTGAACGACGAACAAAGCAGTATGTGAAACAAGCCAATAAGGGTCGTCGACAAGCTATTTTTGAACCTAGAGATTGGGTTTGGGTTCACATGCGCAAAGAGCATTTTCCCGTGCAGCGTTGATCTAAACTACTTCCTAGAGGCGATGGACCATTTTAAGTTCTTGAGCGCATCAACGACAATGCATGCAAGATAGATTTGCCTGGTGAGTATCAAGTAAGTGCCACATTTAATGTTACTGATCTGAGTCCTTTTGTTGTAGGTGACGATTTGAGGACAAATCCTTTTCAAGAGGAGGGGAATGATGAGATCCATGATGAGAGTCAAGCCGGAAGAAGGAATGTGGATCCTCTTGAAGTGTCGCCTGGACCGATCACAAGAAGTAGAGCAAAACGACTCAAGGAAGCACTTAACGGGTTGATAAAGGATGTCCATGAAGCCGGGAAGGATTGGGGCAATCATGAAGTTGGAACGGATTGGAACAACCATGGGAAGACCCTTGCTCTTATATAAGTCACACTGGACACGGGTTGAAGAGGGCGTGTACTTTCAAGGCACGGCCGTATATGGAGTCAAGCAAATCCACAGAAAGATACACGGCCAAAGTACATGGGCGTGTATGTTGCCAGAAGTTGCACAGAAAGATACACGGCCAAAGTACACGGGCGTGTATGTTGCCAGAAGTTGCATAGAAAGGTACACGGCCAAAGTACACGGGCATGTACACAGCCGTGTATCCCTTATCGGCCAGCTTGTTATGTTTCGCGTTTTTATGTCACTTAACTAAACTACGTCGTTTTGGACTTGTTTTTTACACGAATTGTAACCCTAGTATAAAAGCTCCTAGGGTTTAGAACAACTTAGATTAGACATCTTTGAACATTAAACACTTTTGAGAGGCACCTCTCTTGGTTCTTCAAGAACTAATTCGAACTTATTGGATTGATTTCCGTGGCGTTCATCCCGGCTTATCAATCGGTTTTTCATCCCGATTGTGGCGTCTTCATTTTTATACCAAGGTTCTTGTCTCGCTTATAGACAACGGGTCGTGCTTTCCACTTTAGGTGTTTGGGCGTCTTAGGCAACGAATTTCCGAATGTATTGGTATTGGGTTTCGTCACGGCTTGGCGGTGTTCGTATCAGATCTCGTATCAAAACCCTAACTCCAATCGTTCATATCAATTGTTCATATTCAATTTCATAGTGTTAATTTGTCTATTGAAAGTGTAGTGTCTCCTATCCAATTTTTGTTACAAAAAAAAAAAAGAATCACGACAATAAAAAAAAAAGAGGAACGTGATCAAGAGCAACACACAAAGGCAACAACAAAAAAAAAAATTGGAGAGAAAAAGAGGAAAATTTTGAGCCCTAGAGTTGTTTTGAATTCTACAGAAGGGAATTGGTCTAGTTTGGTTAGTTCCAAGAGAATTGAGAAGAGGAATTGGCGAGTTGGTATCATCATTGTTTGTGTGAATACACGAGTGATTATGTGATATCATCCTTTGAGTGAAACACGTAAGGGAGTGTATCGTGAGGCTTAATCATATATATATTTGTGTTAGTACTAACCTTTTTCTACAGGAACTATGTCGAGACAACATTCTCCTGAAAGTGAAAGGGGAAGGTTTGATGCTAGGTTAGTGATTGAGGCATTGAGGGGTGAGATGAAGAGGATGTTTCAGGAGGGGATGGAACAAATTCATGAGACGGTAGAGCAAAGACTAGAGCAATCTAAAAACGTCTTCCAAGGGCGTAAGAGCGAGAGTTGTTCTAGGAGAGTACAAAGGGGTGGAGATGAAATGTCTGATGATGAATTTGATGAACCTTCTATCGGGAGTTATAGAGGTTATAGTGGTAGGAATAGAGGAACTAGGGATTAGGAAGATAGAGGAGATAGGAATAGAGAGGATAATCAATTGAGTAGTATAAAGATGAAGATTCCTCGCTTCCAAGGGAAGAATGATCCCAAGGTATATTTAGAGTAGGAGAAGAAGGTAGAGATGGTGTTTGATTGTCACAATTATAGTGGGAGAAAGAAAGTGAAACTTGCTGCCATTGAATTTTTGAATTATGCCATAGTGTGGTGGGAGCAACTGATATTGAATGGAAGAAGGAATGGCGAACCCCCTATTGAGTCTTAGGAAGAGATGAAGAGAGTGATGAAGAAGCGGTTTGTGCATGCGTATTACTATCATGAATTGCACAACAAATTGCAAACTCTTAAGCAGGGAAGCCGAAGTGTAGATGAGTATTTCAAGGAGATGGAAGTTACTATGATTAAGGCGAATGTAGAGGAGGATAGAGAGGCTACCATGGCTAGGTTTCTTGCTAGATTGAATAGAGAAATTCAAAATGTCGTAAAATTGCAGCATTTTGTAGAATTGGAAGATATCATTCATATGGCTATAAAGGTTAAGAACCAACACAGGAGGAAAGGTAGTGGTACTGGATGGGAGTCGAGTCCAACAAAAATAAAACCTACTCCTAGACAATTATATGATTTGCATATAGTGGTGAGTAGGGTCGAATCCACAGAGATTGGTTAAACTTATTTCTATTCAAGGAGAATAAAAGGAAAAGGAAAATGGGGGGTTTGGTTTGTGAATTGAATAAAGTTAAAACAAGTTAAGAAAGTTGTATATTGATAAAAAGCCTAGCCAAAGGAATCAAGATGGTTTAATTCTAGGAATTGATCATCGATGCAAATGTTCTCTATTCTTGTTCCTAGATAAATTGGTTATGGTTATTAACAAGCTCTAACAACCTATCTCTCCTTACTTCCTCGATAACCTCAGACAAGCGCTTTGAATTATTTCTCTTATTGATTAAACAACCCTTAGACAAACGCTTAGGATTTAATCTACCAATAGCATTAAGATCTAGAGAGACCACCAATTCATGCCAGTAGATTATAAGATAACCTATTTAAACATGATCACACACCTCCATAACATGAATTCGATCATCTCTTTTATAACCAAACATGTTATTGCGTCACTAAGACTAGAACAATCAAACAATTACGGATTTGATGTGCTAGTTGACAATATATTAACTTGCTAATTGAGTAGAAAAGCTCTATTCATACCAATCAACAAAGATAATAATGACAAAACGATCAGAAGATATATGAATACCCGAAAGCAAAGAATAGAATAAATACAAGTCAATTAGACCTCACAATTCGTGGAGAATTAAACATCTATGACCCTTTGGCTAGAAAAGTAGCTTAGCTACACATGTTCATCAATAAAACGAAAATAAAAGATAGAAACATAATGAACCATGTTGCCTGCTCTGCCTCCTTGTTTCCTTCGTGTCTCCAAGGTGATTCCAGATTCCAAGGTTCAAAAGTTGTTCTAACCCTCTAGGGTTGGCTCTATTTATACTATTAGATGGATAGCATGTGATCTTTTGCTAGCAAGATACGAAAATATCTTTCCTTTTCCAAGTAGATTTCGAGAAGTGAAGATTCGTCTGCCTGGCACGCCCCAACATACGGCCGTGGATCAAGCCGTGCCATCCTCTGTGCATATTCTTCAAGTCTTCATCCGCGCCCAGTGTGAACCATGGTTAGACACACGACCAGATTTCAAGCCGTGCCTTCATCTGTGCATAATCTTCAAGTCTTCATCCGTGTCCGGTGTGTACCACGGTTACACCCACGGCTAGATTTGAAGTCGTGCCTTCATCTGGTTGATGTTCCACACTTTCTTCTCCTTGGTCCTGGCTTCCACCACGGTTTCAAGCACGATTTCTCCCACGGGTTCCACCACGGCCGTGCCTTAAGCCGTGTCTCTCTCTGTTGAAAGTCCTCATTTTCGCCTTCTTGTCCAGTGTGTAACACGGTTTGATCCTTGGCCGTGCCTCAAACCGTGCTTCCTCCGGTGGTGTAATTCCTTGTCTTGATCCAAGTTGTAGATGACTTCTCTAAAATACTTGAATTAGCATCCTTAACTCCATTTAACCTGATTTATCACGATGATAGAATTAAAGTACCATTTCCTTATGATTTCTATAAAATCAATAATAATTTAACACAATTTATACTATAAAGATTGAGTATAAAATGGCTCTATCAAATTCCCCCACACTTAAACTCTTGCTTGTCCTCAAGCAATTGCATCAAATCAATTGAGAAATCTATCATAGATTATACAAACTTTCTTTTCATCATTCCAAGCATCTTATTCATTTGTAATTCATGACTTATAGTTTTAATGTCTACTACTTCAACCAAACTGGTTTCCTGTGATCAAATTACTATGGACAAAATTCAATAGCTAATCTAAACAAAACAAACTTTAATCCTCCTGTTTAGCAAAAGAATTTTTATTCCAAAAGTAAATACTTAATCCACTAAGGAAAAACACCCAATTAAACTTCATTGGACATTAGCAAACACATAATCCTTGCAACATAAAGTAAAAGCATATAGTATAAGCTCCTTGCTAGATATTCTCCCTTTTATACATCTTTGTTTTATTCAATGAATGTTCACATTCATGTTCTTTTGATTTATTCAAGCATCTATTTTGACGGGTTTTTGCCCGCTTCTTTTCATGAACTTTTGCCTTTTTCGCCCTTATCATTATAGTGAGTTCATTGAGTTGGCAACATCCCGAGCTCATCACTCAAGTGACCGGGTTTTGAGATACCCCTACGGACTCTTCCTCACTCTAACATTCAAGTTTGAATACTCTTAACTCAATTAGTTGAATCATTGGAGTAATGGCTATGCTTGATTCTTTTTTCTTTTTTTTTCACTAAGTGTTATGATTGCTTTACAAACAACTTCAAAGAGTATACAGTAGCTAATATAACCTAGAAGTAAACTTGTTTATTTCTCACTTAGGGACTCGACTTACTCTTAGACTTCCAATTCTAAAGCTAAATACAAAGTAAATTTGTTTCTTAAAGATTTTACTACTTAATTTTAACCATGTATTCTAATCACAGCAGTGCTTGAGTAAAGCATTTGAACAAGTCAATTTCACATTTTGTAGATGCTTATTACAACATTTAGTACAATCTCTAGATTTCATGATAATTTTGAAAAAAATTTGGCTTAAAATTGCTTAAGGACAAACATTCAGAGTATAAGTTAGTTCTCTATTCTCTATATTTTATTATCCTCTCCCCCACACTTAGCTTGAACAGTGTCCTCACTGTTCCTAATTCAGCACAATTGAAGAGGAATTAACAACACAAAGGTCATTAGAGAATAAGAGAAAGGAAATATTAGTACTTCCCTGGTATTGGAGTGCTCCCTTTAAGCTCTGGAAAGTGTCATCTATTGATATGTATCCTTGCTGCAGCCGATCCAAAGAGTTCAAAAATACACTAAAATCAAAACAAACTAAACTAAAACAAAACTAAATTAAAACAAACCAAAACTAATGCAAAACAAAACTTTTTTTTTTTTTTTTTACGTGGGTTGCCTCCCATGAAGCGCCTTTCTTTAACGTCTTTGGCTAGACGTTCCTGGCTAAATATTCGGATAAGGATTTTGATTCTAGCCTTAGTGCCTGTGGTGATGGGTTAATAACATCCGCAACAAAAACAGGAGATGGGTTAATAGCATCCGTAACAAAAAACAGGAGAGATATCGTTAGGATGTTTCATGGCACCATAAATGTTAAATTTAATCACTTCACCATCAAATTCCATAGTGAGGGTGCCATCATTTACATCAATTTTCGTTTTAGAAGTCTTAAGGAATGGTCGCCCTAATAATATCAGTGATGAAGTATGAGAATCACTATCGTCCATGTCAAGCACATAAAAATCAGCAGGAAAAACCAACCCATTGACTTGAACTAAAACATCCTCTAGAACTCCCTTAGGATAAACATTGGACCTATCAGCAAGTTGAACAATAATACCCGTTTCCTTTAAAGGACCAACATTTAAACGTTGATAAACAGACAAAGGCATGACATTGATAGAAGCTCCTAGATCACACATGGCTTTAGCGATTCCAAGACTACCTATTTTGCAAGGAATGGCGAACATACCTGGGTCCTTACATTTAAGAGGAAGCTTCTTCTGAATAATAGCTGAAACATTTTCACTCACACTAATCTTTTCATTGCCTTTCAACTTCCTTTTGTTAGTGCACAAGTCCTTGAGGAATCTAACATAGTGCGGTATTTGCTTAATTGCATCAAGTAAAGGAATATTTACCTCAACTTTACGAAACGTTTCCAGAATCTCTTTTTCTTTCGCTTCCTTCTTGGATTTCGCTAATTTGGAGGGGAAAGGAGGTGGTATCAATGTGACCTTCAATGGCTCATCTAGAGACTTGCTAATCTAGTCGCCCTGCTGGCTCGGAGTCGAAGTCTCTTTCTTGGTCTCTTCCTCAAGATTAGACGGTTTCCTTTCTTATTTGATCCCTGCAATTCTGTTCCACTTCTCAAGATAATTGCTTTAACGCTTTGCTTCGGGTTTGTAATAGTTTGAGAAGGTAACTTACCTTGAGTTTCTAACCTGTTTACGACTAAAGCAAGTTGGCTTACCTGATTCTCCAAGTTTTGAATGCTTTGCTTTGTTTCCTCCTGAAATTGTTTGGTATTAACAGCTAGAGACTTAACAATATCCTCAAGGGGCATACCTGAAGTAGAAGGAGCTTAGGGTACGTGGTGTGATGGCTTAGGCTGGAATTGTTGGAAACTTTGTGGGTTATTGCCATATCGGAAGTTAGGATGATCCCTCCATCCATGATTGTAAGTATTCGTGTAGGGGTCATACTTCCTTTGCGGTTGTCCTGGAAATCCGCCTACAGCATTGGCGTGTTCATCATTGTCATCTTGCAATGTGGGGCACATGTCGGTCGGATGATTAGGAGTAGCGCAAATTCCACAAGCCTTCACCTGCTACGTTTTTCTAAGAGCTAGCTGCTGCACAAAGGAGGTAAGATTAGAAATTTGATGTTCAAGGTTAGACACATTTACCTCATTTACCTTCCTTGAAGATGCATCATGCCTATACCCAAATTGTTGCGAATTGGCAGCCATAATGGAGATCAATTCCCTAGCTTGACCAGGGGTTTTGTTTATTATGGCGCCTCCACTTGCAGCATCCATCATCTTTCTTTCCATCAGAAGTAGGCCTTCGTAGAGATATTGGATGAGGAGTTGTTCGGATATCCCATGTTATGGGCAGCTTGCACACAGTTGCTTGAAACTTTCCCAATACTCATGAAGAGTCTCGGTGTCCCTTTGTTTTATACCACAAATTTCTCTTCTTATACCAGCGGCTTTGGATGCAGGGAAGAATTTGTCCAAGAAGAGTCTTACCATATCTGTCCAAGTGGTGATAGAACCTGGAGGCAAATAAAACAACCAATCTTTAGCTTTAGTACTTAAAGAAAATGGAAAAGCACGTAGCTTGATTTGATCGTCAGTTATTCCTTGCGGCCTCACACTAGAACACACTATATGGAACTCTTTCAAATGCTTATGAGGATCTTCATTCTCAAGACCATGAAATGTAGGTAGCAGATGTATCAACCCAGATTTCAATTCGAATTCCACGGCTAGTTCGGGGTAGTGAATACAAAGTGGTTGTTGATTCACATCCGGTGCAGCCAACTCCCTTAAGGTTCTCTCGAGATTTGCCATGTCGTCCTCTTTTTTAGAATCAAGGGATGAATCAGACAAGTCCGATACTAAGTTCGGTCCGGGGGATGATCTAGCTTCTTGTCGCAGCCTCTTTAGAGTCTTCTCAATCTCCGGATTATAAGTTAGTTCACCTGTCTGAGAAGAACGAGTCATACAAGAATAGAAATAAATTTGACACCAATCCCCGGCAACGGCGCCAAAATTTGATGGGTGTCGAGTCCAACAAAAATAAAACCTACTCCTAGACAATTATATGATTTGCATATAGTGGTGAGTAGGGTCGAATCCACAGAGATTGGTTAAACTTATTTCTATTCAAGGAGAATAAAAGGAAAAGGAAAATGGGGGGTTTGGTTTGTGAATTGAATAAAGTTAAAACAAGTTAAGAAAGTTGTATATTGATAAAAAGCTTAGCCAAAGGAATCAAGATGGTTTAATTCTAGGAATTGATCATCGATGCAAATGTTCTCTATTCTTGTTCCTAGATAAATTGGTTATGGTTATTAACAAGCTCTAACAACCTATCTCTCCTTACTTCCTCGATAACCTCAGACAAGCGCTTTGAATTATTTCTCTTATTGATTAAACAACCCTTAGACAAGCGCTTAGGATTTAATCTATCAATAGCATTAAGATCTAGAGAGACCACCAATTCATGGCAGTAGATTATAAGATAACCTATTTAAACATGATCACACACCTCCATAACATGAATTCGACCATCTCTTTTATAACCAAACATGTTATTGCATCACTAAGACTAGAACAATCAAACAATTACGGATTTGACGTGCTAGTTGACAATATATTAACTTGCTAATTGAGTAGAAGAGCTCTATTCATACCAATCAACAAAGATAATAATGACAAAATGATCAGAAGATATATGAATACCCGAAAGCAAAGAATAGAATAAATACAAGTCAATTAGACCTCACAATTCGTGAAGAATTAAACATCTATGACCCTTTGGCTAGAAAAGTAGCTTAGATTAAACATGTTCATCAATAAAACGAAAATAAAAGATAGAAACATAATGAACCGTGTTGCCTGCTCTGCCTCCTCGTTTCCTTCTTGTCTCCAAGGTGATTCCAGATTCCAAGGTTCAAAAGTTGTTCTAACCCTTTAGGGTTGGCTCTATTTATACTATTAGATGGATAGCATGCGATCTTTTGCTAGCAAGATACGAAAATATCTTTCCTTTTCCAAGTAGATTTCGAGAAGTGAAGATTCGTCTGCCTGGCACGCCCCAACACACGGCCGTGGATCAAGCCGTGCCATCCTCTGTGCATATTCTTCAAGTCTTCATCCGCGCACAGTGTGAACCACGGTTAGACACACGACCAGATTTCAAGTCGTGCCTTCATCTGTGCATAATCTTCAAGTCTTCATCCGTGTCCAGTGTGTACCACGGTTACACCCACGGCTAGATTTGAAGCCGTGCCTTCATCTGGTTGATGTTCCACACTTTCTTCTCCTTGGTCCTGGCTTCCACCACGACTTCAAGCACGATTTCTCCCACGGGTTCCACCACGGCCGTGCCTTAAGCCGTGTCTCTCTCTGTTGAAAGTCCTCATTTTCACCTTCTTGTCCAGTGTGTAACACGGTTTGATCCTTGGCCGTGCCTCAAACCGTGCTTCCTCCGGTGGTGTAATTCCTTGTCTTGATCTAAGTTGTAGATGACTTCTCTAAAATACTTGAATTAGCATCCTTAACTCCATTTAACCTGATTTATCACGATGATAGAATTAAAGTACCATTTCCTTATGATTTCTATAAAATCAATAATAATTTAACACAATTTATACTATAAAGATTGAGTATAAAATGGCTCTATCAACACTGCACGGTTTCAAGAAGGTGCTGGTTCATCCACCTGGAAGACTAACCAATGGAAGAAGGAAGAAAATCCTTTACCCACCAAACCGAAAGGGGAGTAGAGACAAGCGGGTTCTACTCCTGGTAACCAAGGTAAACCCGATTCTTCTACTCCTAGAAATCGTGACATTAGATGTTTTAAACGCTAAGGTAGAGGCCATATTGCTAGTCAATGTCCAAATAGGCGTATGATGATTTTGCGTGATGATGGTGAGTATGAGACTGAGGGGGATAGTGAAGAGGATGATATGCCTCCATTAGAGGACGCTAGTGATAATGAGGAGCCTACAATAGGGAGGTTAGTGGCAGTAGTGAAGCGAGCTTTGAATGTGCAGATGAAGGAAGAAGAGGAGGTGCAAAGAGAGAATATCTTTGATACTAGATGTTATCTAGGTGGTCATATTTGCGGTTTGATGATTGACGGAGGGAGTTGCACTAATGTGGTGAGTAATTTTATTGTTGAGAAGCTAGGACTCAAGACTACTAAACACCCTAGTCCATATAAATTACAGTGGCTGAATGATAGTGGCGAGACTAAGGTGAGTAAGCAAGCCTTGATTGCTTTTCACATCGGTAGGTATGAGGATGAGGTGTTATGCGATGTAGTGCCAATGCAAGCATGTCATGTGTTGTTGGGGAGGCCATCGCAGTTTGATAGGAAGGTTGTTCATGATGGCTTTTCTAACAAGTATACGCTTGTTCACCAGGGGAAAAGCTTTAATCTTAAACCTTTAACACCTAAACAGGTGGATGAGGATCAATTGCAGATACAACAGTCTTTTGCAAAATATAAGGGGAGTGAAAAACAGAGGGAGAGTGACAGAGCAAAAGACAACGAGAAAGAAAAGAAACACAAAAGTCGATATCAAAAGGAAAAAAAGAGGAAGGCTGGAAAGAGTGTGAGAGACCATGTTGAAGGTGGATCAACTTTGGTGGTGAGTGAAAAGGAGAGTGCAGCCTTGCAAAAGGAGAGTTATGTGGCAAAAGTAAGTGTAGTGAGAAGAGTGTTTGTTATGAAGCAACCTATGTTGTTGCTGGTTTTTATGAAAACTTGTTTGAATACCAACGAACTATTTAACTCTTTGCTTAGTGTGGTTGTGTCTATTGTGCAGGACTTTGAAGATGTCTTCCCTGAGGAGGTTCCAAAGGGATTACCACCTATTCGTGGTATTGAGCACCGTATTGACCTTGTACCTGGAGCATCGATTCCAAACAAACCAGCTTATAGGAGCAATCCGGAGGAGACAAAGGAACTCCAAAGGCAAGTCGATGAATTAATGGAGAAGGGGTACGTGAGAGAAAACATGAGCCCATGTGTAGTGCCTGTGATTTTGGTGCCTAAGAAGGATAGGTCATGGAGAATGTGTGTTGACTGCAGCACCATTAACAACATCACGGTAAAGTATCATCATCCCATTCCTCGCTTAGATGACATGTTAGATGAGTTACATGGGTCTAGTGTCTTTTCCAAAATTGATCTAAAAAGCGGATATCACCAAATTAGAATGAAAGAAGGTGATGAATGGAAAACCACATTTAAGACAAAATATGGATTGTATGAGTGGTTAATTGATGAGATCCATGATGAGAGCCAAGCCGGAAGAAGAAATGTGGATCATCTTGAAGTGCCGCCTGGACCGATCACAAGAAATCGAGCGAAACGACTCAAGGAAGCACTTAACGGGTTGATAAAGGTTGTCCATGAAGCCGGAAAGGATTGGAGCGATCATGAAGTTGGAACGGATTGGAACAACCATGGGAAGACCCTTGCTTTTATACAAGTCACACCGGACACGGGATGAAGAGGGCGTGTATTTTCAAGGCACGGCCGTGTAGGAATCTCAAGATTGCACAGAATCATACATGGCCAGACACACAGCTAAAAGGCACGGCCATGTAAGGAGACAAGAATTGGCACAGAATCATACACGGCCGTGTATCCCCTACCGGCCAGCATGTTCTGTTTTGTTATTTTTACGCACTTATTGAAGTGACGTCATTTTGGGCTTATATTTTCATGATTTGTAACCCTAGTATAAAAGCTCCTAGGGTTTAGAACAACATAGAACTTACATCTTTGAACATTAAACACTTTTGAGAGGCTCCTCTCTTGGTTCTTCAAGAACTAAATCGAACTTATCGGATTGATTTCCGTGGCGTTCATCCCGACTTATCAATCGGTATTTCATCCCGATTGTGGCGTCTTCATTTTTTATACCAAGGTTCTTATCTCGCTTATAGACAACGGGTCGCGATTTCCACTTTAGGTGTTTGGGTGTCTTAGGCTACGAATTTCCGAACGTATTGGTATTGGGTTTCATCACGGGTTGGCATGGTTCATATCATTAGTAATGCCTTTCAGTTTAACTAACGCACCTAGTACTTTTATGAGACTTATGAACCATGTTTTGAGGACTTTTATTGGAAAATTTGTGGTTGTCTATTTTGATGATATCCTCATTTACAGCAGGAGTTTGGAAGACTATATATCTCACTTGAGGGATGTTTTAGAAGTGCTTCGAAAGGAGCAGTTATATGCTAACCTCAAAAAGTGCACTTTTTACACAGACAAACTTATGTTTCTTGGTTTTGTTGTTAGTGCACAGGGAATACAGGTTGATGAAGAAAATATTCATGCGATCCAAGAATGGCCTAGTCCAACTAATGTAATTAATGTGTAGAGTTTCCATGGACTAGCAAGCTTTTACAGGAGATTTGTGAAGAATTTTAGCACCACTGCAACACCACTCACTAAGGTAATTAAGAAGAACGTGGGGTTCAAATGGGGAGAGCAACAAGAGAAGGCCTTTCAGACGCTTAAAAATAAGCTGACTCAGGCGCCATTACTTGCTTTACCTAATTTCTCTAAAACGTTTGAAATTGAGTGTGATGCTTTAGGATTAGGTATTGGAGCAGTGCTCATGCAGGAGAGAAGACCAATTGCATTCTTTAGCGAGAAGTTAAGCAAGGCAACCTTGAACTACCCTACTTATGACAAGGAGTTATATGCATTGGTTCAAGCACTGGAGACTTGACAACACTATCTTTGGCCAAAAGAGTTCGTGATCCACACTGACCATGAATCCTTAAATCCTTAAAGAATCTTTAAAGTATCTCATGGAAGAGGTTTAATGGGACATTTTGGAGTAGCTAAAACCTTAGGGGTATTGTAAGAACACTTCTATTGGCCTCACATGAAATGAGATGTTGAGAAGATTTGTGAGCGATGTATCACGTGTAAGCAAGCAAAATCTAGAGTCCAACCTCATGGGCTTTATACCCTACTTCCCATTCCTCATGTGCCTTGGGTAGATATTTCCATGGATTTTGTGTTAGGAATACCCAGGTCTAGGCATGGTCGAGATTTTATTTTTGTAGTCGTGGATAGATTTTCTAAGATGGCACATTTCATTCCTGGTCACAAAACAGATGATGCTTACAATATTGCTAATTTGTTCTTTAAAGAAGTTGTGAGATTGCATGGTATGCCTAGAACAATCGTATCGGATAGAGATGTTAAGTTCTTGAGCTACTTTTGGAAGACCTTGTAGGCTAAGTAAGGAACTAAGTTACTGTTCTCTACTACTTGTAATCCACAGACTGATGGTCAAACTGTGGTAGTAAATCGAACTTTATCTACTTTGTTGAGGGCTGTCATTAAAAAGAACATTAAAAGTTAGGAGGATTGTTTACCGCATGTCGAATTTGCCTATAATCGTACAATGCATTCTGCTACTAAGTTTACTCCTTTTGAAATTGTGTATGGTTTTAATCCACTAACTCCTCTGGATTTATCACCTCTGCCTATTTCTGAGTATGTTGAACTAGATGGCAAGAAGAAAGTAGAATTTGTTAAATAAATCCATGAGAAGGCAAGGCTAAACATTGAGCGAAGAATAGAGCAGTATGTCAAATAAGCCAACAAGGGTCGTCGACAAGCTGTCTTTGAACCTGGAGACTGGGTTTGGGTTCACATGCGCAAAGAGCGGTTTCCTGTGCAGCGTCAATCTAAACTACTTCCTAGAGGCGATGGACCATTTCAAATTCTTGAGCGCATCAATGATAATGCATACAAGATAGATTTACTAGGTGAGTATCAAGTAAGTGCTACGTTTAATGTTACTGATTTGAGTCCTTTTGATGTAGGCGATGATTTGAGGACAAATCCTTTTCAAGAGGAGGGGAATGATGAGAGCCATGATGGGAGCTAAGCCAGAAGATGGAATGTGGATCCTCTTAATGTGCCACCTGAACCGATCACAAGAACTTAAGTGAAACGATTCAAGGAAGCACTTAACGGGTTGATAAAGGATGTCCATGAAGCCGAAAAGGATTGGAGCAATCATGAAGTTGGAAAGGATTGGAACAATCATGGGAATGCCCTTACTCTTGTACAAGTCATAACGGATACGAGTTGAAGAGGGCGTGTCTTTACAAGGTACGGCCGTGTAGGAGTTTGGAGGTTACATAGAATTATACATGGTTGTATACACGATTCAAAGGCATGGCTGTGTATGGTGTCAAGAATATCCACGGAAACATACACGTCTAGAAGGCACGGCCGTGTATATGCTTTATGTCGGCTCCAATGCCACCGGCCTTTACTCCAACGCAGCCGGCCTTCACTCTTACGCCGCCGGCCTTTAAGTCCCTATTTTGTTATTTCTCCGCAACTTAATGATGTTATGTCATTTTGGGCCTTTATTGTTATGAATTGTAAACCCTAATATAAAGCTCCTAGGGTTTAGAACAGATAGGATATAGAACATACAACATTGAAGTTTGAAAAACACTTTTGAGAGAATTCCTCTCTTGGTTCTTTAAAGAACTGCTACAGAACTTATCGGATTTTCTTCCGTAGCATTCATCCCGACTTATCAATCGGTCTTTCATCCCGATTGTGGCGTCCACATAATATACCAAGGTTCTTGCCTCACTTATAGGCAACGGGTCGCAGTTTCCACTCGATTGTTTGGCATCTTGGGTAACAATTTCTGAACGTATTGGTATTGGGTTTCGTTACACGTTGGCGTGGTTCGTATCAAGTGAGGTAAGAACCTTGGTATATTATGTGAACGCCACAATCAGGATGAAAGACCGATTGATAAGTCGGGATGAACGCCACGGAAGAAAATCCGATAAGTTCAAGAGAAGTTCTTTAAAGAACCAACAGAGGAATTCTCTCAAATATGTTATTTGATGGGTGTCGAATCCAACAAAAAAAAAAACCTACTCCTAGACAATTATA
Organism: Laguncularia racemosa; assembly: GCA_037954665.1. Lineage (NCBI taxonomy): Eukaryota > Viridiplantae > Streptophyta > Magnoliopsida > Myrtales > Combretaceae > Laguncularia > Laguncularia racemosa. The sequence continues at coordinate 969,058 of JBBMOL010000212.1, forward strand.
TGATTTGCATATAGTGGTGAGTAGGGTCGAATCCACAGAGATTGGTTAAACTTATTTCTATTCAAGCAGAATAAAAAGGGAAAAGAAAAATGGGGGGGTTTTGTTTGTGAATCAAAATAAAGTAAAACAAGGTAAGAAAATCGGATATTAATAAAAGCTTAGCCAAAGGAATCAAGATAGTTTAATTCTAGGAATTGATCATCGATGCAAATGTTCTCTATTCTTGTTCCTAGATAAACTGGTTATGGTTATTAACAAGCTCTAACAACCTATCTCTCCTTACTTCCTCGATAACCTCAGACAAGCGCTTTGAATTATTTCTCTTATTGATTAAACAACCCTAGACAAGCGCTTAGGATTTAATCTATCAATAGCATTAAGATCTAGAGAGACCACCAATTCATGCCAGTAGATTATAAGCTAACCTATTTAAACATGATCACACACCTCCATAACATGAATTCGATCATCTCTTTTATAACAAAAAATGTTATTACGTCACTAAGACTAGAACAATCTAACAATTACGGATTTGACGTGCTAGTTGACAATATATTAACTTGCTAATTGAGTAGAAGAGCTCTATTCATACCAATCAACAAAGATAATAATGACAAAACGATCAGAAGATATATGAATACACGAAAGCAAAGAATAGAATAAATACAAGTCAATTAGACCTCACAATTCGTGGAGAATTAAACATCTATGACCCTTTGGCTAAAAAAGTAGCTTAGCTACTCATGTTCATCAACAAAACGAAAAATAAAAATAAAAACATAATGAACCGTGTTGCTTGCTCTGCCTCCTTGTTTCCTTCATGTCTCCAAGGTGATTCCAGATTCAAAGATTCAAAAAGTTCTTCCTATCCCTCTAGGGTTAGCTCTATTTATATTATTAGATGGATAGCATGTGATCTTTTGCTAGCAGGATACGAAAATATCTTTCCTTTTCCAAGTAGATTTCGAGAAGTGAAGATTCGTCTGCCTGGCACGCCCCACCACACGGCCGTGGGTCAAGCCGTGCCATCCTCTGTGCATATTCTTCAAGTCTTCATCCGTGCCTAGTGTGTACCACGGTTACATACACGGCCAGATTTTATGCCGGGCCTTCATCTATGCATAATCTACACTTTCTTCTCCTTGGCACGTCTAGCTTCCACCACGGCTTCCACCACGGCCGTGCCCTAAGCCGTGTCTCTCTCTATTCAAAATCCACATTTCCGCCTTCTTGTCTAGTGAGGGGCGCGGTTTTCACCTTGGTCGTGCCTCAAACTGTGCTAGTTCCTAGTTAGCTACACGGCCGTGTACTTCAACCGTGTGTCTTCCTGTTGATTCAAAACCAAGTACACGGCCGTGTACTTCAATTACACGCCCATGTACTTCCCTCCGGCGGTGTAAATCCTTGTCTTTGAACCAAGTTGTAGATGGCTTCTCTAATTTACTTGAATTGGCGTCCTTGACTCCATTTAACCTGATTTATCACGATGACAGAATTAAAGTACCATTTCCTTATGATTTCTATAAAATCAATAATAATTTAACGCAATTTATACTATAAAGATTGAGTATAAAATGGCTCTATCAAATTCCCACACACTTAAACTCTTGCTTGTCCTCAAGCAATTGCATCAAATCAATTGAGAAATCTGTCATAGATTATACAAACTTTCTTTTCATCATTCCAAGCATCTATTCATTTGTAATTCATGACTTGTAATTTTAATGGCTACTACTTCAACCAAACTGGTTTCCTGTGATCAAATTACTATGGACAAAATTCAATAGCTAATCTAAGCAAAACAAACTTTAATCCTCATGTTTAGCAAAAGAATTTTTATTCCAAAAGTAAATACTTAATCCACTAAGGAAAAACACCCAATTAAACTTCATTGGATATTATCAATCATATAATCCTTGCAGTATAAAGTAAAAGCATATGGTATAAGCTCTTTGCTAGATATTCTCCCTTTTATACATCTTTGTTTTATTCAATGAATGTTCACATTCATGTTCTTTTGATTTATTCAAGCATCTATTTTGATGGGTTTCTGCCTGCTTCTTTTCATGAACTTTTCCCTTTTTCGCCCTTATCATTATAGTGAGTTCATTGAGTCAGCAACATCCCGAGCTCATCACTCAAGTGACCGGGTTTTGAGATACCCCTACGGACTCTTCCTCACTCTAACATTCAAGTTTGAATACTCTTAACTCAATTAGTTGAATCATTGGAGTAATGGCTATGCTTGATTTTTTTTTCTTTTTTTAAAGTGTTATGATTGCTTTACAAACAACTTCAAAGAGTATACAGTAGCTAATATAACCTAGAAGTAAACTTGTTTATTTTTCACTTAAGGACTCGACTTACTCTTAGACTTCCAATTCTAAAGCTAAATACAAGGTAAATTTGTTTCTTAAAGATTTCACTACTTAATTTTAACCATGTATTCTAATCACAGCAGTGGGTGAGTAAAGCATTTGAACAAGTCAATTTCCCATTTTGTAGATGCTTATTATAACATTTAGTACAATCTCTAGATTTCATGATAAATTTGAAAAAAATTGGCTTAAAATTGCTTAAGGACAAACATTTAAAGTATGTATCAATTCTCTATTCTCTATAATTTATTATCCTCTCCCCCACACTTAGCTTGAACAGTGTCCTCACTGTTCCTAATTTAGCACAATTGAAAAGGAATTAACAACTCAAGGAGCATTAGAGAATAAGAGAAAGGAAATACTGGTACTTCCCTAGTATTGGAGTTTTCCCCTTAAGCTCTGGAAAGTGTCATCTGATTATGTGTATCATTGTTGCAGCTGATCCAAAGAGTTCAAAACTACACTAAAATCAAAACAAACAAAACTAAAACAAAACAAAACTAAAACAAACCAAAACTAATGCAAAATAAAACTTTTCTTTTTTCTTTTTTTTTTTACATGGGTTACCCCCCATGAAGCGCCTTTCTTTAACTTCTTTGGCTAAACGTTCCTGGCTAAATATTCGGATAAGGATTTTGATTCCAGCCTTGGTGCCTGTGGTGATGGGTTAATAACATCCGTAACAAAAATAGGAGAGATATCGTTAGGATGTTTCATGGCATCATAAATGTTAAATTTAATCTCTTCACCATTAAATTCCATAGTGAGGGTGCCATCATTTACATCGATTTTCGTTTTAGAAGTCTTAAGGAATGGTCGCCCTAATAATATCAGTGATGAAGTATGAGAATCACTATCGTCCATGTCAAGCACATAAAAATCAGCAGGAAAAACCAACCCATTGACTTGAACTAAAACATCCTCTAGAACTCCCTCAGGATAAACATTGGACCTATCAGCAAGTTGAACAATAATACCCGTTTCCTTTAAAGGACCAACATTTAAACGTTGATAAACAGACAAAGGCATGACATTGATAGAAGCTCCTAAATCACACATGGCTTTAGCGATTCCAAGATTACCTATTTTGCAAGGAATAGTAAACATACCTGGATCCTTGCATTTAGGAGGAAGCTTCTTCTGAATAATAGCTGAAACATTTTCACTCACTCTAATCTTTTCATTGCCTTTCAGCTTCCTTTTGTTAGTGCATAAGTCTTTGAGAAATCTAGCATAGCGTGGTATTTTCTTAATTGCATCATGCGAAGGAATATTTACCTCGACTTTGCGAAAAGTTTCCAGAATTTCTTTTTCTTCCGCTTCATTCTTGGATTTCGCCAATCTGGAGGGGAAAGGAGGTGGTATCAATGTGACCTTTGATGGCTCAACTAGAGACTTATTAATCTGGTTGCCCTGCTGGCTCGGAGTCAAAATCTCTTTCTTGGTCTCTTCCCCAAGAGTAGATGAGTGTCCTTTCTTAATTGATCCCTGCAATGCTGTTCCACTCCTCAAGGTAATTGCATTAACGCTTTGCTTCGGATTTGTGATAGTTTGAGAAGGTAACTTACCTTGAGTTTCTAACCTATTCACAGTAGAAGCAAGTTGACTTACCTGATTTTCCAAGTTGCGGATGCTCTGCTTTGTCTCATCCAGAAATTGTTTTGTATTAACGGCAAGTGATTTAACAATTTCCTCAAGGGACATACCTGATGTGGAAGGAGCTTGGGGTACATGGTATGATGGCTTAAGCTGGAATTGTTGGACATGTTGAGGGTTATTGCCATATCGGAAGTTAGGATGATCCCTCTGATAGAGCCATTTTATACTCAATCTTTATAGTATAAATTGTGTTAAATTATTATTGATTTTATAGAAATCATAAGGAAATGGTACTTTAATTATATCATCGTGATAAATCAGGTTAAATGGAGTCAAGGATGCTAATTCAAGTATTTTAGAGAAGTCATTTACAACTTGGATCAAGATAAGAAATTACACCACCGGAGGAAGCACGGTTTGAGGCACGGCCAAGTTTCAAACCGTGTTACACACTGGACAAGAAGGCGAAAATGAGGACTTTGAACAGAGAGAGACACGGCTTAAGGCACGGCTGTGATGGAACCCGTGGGATAAACCGTGCTTGAAGCCGTGGTGGAAGATAGATGTGCCAAGGAGAAGAAAGTGTGGAACATCAACCAGATGAAGACACGGCTTGAAATCTAGCCGTGGGTGTAACCGTGCTACACACTGGACACGGATGAAGACTTGAAGATTATGCACAGACGAAGGCACGGCTTGAAATCTGGCCGTGTGTGTAACCGTGGTTCACACTGGGCGAGGTTGAAGACTTGAAGAATATGCACAGAGGATGGCACGGCTTAACCCACGGCCGTGTGGTGGGGCGTGCCAGGCAGACGTATCTTCACTTCTCGAAATCTACTTGAAAAAGGAAAGATATTTTCGTATCTTGCTAGCAAAAGATCACATGCTATCCATCTAATAGTATAAATAGAGCCAACCTTAGAGGGTTAGAACAACTTTTGAACTTTTGAACTTTGGAATCTTGGATCTTGAAGAAGGAAACACGGAGGCAGAGCAAGCAACCGGGTTCATTATGTTTCTATCTTTTATTTTCGTTTTATTGATGAACATGTGTAGCTAAGCTACTTTTCTAGCCAAAGGGTCATAGATGTTTAATTCTCCACGAATTGTGAGGTCTAATTGACTTGTATTTATTCTATTCTTTGCTTTCGGGTATTCATATATCTTCTAATCGTTTTGTCATTATTATCTTTGTTGATTGGTATGAATAGAGCTCTTCTACTCAATTAGCAAGTTAATATATTGTCAACTAGCACGTCAAATCCGTAATTGTTTGATTGTTCTAGTCTTAGTGACGCAATAACATGTTTGGTTATAAAAGAGATGATCGAATTCATGTTATGGAGGTGTGTGATCATGTTTAAATAGGTTATCTTATAATCTACTGGCATGAATTGGTGGTCTCTCTAGATCTTAATGCTATTGATAGATTAAATCCTAAGCGCTTGTCTAAGGGTTGTTTAATCAATAAGAGAAATAATTCAAAGCGCTTGTCCGAGGTTATCGAGGAAGTAAGGAGAGATAGGTTGTTAGAGCTTGTTAATAACCATAACCAATTTATCTAGAACTAAGAATAGAGAACATTTGCATCGATGATCAATTCCTTGAATTAAACTATCTTGATTCCTTTGGCTAGGCTTTTTATCAATATACAACTTTCTTAACTTGTTTTAACTTTGTTCAATTCACAAACCAACCCCCCCCCCCCCCATTTTCCTTTTCCTTTTATTCTCTTTGAATAGAAATATCTTTACCAATCCCTATGGATTCGACCCTACTCACCACTATATTCAAATCATATAATTGTCTAGGAGTAGGTTTTATTTTTGTTGGACTCGACACCCATCACCCTCCATCCGGGATTGTAAGTATTTGAACAGGGATCATACTTCCTCTGCGGTTGTCCTAGAAATCCGCCTACAGCATTGGTGTGTTCATGATTGTCATCTTGCAATGTGGGGCACATGTCGGTCGGATGATTAGGAGCAGCGCAAATTCCACAAGCCTTCACCTGTTGCGTTTTTCCAAGAGCTAGCTGCTGCACAAGGGAGGTAAGATTAAAAATTTGATGCTCAAGGTTACACACATTTACCTCATTTACCTTCCTTGAAGACGTATCATGCCTATACCCAAATTGTTGCGAATTGGCAGCCATAATGGAGATCAATTTCCTAGCTTGACCAGGGGTTTTGTTTACTATGGCGCCTCCACTTGCAGCATCCATCATCTTCCTCTCCATCGGAAGTAGGCCTTCATAGAAGTATTGGATGAGAAGTTGTTCAGATATCCCATGTTGTGGGCAGCTTGCACATAGTTGCTTGAACCTCTCCCAATACTCATGAAGGGTCTCGGTGTCCCTCTGTTTTATACCACAAATTTCTCTTCTTATACCAGCGGCTCTGGATGCGGGGAAGAATTTGTGCAAGAAGAGTCTCACCATATCAGTCTATGTGGTTATAGAACCTGGAAGCAAATAAAACAACCAATCTTTAGCTTTAGTACTTAAAGAAAATGGAAAAGCGCGTAGCTTGATTTGATCGTCGGTTATTCCTTGTGGCCGCATACTAGAACACACTATATGGAACTCTTTCAAATGCTTATGAGGATCTTCATTCTCTAGACCATGAAAGGTGGGTAGCAGATGTATTAACCCAGATTTCAACTCGAATTCCACAGCTAGTTCAGGATAGTGAATACAAAGTGGTTGTTGATTCACATCCGGTGCAGCCAACTCCCTTAAGGTTCTCTCGAGATTTGCCATGTCGTCCTCTTTTTCAGAATCAAGGGATGAATCAGACAAGTCCAATACTAAGTTCGGTCCGGGGGATGATCTAGCTTCTTGTCGCAGCCTCTTTAGAGTATTCTCAATCTCCGGATTATAAGTTAGTTCACCTGTCTGAGAAGAACGAGTCATACAAGAATAGAAATAAATTTGACACCAATCCCTAACAACGGCGCCAAAAATTGATGGGTGTCGAATCCAACAAAAATAAAACCTACTCCTAGATAATTATATGATTTGCATATAGTGGTGAGTAGGGTCGAATCCACAGAGATTGGTTAAACTTATTTCTATTCAAGGAGAATAAAAAGGGAAAAGAAAAATGGGGGGGTTTTGTTTGTGAATCAAAATAAAGTAAAACAAGGTAAGAAAATCGGATATTAATAAAAGCCTAGTCGAAGGAATCAAGATAGTTTAATTCTAGGAATTGATCATCGATGCAAATGTTCTCTATTCTTGTTCCTAGATAAACTGGTTATGGTTATTAACAAGCTCTAACAACCTATCTCTCCTTACTTCCTCGATAACCTCAGACAAGTGCTTTGAATTATTTCTCTTATTGATTAAACAACCCTAGGCAAGCGCTTAGGATTTAATCTATCAATAGCATTAAGATCTAGAGAGACCACCAATTCATGCCAGTAGATTATAAGATAACCTATTTAAACATGATCACACACCTCCATAACATGAATTCGATCATCTCTTTTATAACCAAACATGTTATTGCGTCACTAAGACTAGAACAATCAAACAATTACGGATTTGACGTGCTAGTTGACAATATATTAACTTGCTAATTGAGTAGAAGAGCTCTATTCATACCAATCAACAAAGATAATAATGACAAAACGTTCTGAAGATATATGAATACCCGAAAGCAAAGAATAGAATAAATACAAGTCAATTAGACCTCACAATTCGTGGAGAATTACACATCTATGACCCTTTGGCTAGAAAAGTAGCTTAGCTACTCATGTTCAACAACAAAACGAAAAATAAAAATAAAAACATAATGAACCGTGTTGCCTGCTCTGCCTCCTCGTTTCCTTCTTGTCTCCAAGGTGATTCCAGATTCAAAGATTCAAAAAGTTCTTCCTAACCCTCTAGGGTTAGCTCTATTTATATTAATAGATGGATAGCATGTGATCTTTTGCTTGCAAGATACGAAAATATCTTTCCTTTTCCAAGTAGATTTCGAGAAGTGAAGATTCGTCTGCCTTGCACGCCCCACCACATGGCCATGGGTCAAGCCGTGCCATCCTCTGTGCATATTCTTCAAGTCTTCATCCGCGCCCAGTGTGTACCACGGTTACACACACGGCCAGATTTTAAGCCGTGCCTTCATCTGTGCATAACCTACACTTTCTTCTCCTTGGCACGTCTAGCTTCCACCACGGCTCCGAACATGGTCGCTCCCACGGCTTCCACCACGGCCGTGCCCTAAGCCGTGTCTCTCTCTGTTCAAAATCCACATTTCCGCCTTCTTGTCCAGTGAGGGGCACGGTTTGCACCTTGGTCTTGCCTCAAACCGTGCTAGTTCCTAGTTAGCTACACGGCCGTATACTTCAACCGTGTGTCTTCCTGTTTATTCAAAACCAAGTACACGGCCGTGTACTTCAATTACACGCCCATGTACTTCCCTCCTGTGGTGTAAATCCTTGTCTTTGAACCAAGTTGTAGATGGCTTCTCTAATTTACTTGAATTGGCGTCCTTGACTCCATTTAACCTGATTTATCACGATGATAGAATTAAAGTACCATTTCCTTATGATTTCTATAAAATCAATAATAATTTAACACAATTTATACTATAAAGATTGAGTATAAAATGGCTCTATCATTATTCAACCTTGTATGTCTTTTTTTTTCTTCTGTTCTCAACCCTAGAAATTTATATTAGGGTTCACAACTCGTAATAATAAAGTCCAAAATGACATAACATCATAAAGTCGTGGAAAAATAACAAACATAGAATTAAAAGGGCAGCGGCATTGGAGCCAGCGTAATGGCCGGCATAGAGAGTATACACGGCCGTGCCTTTCTTGACGTGTATGTTTCTGTAGATATTCTTGACACAATACATGGCCATGCCTTTGAACAGTGTATACGATCGTGTATGTTTCTGTGGAGCCTCCAGACTCACTACACGCCCCCTTCTACCTGTATTAGTTATGACTTGTACAAGAGTAAGGGCATTCTCATGGTTGCTCCAATCCTTTCCGGCTTCATGGTTGCTCCAGTCCTTTCCGGCTTCGTGGACATCCTTTATCAACCAGTTAAGTGCTTCCTCGAATCGTTTCGCTCGAGTTCTTGTGATCGGTCCAAGTGGCACTTCAAGAGGATCCACATTCCATCTTCTGGCTTGGCTCCCATCATGGCTCTCATCACTTAAAACCTTAGTTGATGTGCCTAATTCCACTAAGAAGCACAATTAAAAGACTCAAGAAAAAGTAATCTCAAGTCAAGGTAAAACCGGATCCATAAGGGGCAAATTCACGTGAACCCTAATGACGATACAAGGAAATCCAAATATTCAATGATGCAATTGTGAAACCTCAATGATAATATCTAATAACACCCTAATCTCATATAATCCACGAAAATAATCCACAAATTCAAAAGAAAACCTCAATTCCAAGAACTCCTTTCTAATAGTGAAGAACACGTTTCCAAGGGAATTCTTCAATGAAGATTCGAATTCAATTGCAAAGTTCCTTAAACAAACTCAAGAATTCAAATACAATTAGAAGCAAATCTATCCAAGAACTATCTCAATTCAACCCTAGATATGACACACTAGAGAAGAAAAGAAATCACAATAAAATGAAATTGATACAACTCACAATTTCAAGGTGTTGCACTTGCCATAATTTCAACTCTTGAGATTGAAATTGATAACAGTCTAAATGACAATTAGGAACCCTAATTCTCACGTGAAGAAGAAGTTTTTGATATGCAAAAATAAGCCTCCTCAAACCCTCTCTTAAGCAATTATTTATACTTGCTACTCCTAGGGTTAAAAAGTGCTTAAAATTACAAGTTTGCCACTTTTAAGGTGGCTAACCCTAAATGAAAATTACAAGGAAATAAAAGTATCCCAAAACCAAAATACAACCAAAATTGTTCATAAAAGAATAAATATATAAAAGAAATGGTCTTCAAGATGCTGGTCTTCTATAGGATCCATCGACCCAGCTCATCGCCGGTTTAGGTCGGTCCATAGATAACCCACAAGCTGAGTCTAAGGGAGTTTGTCCATTGCCCTATAGAATATGATAAGTGTGCCTGTTGGAAAAGAAAATACATGAATAATAGAAAAGAGGTTAATATATAAATAATTTCAGGGTCGATCTGCTCAAAATGGGCCCTCATCGCCAAGATTTGAAATCCTTTAGTTCTTGCCCCAATGATAGGTCTTGTCGGATTTTTATTCTTATCATCTCCTCGGGCCTCGAAAAGATTTGTCCTCAAATCTGGTAGATCAAATGCAATGGAGACTTTGTTTTCTCCTAGCAATCCATCTAAAGAAGTATCTCTGCAGAATCCCAATATCCGAAATACTACGGGTGGTGATTGTTTTCTCTCCTCCATTTCTAGGATGTTTCTCATCTGCAACACAAATAATGCTCCATTATCCAATAAAGTTGCCCCTATATCAACCTGTTCCACTGAAACTGTTTCCTCATTTTCTAACTCATCTGTATGTTGCTGATCTTCATGGTCTTCTAATGGTTGGCCCAACTGCTCATTACCCTTTGAAACCTCTCAAGGTGAACATAACTATCTCTGAATGGTCTGGCTCTTTGGTGATCTGCTCGTCTGACTATGATCAACAAAATCCTCTGAAGGTTGGCACATCGATGTCTAACAAATTTTATGCTCTAAGGGTTGGCTCATGTCACTAGAGCCCTTAAGAACCTTTGAAGGTTGGCATACTTGAGTCTGCACAGTTTGGTTCTCTGAAGGATTGATCATGTGGCTATGATCCTCACGAACCTGTGATGGTTGTTTTATTTGTCTTTGCATCTCCTGGACCTTTGATGGTGACAAAGGGTTCAATACTATACGTTTACCATCCTTTTTAAACATATAAGTATTTTTATGCCCATCATGTAATACCATCCTATCATACAACCATGGTCTACTAAGTAATATATGGGATGCACAAAGAGGAAGAATATCACATTCAAGCTCATCATAGTACTTGTCCCCTATACTGAAGGGTACCCTAGCCCTTTGGGTTACATAAAGACCATCCTGATCATTTAACCAATGTAATATATAGGGTTTGGGATGTAGGATAGTTTCAAGTTTCAACTTCGATACTAATGATGTAGCTACAACATTAGTACAACTACCACCATCAATAATAATTGCACACAAGTTTCCTTGTACCTTACAAGAAGTATGGAACAAGTTTTCTCTTTGTCCCTCATTAATGGTTTGAAAGGAAGTCAAGTCCCGATGTAAAATGTTAGTAGACAAATACAACTCACTTGACATTTTTGCTTACTAATTTCAACAACCTCAATACACTTCACCTCACCACGACAGCACACCCTTACACACCCATAGTGCTCACACTCAACCAATACAAGAAATGTTTATTGGTACTTCAAATAAAGTTAAGTGAGATAATTGAAGCACAAATAAATACTTCTAAGTAGTTAAGAAATTAAATTCAACTAAGAAGTGTTGAAGTAATAAGTTCCATTACTTTCACACTTTAATGTTTGTTTTTGAATTCAAATTCTACTACTTCAATTTTCCTTTCTTACCACGGTTTCACACCTACAATTGATATTGATGTGCAGTACCTTAATCCACATAACTCCACAATACGGCAACAAATTCAAATAAACATCCTTAATGCACTTTCCACAAATGGTAATAATCAAATTTCAAATTCAAATGGAACACAATCAATACCACTTAATAACTTCCTCAACTTAATGGATGTGTTTGAATTTCAAACAAATTCCCTATTATCCCATACAATGCAATTCTGAAAATTGTACACTTCCACTTCCAATTTGCACAACACAACACCACACAAACACCTTCACACACATGGTGCACTTTTCCACTTCTACACAATTTATCAACCGCAACTTACAACAACATACACGTCACATGCAACACAAAACTTTTTCAATTCATTACTCTTTCTCAAAGCAAATTCAAGGATAATCACGTTGCAAAATTCTTCACTTCAAATACAAATCCAATCCGTAACTTACATAAGAAGGCAGCAAATTAAATTTGAAAATCAAACCACTTCACTAATTACAACCCCTCCACATTTGGTAAGATGCAATTTTTCAAATTCAAACAAACACACTTAACTCCTTCACTCTTAATGCTTGTTTTGAAATCAAATAACTTCCCTTCTTACACAATAATCAAATCTGGAAATTGCAAATGTTCTCCCCAATTCCGAATTCAAACAATGTAAGAACCACAATTCTCTTCCTACACAATTGCACTAGAAAAATGCACTATCTTTCCTCTTCCTTAACGATGAAGTCCACAACATGGAAGCTTCAACAAGTACTTCAAAATCACTCTAACATGCAGCAAATTCAACTCCAACTCAAGACAATTCACTCCACTTCAAACAACTACAACAATAATTTCAATTTACCCGCAATTTTGGAATTGATGATGAAAGAATATGAACCCTAAATTTCAAAAATTCAAAATCACATAATCCCTTCTCACAACCACAATCTCTGATACCAAAAAAGATGATGTGCCTAATTCCACTAAGAAGAACAATTAAAAGACTCAAGAAAAAGCAATCTCAAGTCAAGGTGAAACCGGATCCACAAGGGGCAAATTCACGTGAACCCTAATGAAGATACAAGGAAATCCAAATATTCAATGATGCAATTGTGAAACCTCAATGATAATATCTTCTAATAACACCCTAATCTCATATAATCCACGAAAATAATCCACAAATTCAAAAGAAAACCTCAATTTTAAGAACTCCTTTCCAATAGTGAAGAACACGTTTTCAAGGGAATTCTTCAATGAAGATTCGAATTCAATTGCAAAGTTCCTTAAACAAACTCAAGAATTCAAATACAATTAGAAGCAAATCTATCCAAGAACTATCTCAGTTCAACCCTAGATATGTCACACTAGAGAAGAAAAGAAATCACAACAAAATGAAATTGATACAACTCACAATTTCAAGGCATTGCACTCGCCACAATTTCAACTCTTAGGATTGAAATTGATAAGAGTCTAAATGACAATTAGGAACCCTAATTCTCACGTGAAGAAGAAGTGTTTGATCTGCAAAAATAAGCCTCCTCAAACCCTCTCTTAAGCAAGTATTTATACTTGCTACTCCTAGGGTTAAAAAGTGCTTAAAATTACAAGTTTGCCACTTTTAAGGTAGCTAGCCCTAAATGAAAATTACAAGGAAATAAAAGTATCCCAAAACCAAAATACAACCGAAATAGTTCATAAAAGAATAAATATATATAAGAAATGGTCTTCAAGATACCGGTCTTCTATAGGATCCATCGGTCCAACTCATCGCTGGGTGAGGTCGGTCCATGGATAACCCACAAGCTGAGTCTGAGGGAGTTTGTCCATTGCCCTATAGAATATGATAAGTGTGCCTGTTGGAAAACACAATACATGAATATTAGAAAAGAGGTTAATATAGAAATAATTCCAGGTCGATCTGCTCAAAATGGGCCCTCATTGTCAAGATTTGAAATCCTTTAGTTCTTGCCCCAATGATAGGTCTTGTCGGATTTTTATTCCTATCACTAGTTAGCAACTATTTATACTTGCTTAAACTAAGGTAGAAAAATAACACAAAATTACAACTAAGCCACTTAAGTGGCTGGTTCCAAAAGCAATAAGTTACAAGTATAAATGATCTTCAAGTGTCCACTTCTTCACTTCAATTGAACATATTGTGGACTGTTGGATATGATTCCAAGAATGTCCCACAATTTGATCCTTAGTGCATGTTATTTGGCCATCCTATAAAAACTGATAAATGTAACTACTAAAATCCAAAGATAAAGCATTATTAGATAAAACATGGTAATATGTGGATGTCTAGGCTCAAGTATCCAATTTAGGTTTTCCCACTACTGAAACCATAGGGTTGATTCCCATCACACATACGCATAGAGAGATAGAAACATAGATACAAACACAAACATGAATAAACTTAGACACACATACACACACACAAAGAGACATAAACAAATAGACACGGCATAGATACATAGTCAGAAACCTGGACACACAGAGATAGGCATGCAAATGTAGATACACACACTCACACACATGTAGAGACAAGGACACAAACAATGATAGAGATAGGCAAAGATATTGATGGGTGTCGAATCTAACAAAAATAAAACCTACTCCTAGACAATTATATGATTTGCATATAGTGGTGAGTAGGGTCGAATCCACAGGGATTGGTAAAGATATTTCTATTCAAAGAGAACAATAAGAAAAAGGAAAATGGGGGGTTTTGTTTGTGAATCAAATAAAGTAAAACAAGGTAAGAAAATCATATATTGGTAAAAGCCTAGCCAAAGGAATCAAGATGGTTTAATTCTAGGAATTGATCATCGATGCAAATGTTCTCTATTCTTGTTCCCAGATAAATTGGTTATGGTTATTAACAAGCTCTAACAACCTATCTCTCCTTACTTCCTCGATAACCTCGGACAAGCGCTTTGAATTATTTCTCTTATTCATTAAACAACCCTTAGATAAGCGCTTAGGATTTAATCTATCAATAGCATTAAGATCTAGAGAGACTACCAATTCATGCCAGTAGATTATAAGATAACCTATTTAAACATGATCACACACCTCCATAACATGAATTCGACCATCTCTTTTATAACCAAACATGTTATTGCATCACTAAGACTAGAACAATCAAACAATTACGGATTTGACGTGCTAGTTGACAATATATTAACTTGCTAATTGAGTAGAAGAGCTCTATTCGTACCAATCAACAAAGATAATAATGACAAAACGATCAGAAGATATATGAATACCCGAAAGAAAAGAATAGAATAAATACAAGTCAATTAGACCTCACAATTCGTGGAGAATTAAACATCTATGACCCTTTGGCTAGAAAAGTAGCTTAGCTACTCATGTTCATCAATAAAACGAAAATAAAAGATAGAAACATAATGAACCCGGTTGCTTGCTCTGCCTCCCCGTTTCCTTCTTGTCTCCAAGGTGATTCCAAATTCCAAAGTTCAAAAGTTTTTTCTAACCCTCTAGGGTTGGCTCTATTTATACTATTAAATGGATAGCATGTGATCTTTTACTAGCAAGATACGAGAATATCTTTCCTTTTCCAAGTAGATTTCGAGAAGTGAAGATTCGTCTGCCTGGTACGCCTCAACACACGGCCGTGGATCAAGCCATGCCATCCTCTGTGCATATTCTTCAAGTCTTCATCCACGCCCAGTGTGAACCACGGTTCGACACACGGCCAGATTTCAAGTCGTGCCTTCATCGGTGCATAATCTTCAAGTCTTCATCCGTGTCCAGTGTGTACCACGGTTACACCCACGGCTAGATTTCAAGCTGTGTCTTCATCTTGTTGATGTTCCACACTTTCTTTTCCTTGGCACATCTATCTTCCACCACGGCTTCAAGCACGGTTTCTCCCGCGGGTTCCACCACGGCCGTGCCTTAAGCCGTGTTTCTCTCTGTTCAAAGTCCTCATTTTCGCCTTCTTGTCCAGTGTGTAACACGGTTTGAAACTTGGCCGTGCCTCAAACCGTGCTTCCTTCGGTGGTGTAATTTCTTGTCTTGATCCAAGTTGTAAATGACTTCTCTAAAATACTTGAATTAGCATCCTTGACTCCATTTAACCTGATTTATCACGATGATATAATTAAAGTACCATTTCCTATTGATTTCTATAAAATCAATAATAATTTAACACAATTTATACTATAAAGATTAAGTATAAAATGGCTCTATCAAATTCCCCCACACTTAAACTCTTGCTTGTCCTCAAGCAATTGCATCAAATCAATTGAGAAATCTATCATAGATTATACAAACTTTCTTTTCATCATTCCAAGCATCTTATTCATTTGTAATTCATGACTTGTAGTTTTAATGTCTACTACTTCAACCAAACTGGTTTCCTGTGATCAAATTACTATGGACAAAATTCAATAGCTAATCTAAACAAAACAAACTTTAATCCTCATGTTTAGCAAAAGAATTTTTATTACAAAAGTAAATACTTAATCCACTAAGGAAAACACCCAATTGAACTTCATTGGACATTAGCAAACATATAATCCTTGCAACATAAAGTAAAAGCATATAGTATAAGCTCTTTGCTAGATATTCTCCCTTTTATACATCTTTGTTTTATTCAATGAATGTTCACATTCATGTTCTTTTGATTTATTCAAGCATCTATTTTGACGAGTTTTTGCCCGCTTCTTTTCATGAACTTTTGCCTTTTTCGCCCTTATCGTTATAGTGAGTTCATTGAGTCGGCAACATCCCGAGCTCATCACTCAAGTGACCGGGTTTTGAGATACCCCTACGGACTCTTCCTCACTCTAACATTCAAGTTTGAATACTCTTAACTCAATTAGTTGAATCATTGGAGTAATGGCTATGCTTGATTCTTTTTTTTTTTTTTCACTAAGTGTTATGATTGCTTTACAAACAACTTCAAAGAGTATACAGTAGCTAATATAACCTAGAAGTAAACTTGTTTATTTTTCACTTAGGGACTCGACTTACTCTTAGACTTCCAATTCTAAAGCTAAATACAAAGTAAATTTGTTTCTTAAAGATTTCACTACTTAATTTTAACCATGTATTCTAATCACAGCAGTGGGTGAGTAAAGCATTTGAACAAGTCAATTTCACATTTTGTAGATGCTTATTACAACATTTAGTACAATCTCTAGATTTCATGATAATTTTGAAAAAATTTGGCTTAAAATTGCTTAAGGACAAACATTCAGAGTATAAGTTAGTTCTCTATTCTCTATATTTTATTATCCTCTCCCCCACACTTAGCTTGAACAGTGTCCTCACTGTTCCTAATTTAGCACAATTGAAGAGGAATTAACATCATAAAGGACATTAGAGAATAAGAGAAAGGAAATATTGGTACTTCCCTGGTATTGGAGTGCTCCCTTTAAGCTCTAGAAAGTGTCATCTAATGATATGTATCCTTGCTGCAGTTGATCCAAAGAGTTCAAAACAACACTAAAATCAAAACAAACTAAACTAAAACAAAACAAAACTAAAACAAACCAAAACTAATGCAAAACAAAACTTTTTTTTTTTTTTTTTACATGGGTTGCCTCCCATGAAGCGCCTTTCTTTAACGTCTTTGGCTAGACGTTCCTGGCTAAATATTCGGATAAGGATTTGGATTCCAGCCTTGGTGCCTGTGGTAATGGGTTAATAACATCCGCAACAAAAACAGGAGATGGGTTAATAGCATCCGTAACAAAAACAGAAGAGATATCGTTAGGATGTTTCATGGCATCATAAATGTTAAATTTAATTACTTCACCATCAAATTCCATAGTGAGGGTGCCATCATTTACATCGATTTTCGTTTTAGAAGTCTTAAGGAATGGTCGCCCTAATAATATCAGTGATGAAGTATGAGAATCACTATCGTCCATGTCAAGCACATAAAAATCAGCAGGAAAAACCAACCCATTGACTTGAACTAAAACATCCTCTAGAACCCCTCAGGATAAACATTGGACCTATCAGCAAGTTGAACAATAATACCCGTTTCCTTGAAAGGACCAACATTTAAACGTTGATAAACAGACAATGGCATGACATTGATAGAAGCTCCTAGATCACACATGGCTTTAGCGATTCCAAGATTACCTATTTTGCAAGGGATAGTAAACATACCTGGATCCTCACATTTAGGAGGGAGCTTCTTCTGAATAATGGCGGAAACATTTTCACTCACACTAATCTTTTCATTGCCTTTCAGCTTCCTTTTGTTAGTGCACAAGTCCTTGAGGAATCTAGCATAGCACGGTATTTGCTTAATTGCATCAAGTAAAGGAATATTTACCTCGACTTTACAAAACGTTTCCAGAATCTCTTTTTCTTCCTCTTCCTTCTTGGATTTCGCTAATCTGGAGGGGAACGGAGGTGGTATCAATGTGACCTTCAATGGCTCATCTAGAGACTTGCTAATCTGGTCGCCCTGCTGGCTCAGAGTCGAAGTCTCTTTCTTGGTCTCTTCCTCAAGATTAGACGGATGTCCTTTCTTATTTGATCCCTGCAATTCTGTTCCACTTCTCAAGGTAATTGCATTAACGCTTTGCTTCGGGTTTGTAATAGTTTGAGAAGGTAACTTACCTTGAGTTTCTAACCTGTTTACGACTGAAGCAAGTTGGCTTACCTGATTCTCCAAGTTTTGAATGCTTTGCTTTGTTTCCTCCTGAAATTGTTTGGTATTCACAGCTAGAGACTTAACAATATCCTCAAGGGGCATACCTGAAGTGGAAGGAGCTTGGGGTACGTGGTGTGATGGCTTTGGCTGGAATTGTTGGACATGTTGAGGGTTATTGCCATATCGGAAGTTAGGATGATCCCTCCATCCAGGATTGTAAGTATTCGAATAGGGGTCATACTTCCTTTGCGGTTATCCTGGAAATCCGCCTACAGCATTGGCGTGTTCATGATTGTCATCTTGCAATGTGGGGCACATGTCTGTCGGATGATTAGGAGCAGCGCAAATTCCACTAGCCTTCACCTGCTACATTTTTCCAAGAGCTAGCTGCTGCACAAGGGAGGTAAGATTAGAAATTTGATGTTCAAGGTTAGACACACTTACCTCATTTACCTTCCTTGAAGACGTATCGTGCCTATACCCAAATTGTTGTGAATTAGCAGCCATAATGGAGATCAATTCCCTAGCTTGACCAGGGGTTTTGTTTACTATGGCGCCTCCACTTGCAGCATCCATCATCTTTCTTTCCATCGGAAGTAGGCCTTCGTAGAGATATTGGATGAGGAGTTGTTCAGATATCCCATGTTGTGGGCAGCTTGCACACAATTGCTTGAACCTCTCCCAATACTCATGAAGAGTCTCGGTATCCCTTTGTTTTATACCGCAAATTTCTCTTCTTATACCAGCGGCTCTGGATGCGGGGAAGAATTTATCCAAGAAGAGTCTCACCATATCAGTCCATGTGGTTATAGAACCTGGAGGCAAATAAAACAACCAATCTTTAGCTTTAGTACTTAAGGAAAATGGAAAAGCGCGTAGCTTGATTTGATCGTCGGTTATTCCTTGCGGCCTCATACTAGAACACACTATATGGAACTCTTTCAAATGCTTATGAGGATCTTCATTCTCAAGACCATGAAAGGTGGGTAGCAAATGTATCAACCCAGATTTCAACTCGAATTCCACAGCTAGTGATACGAACCACGCCAACTCGTGACGAAACCCAATACCAATACGTTCGGAAATTCGTTGCCTAAGACGCCCAAACACCTAAAGTGGAAAACCGCGACCCGTTGTCTATAAGCGAGACAAGAACCTTGGTATAAAAGTGAAAACGCCACAATCGGGATGGAAAAACCGATTGATAAGTCGGGATGAACGCCATGGAAATCAATCCGATAAGTTCGAATTAAGTTCTTGAAGAACCAAGAGAGGTGCCTCTCAAAAGTGTTTAATGTTCAATGATGTCTAATCTCTAATGTTCTAAACCCTAGGAGCTTTTATACTAGGGTTACAATTCATGTAAAAAACAAGTCCAAAACGACGTAGTTTAGTTAAGTGACATAAAAACGCAAAACAGAACAAGCTGGCCGACAGGGGATACACGGCCTGTGTACACGCCCGTGTACTTTGGCCGTGTACTTGTCTGTGCAACTTCTGGGAACATACACGCCCGTGTACGTTGACCGTGTATCTGTCTATGCAACTTCTGGCAACATACACGCCCGTGTACTTTAGCCGTGTATCTTTCTATGGATTTGTTTGGCTCCATACACGGCCGTGCCTTTTAACCGTATATCTAACCGTGTATGATTCTAGGCAATCTTGAAAGTCCTACACGGCCATGCCTTGAAAGTACACGCCCTCTTCAACCCGTGTCTGGTGTGACTTGTATAAGAGCAAGGGTCTTCCTATGGTCGTTCCAATCCATTCCAACTTCATGATTGCCCCAATCCTTCCCGGCTTCATGGACATCCTTTATCAAACCGTTAAGTGCTTCCTTGAGTCGTTTCGCTCGACTTCTTGTGATCGGTCCAGGCGGCACTTCAAGAGGATCTACATTCCTTCTTCTGGCTTGACTCTCATCATGGATCTCATCATTCCCCTCCTCTTGAAAAGGATTTGTCCTCAAATCGTCACCTACATCAAAAAGACTATGATCAGTAACATTAAATGTGGCACTTACTTGATACTCACCAGGCAAATCTATCTTGTATGCATTGTCGTTGATGCGCTCAAGAACTTGAAATGGTCCATCACCTCTAGGAAGTAGTTTAGATCGACGCTGTATGGGAAACCGCTCTTTGCGCATGTGCACCCAAACCCAATCGCCAGGTTCAAAAACAGCTTGTCGACGACCCTTGTTGGCTTGTTTCACATACTGCTCTATTCGTTGCTCAATGTTCAGCCTTGCCTTTTCATGGATCTGTTGAACAAATTCAGCCTTCTTCTTGCCATCTAAATTAACATACTCAGAAATAGGCAAAGGTGATAAATCTAAAGGAGTTAGTGGATTAAAACCATACACAATTTCGAAAGGAGAAAATTTAGTAGCAGAATGTACTGTACGGTTATAAGCAAATTCAACATGCGGCAAACAATCCTCCCAACTTTTAATATTCTTTTTAATTACAGCCCTCAACAAAGTAGATAAAGTTCGATTCACTACCTCAGTTTGACCATCAGTCTGTGGATGACAAGTAGTAGAAAACAATAACTTAGTTCCTAACTTAGCCCACAAAGTCTTCCAAATGTAGCTTAAGAACTTAGCATCCCTATCTGATACAATTGTTCTAGGCATACCATGCAACCGCACAACTTCCCTAAAGAATAAATTAGCAATATTACAAGCATCATTCGTTTTCGGACAAGGAATGAAATGTGCCATTTTAGAAAACCTACCAACAACTACAAAAACAGAATCCCGGCTATGTCTAGACCTGGGTAATCCTAACACAAAATCCATAGAAATATCTACCTAAGGCTCATGAGGAATGGGAAGTGGGGTGTAAAGTCCTTGAGGTTGGACTCTAGATTTCGCTTGCTTACATGTGACACATCGCTCACAAATTCTCTCAACATCTCGTTTCATGTGAGGCCAATAGAAGTGTTCCTGCAATATCCCTAATGTTTTTGCTACTCCAAAGTGTCCCATTAAACCTCCTCCATGAGACTCCCTGACAAGTAATTCTCTTAAAGAACACATTGGAATGCACAGTTTACTCTCCCTAAACAAGAATCCATCATGTTTATAAAATTTTCCATGCCCACTCTTCTCACATTGCACATACTCCTCACAAAAATCTCGATCAGCAGCATATAATTCCTTAATGTGCTCAAAACCAAGCAGTCTAGAACTAAGAGTAGAGATAAGAGTATACCTTCTTGAAAGTGCATCAGCAACTACATTCTCTTTACCTTGCTTGTAGTGGATGACATATGGAAATGTTTCAATAAACTCCACCCAACGAGCATGCCTTTTGTTCAGCTTGTGTTGCCCCTTCAAATACTTCAAGGATTCATGATCAGTGTGGATCACGAACTCTTTTGGCCAAAGGTAGTGTTGCCACATCTCCAAGGCTCGAACCAATGCATATAGCTCTTTGTCGTAAGTAGGGTAATTCAAGGTTGCCCCACTTAGCTTCTCACTAAAGAATGCAATCGGTCTTCTCTCCTGCATAAGCACAGCCCCAATACCTAATCCTAAAGCATCACATTCAATTTCAAACGTTTTAGTAAAGTTAGGTAAAGAAAGTAATGGTGCATGAGTCAACTTATTTTTAAGCGTCTGAAAGGCCTTCTCTTGTTTCTCTCCCCAACTGAACCCCACGTTCTTCTTAATCACCTCAGTAAGTGGTGCTGCAATGGTGCTAAAATCCTTCACAAATCTCCTGTAAAAGCTCGCTAGTCCATGGAAACTCCGCACATTACTTACATTGGTTGGACTAGGCCATTCTTGGATCGCACGCACCTTTTCTTCATCAACCTGTATTCCCTGCACACTAACAACAAAACCAAGAAACACAAGTTTGTCTGTGCAAAAAGTGCACTTCTTAAGGTTAGCATATAATTGTTCCTATCGAAGCACTTCTAAAACACCCCTCAAGTGTGACATATGATCTTCCAAATTTTTGCTGTAAATAAGAATGTCATCAAAATAGACAACCACAAATTTTCCAATAAATGTCCTCAGAACATGGTTCATAAGTCTCATAAACGTACTAGGTGCATTAGTTAACCCGAAAGGCATTACTAACCACTCATACAATCCATATTTTGTCTTAAATGCAGTCTTCCATTCATCACCTTCTTTCATTCTAATTTGGTGATATCCACTTTTCAGATCAATTTTAGAAAAGACACTAGACCCATGTAACTCATCTAACATATCATCTAAGCGAGGAATGGGATGACGATACTTTACCGTGATGTTGTTGATGGCGCGACAGTCAACACACATTCTCCATGTCCCATCCTTCTTAGGCACCAAAATCACCGGCACTGCACATGGACTCATGCTCTCTCTCACATACCCCTTCTCCATTAATTCATCGACCTGCCTTTAGAGTTCCTTTGTCTCCTCCGGATTGCTCCTGTAAGCTGGCTTGTTTGGAATTGATGCTCCGGGTACAAGGTCAATCTGGTGCTCAATACCTCGAACAGGTGGTAATCCCTTTGGAATCTCCTCAGGAAATACATCTTCAAAGTCCTGCACAAGAGACACAACCACACTAGGCAAAGAGTTAGATAAGTCGTTAGTAGTCGAACATGTTTCCTTAAAAACCAGCAACAACATAGGTTGCCTCATCACTAATGCTCTCCTTACTACACTCGCTCTTGCCACACAACTCTCCTTTTGCAAGGCTGCCCTCTCCTTTTCACTCACCACCAAAGTTGATCCCCCTTCAACTTGGCCTCTCACACTCTTTCCAGCCTTCCTCTCTTTTTCCTTTGGATCTTGACTTTTATATTCCTTTTCTTTCTCATTGTCTTTTGCTCTCTCACTCTCACTCTGCTTTTCACTCACCTTATGTTTTGCAAATGACTGTTGTAGCTGCAACTGATCCTCATACACTTGTTTAGGTGTTAAAGGTTTAAGATTAAAGCTCTTCCGTTGGTGAACAAGCGTATACTTGATAGAAAAGCCATCATGCACAACCTTCCTATCAAATTGCCATGGCCTCCCCAACAACACATACATGCTTGCATTGGCACTACATCACATAACACCTCATCCTCATACCTACCAATGCGAAACCCAATCAAGGCTTGCTTACTCACCTTAGTCTCACCACTATCATTCAACCACTGCAATTTATATGGACTAGGGTGTCTAACAGTTTTGAGCCCCAGCCTCTCAACAATAAAATTACTCACTACATTGGTGCAACTTCCCCCATCAATAATCAAACTACAAATGTGATTTCCTAGATAACATCTAGTATGAAATATATTCTCCCTTTGCACCTCCTCTTCTTCCTTCACCTGCACATTCAAAGCTCTCTTCACTACTGCCACTAGCCTTCCCATTGCAGGCTCCTCATCATCACTAGCATCCTCTAATGGTGGCATATCATCTTCTTCACTATCCCCCCCAGTCTCATACTCACCATCACCATGTAAAATCATCACACGCCTATTTGGACATTGACAAGCAATATGGCCTCTACCTTGACATTTAAAGCATCTAATGTCACGATTTCTAGAAGTAGAAGATTCAGGGTTACCTTGATTATCAGGAGTAGGACCCGCTTGTCTCAGCTCCCCTTTTAGTTTGGTGGGTAAAGGCTTTTCTTCTTTCTTCCATTGATTAGTCTTCCAAGTGGATGAACCATTACCCTGTTGAAATCGTGCACTACTACTACCCTTCCGCTTGTGCTGGTTCTCAACCTTTATAGCCATGTGAACCATATCCTCCAATTCTACATAATGCTGCAATTCAACCACATTTTGGATTTCTCTATTCAACCCAGCAATGAATCTAGCCATTGTAGCCTCTCTATCCTCTTCTACGTTCGCCCTAATCATAGTGACTTCCATCTCCTTGAAGTACTCATTTACACTTCGGCTTCCCTGCCTCAGAGTTTGCAACTTGTTGTGCAATTCACGATAGTAATACGCAGGTATAAACCGCTTTCTCATCACTCTTTTCATCTCTTCCCAAGACTCAATAGGTGGCTCGCCACTCCTTCTTCTATTCAACATTAATTGATTCCACCACACTATAGCATAATCTGAAAATTCAATGGCAGCAAGTTTCACCTTCTTTCTCCCACTATAGTTGTGACAATCAAACACCATCTCCACCTTTTTCTCCCATTTTAAATACGCCTCGGGATCATTCTTCCCCTGGAAAGGAGGAATCTTCATCTTTATGCTACTCAATTGATCATCCTCTCTATTCCTATCTCCTCTATCTTCCCAATCTCTAGTCCCTCTATTCCGACCACTATAACCTCTATAACTCCCAACAGAAGGCTCATCAAAGTCATCACCCGACATTTCATCTCCACCCCTCGGTACTCTCCTAGAACGACTCTCCCTCTTATGCCCTTGGAATACGTTTGTGGATTGCTCTAGTCTTTGCTCCACCGTCTCATGAATTTGTTCCATTCCTTCTTGGAACATCCTCTTCATTTCTCCCCTCAACGCCTCAATTACTAACCTAACATCAAACCTTCCCCTCTCACCTTCCGGAGAATGTTGTCTCGACATAGTTCCTGCAGAAAAGATTAGTACAACACAAATATATATATGATCAAACCTCACGATACACTCCCTTACGTGTTTCGCTCAAATGATGATATCACACAGTCACTCGTGTATTCTCACAAACAACGATGATATCACCCACCAATTTCCTCTTCTCAATTCTCTTGGAACTAACCCGAACTACATCAATTTCCTTCCGTAGAATTCAAAACCAACTCTAGGGTTCATAAAATTTTCCTCTATTTTTCTATCCGAATTTTTTTTTTGTCTCTGTTTTTTTTTTTTTTTTTGGCTTTTGATCACGTTTCTCTTTTCTTTTCTTTTCCCTTCTTTTTTTTTTGGTCGTGATTTTTACTCTTTTTTTTTTTTTTCAATCGACTAGTAAATACTACACTATCAAAAGACAATTAATATTGCGGAATTGAACACGATAATTGATATGAACGATTGGAGTTAGGGTTTTTGATATTACCTTCCTCAACCGAACTTGATGTTTTGACAAACCTAAGCTCTGATATCAAACTGATACGAACCATGCCAACTCGTGACGAAAACCAATACCAATACGTTCGGAAATTCGTTGCCTAAGACGCCCAAACACCTAAAGTGGAAAACCGCGACCCGTTGTCTATAAGCGAGACAAGAACCTTGGTATAAAAGTGAAGACGCCACAATCGGGATGGAAAAACCGATTGATAAGTCGGGATGAACGCCACGGAAATCAATCCGATAAGTTCGAATTAAGTTCTTGAAGAACCAAGAGAGGTGCCTCTCAAAAGTGTTTAATGTTCAATGATGTCTAATCTCTAAAGTTCTAAACCCTAGGAGCTTTTATACTGGGGTTACAATTCGTGTAAAAAACAAGTCCAAAACGACGTAGTTTAGTTAAGTGACATAAAAACGCGAAACAGAACAAGCTGGCCGACAGGAGATACACGGCCTGTGTACACGCCCATGTACTTTGGCCGTGTACTTGTCTGTGCAACTTCTGGCAACATACACGCCCGTGTACGTTGACCGTGTATCTGTCTGTGCAACTTCTGGCAACATACACGCCCGTGTACTTTAGCCGTGTATCTTTCTGTGGATTTGCTTGACTCCATACATGGCCGTGCCTTTTAACCGTGTATCTAGCCGTGTATGATTCTAGGCAATCTTGAGAGTCCTACACGGCCGTGCCTTGAAAGTACACGCCCTCTTCAACCCTTGTCCGGTGTGACTTGTATAAGAGCAAGGGTCTTCCTATGGGTGTTCCAATCCATTCCAACTTCATGATTGCCCCAATCCTTCCCGGCTTCATGGACATCCTTTATCAACCCGTTAAGTGCTTCCTTGAGTCGTTTCGCTCGACTTCTTGTGATCGGTCCAAGCGGCACTTCAAGAGGATCTACATTCCTTCTTCCGGCTTGACTCTCATCATGGATCTCATCAGCTAGTTCGGGATAGTGAATACAAAGTGGTTGTTGATTCACATCCGGTGCAGCTAACTCCCTTAAGGTTCTCTCGAGATTTGCCATATTGACCACTTTTTCAGAATCAAGGGATGAATTAGATAAGTCCGATACTAAGTTCGGTCTAGTGGATGATCTAGCTTCTTGTCGAAATCTCT
Source organism: Laguncularia racemosa (assembly GCA_037954665.1). NCBI lineage: Eukaryota > Viridiplantae > Streptophyta > Magnoliopsida > Myrtales > Combretaceae > Laguncularia > Laguncularia racemosa. The sequence continues at coordinate 995,409 of JBBMOL010000212.1, forward strand.
TTAGAGTCTTCTCAATCTCCGGATTATAAGTTAGTTCACCTGTCTGAGAAGAACGAGTCATACAAGAATAGAAATAAATTTGACACCAATCCCCGGCAACGGCGCCAAAATTTAATGGGTGTCGAATCCAACAAAAATAAAACCTACTCCTAGACAATTATATGATTTGCATATAGTGGTGAGTAGGGTCGAATCCACAGGGATTGGTAAAGATATTTCTATTCAAAGAGAACAATAAGAAAAAGGAAAATGGGGGGTTTTGTTTGTGAATCAAATAAAGTAAAACAAGGTAAGAAAATCAGATATTGGTATAAGCCTAGCCAAAGGAATCAAGATGGTTTAATTCTAGGAATTGATCATCGATGCAAATGTTCTCTATTCTTGTTCCTAGATAAATTGGTTATGGTTATTAACAAGCTCTAACAACCTATCTCTCCTTACTTCCTCGATAACCTCGGACAAGCGCTTTGAATTATTTCTCTTATTGATTAAACAACCCTTAGACAAGCGCTTAGGATTTAATCTATCAATAGCATTAAGATTTAGAGAGACTACCAATTCATGCCAGTAGATTATAAGATAACCTATTTAAACATGATCACACACCTCCATAACATGAATTCGACCATCTCTTTTATAACCAAACATGTTATTGCATCACTAAGACTAGAACAATAAAACAATTACGGATTTGACGTGCTAGTTGACAATATATTAACTTGCTAATTGAGTAGAAGAGCTCTATTCATACCAATCAACAAAGATAATAATGACAAAATGATTAGAAGATATATGAATACTCGAAAGCAAAGAATAGAATAAATACAAGTCAATTAGACCTCACAATTCGTGGAGAATTAAACATCTATGACCCTTTGGCTAGAAAAGTAGCTTAGCTACTCATGTTCATCAATAAAACGAAAATAAAAGATAGAAACATAATGAACCCGGTTGCTTGCTCTGCCTCCTCGTTTCCTTCTTGTCTCCAAGGTGATTCCAAATTCCAAAGTTCAAAAGTTTTTTCTAACCCTCTAAGGTTGGCTCTATTTATACTATTAAATGGATAGCATGTGATCTTTTGCTAGCAAGATACGAAAATATCTTTCCTTTTCCAAGTAGATTTCGAGAAGTGAAGATTCGTTTGCCTGGCACGCCTCAACACACGGCCGTGGATCAAGCCGTGCCATCCTCTGTGCATATTCTTCAAGTCTTCATCCACGCCTAGTGTGAACCACGGTTCGACACACGGCCAGATTTCAAGTCGTGCCTTCATCGGTGCATAATCTTCAAGTCTTCATCCGTGTCCAGTGTGTACCACGGTTACACCCACGGCTAGATTTCAAGCCGTGTCTTCATCTTGTTGATGTTCCACACTTTCTTTTCCTTGGCACATCTATCTTCCACCACGGCTTCAAGCACGGTTTCTCCCACGGGTTCCACCACGGCCGTGCCTTAAGCCGTGTTTCTCTCTGTTCAAAGTCCTCATTTTCGCCTTCTTGTCCAGTGTGTAACACGGTTTGAAACTTGGCCGTGCCTCAAACCGTGCTTCCTCCGGTGGTGTAATTTCTTGTCTTGATCCAAGTTGTAAATGACTTCTCTAAAATACTTGAATTAGCATCCTTGACTCCATTTAACCTGATTTATCACGATGATATAATTAAAGTACCATTTCCTTATGATTTCTATAAAATCAATAATAATTTAACACAATTTATACTATAAAGATTGAGTATAAAATGGCTCTATCAGATATTGATAGGAATCAAAATCCGACAAAACCTATCATTAGGGCAAAAACCAAAGGATTTCGAATCTTGACAATAAGGGCCCATTTTGAGCAAATCGACCTTAGAATTATTCATTTACTAACCTCTTTTATGTTATTCATGTATTATATATTCAAATAGGCACACTTATCAAGCTTTACAAGGCGATGGACAAACTTACTAAAACTCAGCTTGTGGGTTATCCATGGATCGACCTAAATTGGTAATGAGCTAGGCCGACAAATCCTATGGAAGAGCTAGCATCTTGAAGACTAATTTTTATATATTTGTTATTTACTTAGACTATTTATGTTATAATCATTTTTGGACACTTTTATTTAGTTGTAATTGAGTTTTAGGACTGGCCACCCTAAAAGTGGTATAGTTGTAATTTTGTGCATTTTCTAACCCTAAAGGGAGCAAGTATAAATACTTGCTTAAAGTAGGGTCTGAGGAGGCCATTTTTCATATTTGAGATACACTTGTGTTAGGATTAGGGTTCTCCTAATTGTCATTAGACTCTTATCAATTTCAATCCCAAGAGTTGAAATTGTGACGAGTGCAACACTTTGAAATTGTGATTAATATCAATTCCATTTTGTTGTGATTTCTTTTCTTCTTTAATGTATATCTAGGAGTGAATTGAGATAGTTCTTGGTCAGATTTACTTCCTATTATTTCGAATTTTTGTGCTTAATTGAGATACTTTGCATTTGAATTCAGTTCATCCTTTATGTTTGCTTCTTGAACCGTGATTCACAAATGTGGAAAGGAGTTCTTAAAGTTGAAGATTTATTTTGAACTTATGAATTATTCACATGGATTTATATGTGATTAGTGTTATGTTAGAAGAAATTATCATTGTGGAATTATAATTGCATCATTAAGTATTTGGATCTCATTGCACCTTCACTAAGGTTCACGCAGTTTTACCCTTTTTGAACCGGTTATTGATTTGAGAGTTGATACGAAATCGGTTTGCTCTGATACCAAACTGATATGAACCACGCTACCGTGTGACGAAACCCAATACCAATACGTTCGAAATTTGCTACCTAAGATGCCAAACACACTCAAGTGGAAACCACGACCCGTTGCCTATAAGTGAGACAAGAACCTTGGTATAATATGAAGACGCCACAATCTGGATGAAAGACCGATTGATAAGTCGGGATGAACACTGTGGAAATAAAATCCGATAAGTTCTAGATTAGTTCTTTAAAGAACCAAGAGAGGAATTCTCTCAAAAGTGTTTTCCAAACTTCCATGTTGTATGTTCTATATTCTAAATGTTCTAAACCTTAGGAGCTTTATATTAGGGTTTACAATTCGTAACAATAAAGCCCCAAAACGACATCACTTCAATAAGTTGCGTAAAAATAACAAAACAAGGACATAAAGGCCGGTGGCATTGACATGAAGGTCGGCGGCCTTGGAGCCAGCGTTGGGTATATACACGGCCATGTACTTCTAGACGTGTATCTTTCTGTGGATTTTCTTGACACCATACACGACCGTACCTTTTAGCCGTGTATATGACCGTGTATGATTCTGTGTAACCTTCAGACTCCTACACAGCCGTGCCTTGTAAAGACACGCCCTCTTCAACTCGTATCCGTTATGACCTGTACAAGAGCAAGGGCATTCCCATGGTTGTTCCAATCCTTTCCAACTTCATGATTGCTCCAATCCTTTCTGGCTTCGTGGACATCCTTTATCAACCCGTTAAGTGCTTCCTTGAATCGTTTCGCTCAATTTCTTGTGACCAGTCCAGGTGGCACTTCAAGAGGTTCCGCATTCCATCTTCTGGCTTAGCTCCCATCATGGATCTCATCATTCCCCTCCTCTTGAAAAGGATTTGCCCTCAAATCATCGCTTGCATCAAAAGGACTTAAATCAGTAACATTAAACGTAGCACTTACTTGATACCCACCTGGTAAATCTATCTTGTATGCATTATCATTGATGCACTCAAGAATTTGAAATGGTCCATCACCTCTAGGAAGTAATTTAGATCGATGCTACACAGGAAACCACTCTTTGCGCATGTGAACCCAAACCCAGTCTCCAGGTTCAAGAACAGCTTGTCGGCAACCCTTGTTGGCTTGTTTCACATACTGCTCTGTTCTTCGTTCAATGTTTAGCCTTGCCTTCTCATGGATATGTTTAACAAATTCTGCTTTCTTCTTGCCATCTAGATTAACATACTCAAAAATAGGCAAAAGTGATAAATCTAAAGAAGTTAGTGGATTAAAACCATACACAATTTCAAAAGGAGTAAACTTAGTAGCAAAATGCATTGTACGATTATAAGTAAATTCAACATGCGGCAAACGATCCTCCCAACTTTTAATGTTCTTTTTAATGATAGCCCTCAACAAAGTAGAGAAGGTTCGATTTACTACCTCAGTTTGACCATCAGTCTGTGGATGACAAGTAGTAGAGAACAATAACTTAGTTCCTAACTTAGCCCACAAGGTCTTCTAGAAGTAGCTCAAGAACTTAGCATCTCTATCCGATACGATTGTTCTAGGCATACCACGTAATCTCACAACTTCCCTAAAGAACAAATTGGCAATATTGCAAGCATCATCTGTTTTGTGACAAGGAATGAAATGTGCCATCTTATAGAATCTTTCCACGACTACAAAAATAGAATCTTGTCCATGTCTAGACCTGGGTAATCCTAACACAAAATCCATAGAAATATCTACCCAAGGCTCTTGAGGAATGGGAAGTGGGGTATAAAGCCCTTGAGGTTGGACTCCAGATTTTGCTTGCTTACACGTGATACATCGCTCACAAATCCTCTCAAAATCTCGTTTCATGTGAGGCCAATAGAAGTGTTCCTGCAATACCCCTAAGGTTTTAGCTACTCCAAAATGTCCCATTAAACCTCCTCCATGAGACTCCCTCACTAGTAATTCTCTTAAAGAACAAATTGGAATGCATAGTTTACTCTCCCTAAACAAGAATCCTTCATGTTTATAAAATTTACCATGACCACTCTTCTCACAATGCACATACTCTTTACAAAAATCTCGATCAGCAGCATATAATTCCTTAATGTGCTCAAAACCAAGCAGTCTAAAACTAAGAGTAGAGATAAGAGAATACCTTTAATAAAGTGCATCAGCAACGACATTCTTTTTACCTTGCTTGTAGTGGATGACATATGGAAATGTTTCAATGAACTCCACCCAACGAGCATGCCTTTTGTTTAGCTTATGTTGCCCCTTCAAGTACTTCAAGGATTCATGATCAGTGTGGATCACGAACTCTTTTGGCTAAAGATGTTGCCAAGTCTCTAGTGCTCGAACTAATGCATATAACTCCTTGTCATAAGTAGGGTAGTTCAAGGTTGCCCCACTTAGCTTCTCGCTAAAGAATGCAATTGGTCTTCTTTCCTACATGAGCACTACTCCAATACCTAATCCTAAAGCATCACACTCAATTTCAAAAGTTTTAGCAAAGTTAGGTAAAGCAAATAATGGCGCCTGAGTCAGCTTGTTTTTAAGCGTCTGAAAGGCCTTCTCTTGTTGGTCTTCCCATCTGAACCCCACGTTCTTCTTAATTACCTCAGTAAGTGGTGCTGCAATGGTGCTGAAATCCTTCACAAATCTCCTGTAAAAGCTCACTAGTCCATGGTAACTCCGCACATTACATACATTAGTTGGACTAGGCCATTCTTGGACCACACGAATCTTTTCTTCATCAACCTGTATTCCCTGTACATTAACAACAAAACCAAGAAATGCAAGTTTGTCTGTGCAAAAAGTGCACTTCTTGAGGTTAGCATATAATTGCTCCTTTTGAAGCACTTCTAAAACATCCCTCAAGTGAGATATATGGTCTTCTAAACTCTTGCTGTAAATGAGGATATCATCAAAATAGACAACCACAAATTTTCCAATAAAAGTCCTCAAAACATGGTTCATAAGTCTCATAAAAGTACTAGGTGCGTTAGTTAAACCGAAAGGCATTACTAACCACTCATACAATCCATATTTCGTTTTGAATGCGGTTTTCCATTCATCGCCTTCTTTCATTCTAATTTGGAGATATCCACTTTTCAGATCAATTTTGGAAAAGACACTAGACCCATGTAACTCATCTAACATGTCATCTAAGTGAGGAATGGGATGACGATACTTTACCGTGATGTTGTTGATGGCGCGGCAATCAACACACACTCTCCATGACCCATCCTTCTTAGGCACCAAAATCATAGGCACTGCACATGGACTCATGCTTTCTCTCACGTACCCCTTCTCCATTAATTCATCGACCTGCCTTTAGAGTTCCTTTGTCTCCTCTGGATTGCTCCTATAAGCTGGCTTGTTTGGAATTGATGCTCCGGGTACAAGGTCAATCTGGTGCTCAATACCACAAATAGGTGGTAATCCCTTTGGAATCTCCTTAGGGAAGACATCTTCAAAGTCCTACACAATAGACACAACCACACTAGGCAAAGAGTTAGATAGTTCGTTAGTATTCAAACATGTTTCCTTAAAAACCAGCAACAACATAGGTTGCTTCATCACTAACGCTCTCCTCACTACACTCGCTCTTGCCACACAACTCTCCTTTTGCAAGGCTGCACTCTCCTTTTCACTCACCACCAAAGTTGATCCCCCTTCAACTTGATCTCTCACACTCTTTCCAGCCTTCCTCTCTTTTTCCTTTTGAGATCGACTTTTGTATTCTTTTTCTTTCTCACTATCTTTTGCTCTCTCACTCTCCCTCTGTTTTTCACTCACCTTATGTTTTGCAAAAGACTGTTGTAGCTGCAACTGATCCTCATACACCTGTTTAGGTGTTAAAGGTTTAAGATTAAAGCTTTTCCCTTGGTGAACAAGCGTATACTTGTTAGAAAAGCCATCATGAACAACCTTCCTATCAAACTGCCATGGCCTCCCCAACAACACGTGACACGCTTGCATTGGCACTACATTGCATAACACCTCATCCCCATACCTACCAATGCGAAAAGCAATCAAGGCTTGCTTACTCACCTTTGTCTCGCCACTGCAATTTATATGGAATAGGGTGTTTCGTAGTCTTGAGTCCCAGCCTCTCAACAGTAAAATTACTCACCACATTAGGCAATTTCCTCCATCAGTGATCAAACTGCAAATATGATCACCTAGATAACATCTAGTATGAAAGATATTCTCTCTTTACACCTCTTCTTCTTCCTTCACCTGCACATTCAAAGTTCGCTTCACTACTACCACTAACCTCCCTATTGCAGGCTCCTCGTCATCACTAGCATCCTCTAATGGAGGCATATCTTCCTCTTCACTATCCCCCTCAGTCTCATACTCACCATCATCATGCAGAATCATCGCACGCCTATTTGGACATTGACTAGCAATATGGCCTCTACCATGGCATTTAAAACATCTAATGTCATGATTTCTAGGAGTAGAAGAGTCAGGTTTACCTTGGTAACCAGGAGTAGAACCCGCTTGCCTCTGCTCTCCTTTCGGTTTGGTGGATAAAGGCTTTTCTTCCTTCTTCCTTTGGTTAGTCTTCCAGGTGGATGAACCAGTACCCTGTTGAAACCGTGCATTACTACTACCTTTCCTCCTGTGTTGGTTCTCAACCTTTATAGCCATATGAACCATATCTTCCAATTCTACATAATGCTGCAATTCAACAACATTTTGAATTTCTCTATTCAATCCTACAAGAAACCTAGCCATGGTAGCCTCTCTATCCTCCTCTACATTCGCCCTGATCATAGTAACTTCCATCTCCTTGAAGTACTCATCCACACTTCGGCTTCCCTGCTTAAGAGTTTGCAATTTGTTGTGCAATTCACGATAGTAATACGTAGGCACAAACCACTTCTTCATCACCCTTTTCATCTCTTCCTACGACTCAATAGGTGGTTCGCCATTCCTTCTTCTATTCAACATTAGTTGATCTCACCATACTATGGCATAATCCGAAAATTCAATGGCAGCAAGTTTCACTTTCTTTCTCCCACTATAGTTGTGGCAATCAAACACCATCTCTACCTTCTTCTCCCACTCTAAGTACGCCTCAGGATCATTCTTCCCTTGGAAAGGAGGAATCTTCATCTTTATGCTACTCAATTGCTTATCCTCTCTATTCCTATCTCCTCTATCTTCCCAATCCCTAGTTCCTCTATTCCTACCACTAGATCCTCTATAACTCCCGACAGAAGGTTCATCAAATTTATCATTCGACATTTCATCTCCACCCCTTTGTACTCTCATAGAACAACTCTCCCTCTTATGCCCTTGGAAGACGTTTTTAGATTGCTCTAGTCTTTGCTCTACCGTCTCATGAATTTGTTCCATCCCCTCCTAAAACATTCTCTTCATCTCACCCCTCAACGCCTCAATCATTAACCTAGCATCAAACCTTCCCCTCTCACCTTCAGGAGAATGTTGCCTCGATACACTCCCTTACGTGTTTTGCTTCAAGGATGATATCGCACAGTCACTCGTGTATTCTCACAAGCAATAATGATTGATAGAGCCATTTTATACTTAATCTTTATAGTATAAATTGTGTTAATTCATTATTGATTTTATAGAAATCATAAGGAAATGGTACTTAATTCTATTATGGTGATAAATCAGGTTAAATGGAGTCATGGGTGCCAATTCAAGTAAATTAGAGAAGTCATCTACAACTTGGTTCAAAGACAAGGATTTACCCCGCCGGAGGGAAGTACATGGGCGTGTAATTGAAGTACATGGCCGTGTACTTGGTTTTGAATCAACAGGAAGATATACGGTTGAAGTACGCGGCCGTGTATCTGCCTAGGGGGAAGCACGGTTTGAGGCACGGCCATGGTGCAAACCGTGTTACACACTGGACAAGAAGGCGGAAATGTGGACTTTCAACAGAGAGAGACACGGCTCATGATCTGGCCGTAGGAGAAACCGTGCTTGAAGCCATGGTGGAACCCGTGGTGGAAGCTAGACGTGACAAGGAGAAGAAATTGTGGAACTTTGACAGAGGAAGACACCACCTAGGATCTAGCCGTGGTGTAGACCGTGGTATACACTGGACAAGGATGAAGACTTGTTGATTATGCACAGAGGAAGGCACGGTTGGAAATCTAACCGTGTCGTAAGGCGTGCCAGGAGGACGAATATTCACTTCTCGAAATCTACTTGAAAAAGGAAAGATATTTTCGTATCTTGCTAGCAAAAGATCACATGCCATCCCTCTAACAATATAAATAGAACTAACCCTAGAGGGTTAGGGGACGTCTTTTAGATCTTGAAGAACCTTGGATCATCTTAGAGGCAAAGCAAGCAACCGGGTTCATCATGTTTGTACTTTTTATTTTCGTTTTGTTGATGAACATGAGTAGCTAAGCTACTTTTCTAGCCAAAGGGTCATAGATGTTTAATTCTCTACGAATTGTGAGGTCTAATTGACTTGTATTTATTCTATTCTTTGTTTTTGGATATTCATATATCTTCTGATCGTTTTTTCATTATTATCTTTGTTGATTGGTATGAATTAGAGCTCTTCTACTCAATTAGCAAGTTAATATATTGTCAACTAGCACGTCAAATCTGTAATTGTTTGATTGTTCTAGTCTTAGTGACACAATAACATGTTTGGTTATAAAAGAGATGATCGAATTCATGTTATGGAGGTGTATGATCATGTTTAAATAGGTTATCTTATAATCTACTGGCATGAATTGGTGGTCTCTTTAGTTTTTAATGCTATTGGTAGATTAAATCTTAAGCGCTTGTCTGGGGTTATCTAATCGATAAGAGAAATAATCAAAGAGCTTCTCTTGGTCATCGAGGAAGTACGGAGAGATAGGTTGTTAGAGCTTGTTAATAACCATAACCAGTTTATCTAGGAATAAGAATAGAAAACATTTGCATCGATGATCAATTCCTTGAATTAAACTATCTTGATTCCTTTGGCTAGGCTTTTATCAATATACGATTCTATTATCTTGTTTCGACTTTATTTTGATTCATAAACAAAACCCCCCCTCGTTTTCTTTTCATCTTTATGCCCTTTGAATTGAAATATCTTTAACCAATCCCTGTGGATTCGACCCTACTCACCACTATATGCAAATCATATAATTGTCTAGGAGTAGGTTTTATTTTTGTTGGATTCGACACCCATCAAATTTTGGCGCCGTTGCCGGGGATTGGTGTCAAATTTATTTCTATTCTTGTTTGACTCGTTCTTCTCAGACAGGTGAACTAACTTATAATCCGGAGATTGAGAAGACTTTAAAGAGGTTGCGACAAGAAGTTTGATCATCCACTAGACTGAACTTAGCATCGGATTTGTCTGACTCATCCTTTGATTCTGAAACAGAAGACGATATGGCAAATCCCGAGAGAACATTAAGGGAATTGGCTGCACCGGATATGAATCAACAACCACTTTGTATTCACTACCCCAAACTAGCTGTTGAATTCGAGTTAAAATCTGGGTTGATACATCTGCTACCCACCTTTCATGGTCTTGAGAATGAAGATCCTCACAAGCATTTGAAAGAGTTTCATATAGTGTGTTCTAGTATGAGGCCGCAAGGAATAACCGATGATCAAATCAAGCTACGTGCTTTTCCGTTTTCCTTAAGTACTAAAGCTAAAGATTGGTTGTTTTATTTGCCTCTAGGTTCTATAACCACTTGGACAGATATGGTCAGACTCTTCTTGGACAAATTCTTCCCCGCATCCAGAGCCACTGGTATAAGAAGAGAAATTTGTGGTATAAAACAGTGGGACACCAAGACTCTTCATGAGTATTGGGAGAGATTCAAGCAATTGTGTGCAAGCTGTCCACAACATGGGATATCTGAACAACTTCTCATCCAATACTTCGATGAAGGCCTGCTTCCGATGGAAAGGAAGATGATGGATGCTGCAAGTGGAGGCGCCATAGTAAACAAAACCCCTGGTCAAGCTAGGGAATTGATCTCCATTATGGCCACCAATTCGCAACAATTTAGGTATAGGCATGGTACGTCTTCAAGGAAGGTAAATGAGGTAAGTGTGTCTATCCTTGAACATCAAATTTCTAATGTAACCTCCCTTGTGCAGCAGCTAGCTCTTGGAAACACTCAGCAGGTGAAGGCTTGTTGAATTTGTGCTGCTCCTAATCATCCTACCGACATGTGCCCCACATTGCAAGATGACAATCATGAACACGCCAATGCTGTTGGAGGATTCCCAGGACAACCACAAAGGAAGTATGACCCCTACTCGAATACTTACAATCCTGGATGGAGGGATCATCCTAACTTCCGATATGGCAATAACCCTCAACATTTCCAACAATTCCAGCTTAAGCCATCACACCAAGTACCCCAAGCTCCTTCCACTTCAGGTATGTCTCTTGAGGATATTGTTAAGTCTCTCACTGTTAATACCAAACAATTTCAAGAGGAAACAAAGCAAAGCATTCAAAACTTGGAGAATCAGGTAAGCGAACTTGCTTCTGCTGTAAACAGATTAAAAATCAAGGTAAGTTACCTTCTCAAACTATTACAAACCCAAAGCAAAGTGTTAACGCAATTACCTTGAGAAGTGGAACAGAATTGCAGGGATCAAATAAGAAAGGACACCCATCTACTCTTGGGGAAGAGACTAAGAAAGAAAATTCAACTCCGAACCAACAGGACAACCAGATTAGCAAGTCTCTAGTTGAGCCATCAAAGGTCACATTGATACCACCTCCTTTCCCCTCTAGATTGGCGAAATCCAAGAATGAAGCGGAAGAAAGAGAGATTCTAGAAACTTTTCGCAAAGTCGAGGTAAATATTCCTTTGCTTGATGCAATTAAGCAAATACCGCGCTATGCTAGATTTCTCAAAGACTTGTGCACTAACAAAAGGAAGCTGAAAGGCAATGAAAAGATTAGTGTGAGTGAAAATGTTTCAGCTATTATTCAGAAGAAGCTTCCTCCTAAATGTAAGGATCCAGGTATGTTTACCATTCCTTGCAAAATAGGTAATCTTGGAATCGCTAAAGCCATGTGCGATCTAGGAGCTTCTATCAATGTCATGCCTTTGTCTGTTTATCAACGTTTAAATGTTGGTCCTTTGAAGGAAACGGGTGTTATTGTTCAACTTGCTGACAGGTCCAATGTTTATCTTGAGGGAGTTCTAGAGGATGTTTTAGTTCAAGTCAATGGGTTGGTTTTTCCTGCTGATTTTTATGTGCTTGATATGGAAGATAATGATTCTCATAATTCATCAATGATATTATTAGGGCGACCATTCCTTAAGACATCTAAGACGAAAATTGATGTAAATGATGGTACCCTCACTATGGAATTTGATGGTGAAGTGATTAAATTTAACATTTATGATGCCATGAAACATCCTAGCGATATCTCTCCTGTTTTTGTTGCGGATGTTACTAACCCATCACCACAAGCACCAAAGCTGGAATCAAAATCCTTACCCGAACATCTAGCTAGGAACGTCTAGCCAAAGACGTTAAAGAAAGGCGCTTCATGGGAGGCAACCCATGTCAAAAAATAAATAAATAAATAAATAAATAAATAAAAATAAAAAATTCAATTTTAGTTTTGTTTTGCTTTAGTTTTGTTTTGTTTTAGTTTTGTTTGATTTTATTGTTGTCTTGATCTCTTTGGATTAGTTGCAGCAAGGATACACATAATCAGATGACACTTTCCAGAGCTTAAGGGGAGAACTCCAATACCAGGGAAGTACCAGTATTTCCTTTCTCTTATTCTCTAATGTTCCTTGAGTTGTTAATTCCTCTTTAATTGTGCTGAATTAGGAACAGTGAGGACACCGTTCAAGCTAAGTGTGGGGGAGAGGATAATAAAATATAGAGAATAGAGAATTGACCCATACTTTGAATGTTTGTCCTTAAGCAATTTTAAGCCAAATTTTTCAAAAATATCATGAAATCTGGATATTGTACTAAATGTTGTAATAAGCATCTACAAAATGTGAAATTGACTTGTTCAAATGCCTTACTCACCCACTGCCGTGATTAGAATACTTGGTTAAAAATTAAGTAGTGAAATCTTTAAGAAACAAATTTACCTTGTATTTAGCTTTAGAATTGGAAGTCTAAGAGTAGGTCGAGTCCTTAAGTGAAAAATAAACAAGTTTACTTCTAGGTTATATTAGCTACTATATACTCTTTGAAAGTGAAAAAAAAAAATCAAGCATAGCCATTACTCCAATGATTCAAGTAATTAAGTTAAGAGTATTCAAACTTGAATGTTAGAGTGAGGAAGAGTCCGTAGGGGTATCTCAAAACCCGGTCACTTGAGTGATGAGCTCGGGATGTTGTCGACTCAATGAACTCACTATAACGATAAGGGAGAAAAGGTGAAAGTTCATGAAAAGAAGCGGGCAAAAACCCGTCAAAATAGATGCTTGAATAAATCAAAGGAACATGAATGTAAACATTCATTGAATAAAACAAAGATGTATAAAAGGGAGAATATCTAGCAAAGAGCTGATACCATGTGCTTTTACTTTATGCTGCAAGGATTATATGTTTACTAATATCCAATGAAGTTTAATTGGGTGTTTTTCCTTAATGGATTAAGTATTTACTTTTGGAATAAAAATTATTTTGCTAAACATGAGGATTAAAGTTTGTTTTGTTAAGATTAGCTATTAAATTTTGTCCATGGTAATTTGATCACAAGAAACCAGTTTGGTTGAAGTAGTAGACATTAAAACTACAAGTCATGAATTACAAATGAATAGATGCTTGGAATGATGAAAAGAAAGTTTGTATAATCTATGACAGATTTCTCAATTGATTTGATGTAATTGCTTGAGGACAAGCAAGAGTTTAAGTGTGGGGGAATTTGATAGAGCCATTTTATACTTAATCTTTATAGTATAAATTGTGTTAATTTATTATTGATTTTATAGAAATCATAAGGAAATGGTACTTAATTCTATTATGGTGATAAATCAGGTTAAATGGAGTCAAGGGTGCCAATTCAAGTAAATTAGAGAAGTCATCTACAACTTGGTTCAAAGACAAGGATTTACCCCGCCGGAGGGAAGTACATGGGCGTGTAATTGAAGTACACGACCGTGTACTTGGTTTTAAATCAACAGGAAGATACACGGTTGAAGTACACGGCCGTGTATCTGCCTAGGGGGAAGTACAGTTTGAGGCACGGCCATGGTGCAAACCGTGTTACACACTGGACAAGAAGGCGGAAATGTGGACTTTCAACAGAGAGAGACACGACTCATGATCTGGCCATAGGAGAAACCGTGCTTGAAGCCGTGGTGGAACCCGTGGTGGAAGCTAGACGTGACAAGGAGAAGAAATTGTGGAACTTTGATAGAGGAAGACATCGCCTAGGATCTAGCTGTGGTGTAGACCGTGGTATACACTGGACAAGGATGAAGACTTGTTGATTATGCACAGAGGAAGGCACGGTTGGAAATCTAGCCGTGTCGTAGGGCGTGCCAGGCGGACGAATATTCACTTCTCGAAATCTACTTGAAAAAGGAAAGATATTTTCGTATCTTGCTAGCAAAAGATCACATTCCATCCCTCTAACAATATAAATAGAACTAACCTTAGAGGGTTAGGGGACGTCTTTTAGATCTTGAAGAACCTTGGATCATCTTGGAGGCAGAGCAGGCAACCGGGTTCATCATGTTTCTACTTTTTATTTCCGTTTTGTTGATGAACATGAGTAGCTAAGCTACTTTTCTAGCCAAAGGGTCATAGATGTTTAATTCTCCACGAATTGTGAGGTCTAATTGACTTGTATTTATTCTATTCTTTGTTTTTGGATATTCATATATCTTCTGATCGTTTTGTCATTATTATCTTTGTTGATTGGTATGAATTAGAGCTCTTCTACTCAATTAGCAAGTTAATATATTGCCAACTAGCACGTCAAATCCTTAATTGTTTGATTGTTCTAGTCTTAGTGACATAATAACATGTTTGGTTATAAAAGAGATGATCGAATTCATGTTATGGAGGTGTATGATCATGTTTAAATAGGTTATCTTGTAATCTACTGGCATGAATTGGTGGTCTCTCTAGTTTTTAATGCTATTGGTAGATTAAATCTTAAGCGCTTGTCTGGGGTTGTCTAATCGATAAGAGAAATAATCAAAGAGCTTCTCTTGGTTATCGAGGAAGTACGGAGAGATAGGTTGTTAGAGCTTGTTAATAACCATAACCAGTTTATCTAGGAATAAGAATAGAAAACATTTGCATCGATGATCAATTCCTTGAATTAAACTATCTTGATTCCTTTGGCTAGGCTTTTATCAATATACGATTCTATTATCTTGTTTCGACTTTATTTTGATTCATAAACAAAACCCCCCCTCGTTTTCTTTTCATCTTTATGCCCTTTGAATAGAAATATCTTTAACCAATCCCTGTGGATTCGACCCTACTCAGCACTATATGCAAATCATATAATTGTCTAGGAGTAGGTTTTATTTTTGTTGGATTCGACACCCATCAATGATATTAAGTCGCCAATTCCTCTTCTCGATTCTCTTGGAACTAACCCAAACTACACTAATTCCCTTCCGTTGAATTGAAGACAACTCTAGGGCTCAAAATTTTCCTTCTTTTTTTTTTGTTGCCTTTGTTTGTTGCTCTTGATCATGTTCCTCTTTTATTTTTGACGTAATTCTTCCTTTTTTTTTTCTTTTTTTTTGTAACAAAATTGAATAGTAGGTACTACACTTTCAATAGACAATTAACACTATGAAATTGAATATGAACGATTGGAGTTAGGGTTTTGATGTTACCTTCCTCAAACCAAACTGATGTTTTAACAAACCTAGGCTCTGATACCAAACTGATATGAAATCGATTTTCTCTAATACCAAACTGATACGAACCACGCCAATGTGTGACGAACCCCAATACCAATACGTTCGGAATTTGCTACCTAAGATGCCAAACACACTCAAGTGGAAACCGCGACCTGTTGCCTATAATATGAAGACGCCACAATTGGGATGAAAGATCGATTGATAAGTCGGGATGAACGCCACGGAAATAAAATCCGATAAGTTCTAGATTAGTTCTTTAAAGAACCAAGAGAGGAATTCTCTCAAAAGTGTTTTTTAAACTTCAATGTTGTATGTTCTATATTCTAAATGTTCAAAACCCTAGGAGCTTTATATTAGGGTTTACAATTCGTAACAATAAAGACCCAAAACGACATGACTTCAATAATTTGCGTAAAAATAATAAAACAAGGACATGAAGGTCGGCGGCGTTGACATGAAGGTCGACGGCGCTGGAATGAAGGCCAGCAGCCTTGGAGCCGGCGTTGGGTATATACACGGCCGTGTACTTTTAGACGTGTATCTTTCTGTGGATTTTCTTGACACCATACACGGCCGTGCCTTTTAGCCATGTATATGACCGTGTATGATTCTGTGTAACCTTCAGACTCCTACACGGCCGTGCCTTGTAAAGACACGCCCTCTTCAACCCGTATCCATTATAACTTGTACAAGAGCAAGGGCATTCCCATGGTTGTTCCAATCCTTTCCAACTTCATGATTGCTCCAATCCTTTCCGGTTTTGTGGACATCCTTTATCAACCCGTTAAGTGCTTCCTTGAATCGTTTCGCTCGATTTCTTGTGAGCAGTCCAGGTGGCACTTCAAGAGGATCCACATTCCATCTTCTGGCTTGGCTCCCACCATGGATCTCATCAAGAGTTGAAGTGTTCCTTTGGTTCATTTGATTGTGCTTAGACCTTAGTTTTAGGCACATCATCTTTTGGTATCAGAGCATCATCATACTTTGATTCATTATTGGTCATGTCCTTATTGTGAGAATTGGTTCATAAATATTGAGGAATTGTGCAATTGTTGAACTAATTTGATTGACATTGTCTAATTGTCTATTAAATTAGTTTTACATGTGCTTAATCTTGGTTTTAGGCACATCAGATATAGACACATACATAGGGATAGGCATAAGTATCGACACACACATATGTATATACATATTGAGACAAAGATAGACCTAGACACCAAGATAGAGGTATATATAGACATAGATAAATAAACACAAACACACACAAATGTTGGTCCCAATTTACAATCAAGTGGGGGTTGATGAATTGATTATTATATCTAAAAGTTCTTTTAATCAATTCAAATAAAATTCCCTTTAATTATTGCTAGTAGAATTGATTTGTAGATAAATAACAACATAAATAAATTATAGAAAATAAAAGTTAAAGTTCAAAGTGATTAGTTAGCGATATATAGTAGTTCCACCTTGTGTGTCAATCCACTCCACTAACCTCTGTATGTGAGAGTCTTGATTGTTTTTATCAGTTCGTTCCATTATATCGAAGAACAAAAAATTATAGTAGTGTTATAAAGATCAAGTACTCTATAGTCACTTCTTCAATATAGTCCACGGTAACTCTAATTTGCCACTTCTTATCTTCTTTAGCTAAACCACATAACTTTAGAGAATACAATCACCCAATCAAAATTTTCAATTAAGTTCTCTAAGAATAGAACAATTTGAAAATTCTCTCATTTTAGCATGTAACAAAATAGTTTATCTTAGGTATATCCATATTCATATATTTCTCTTGTATTTGTGTTAATAGATATTGTTCCATTATACTATTGTATTTATACACATTAATCCCAATGGTGAAATTCAACAAAATGTAATCTACATTATTCTTCAAATATCCTTTTATAGCCTTTCCTTATTTGTCATAACCAAATAATTAGATTTCTAGTTTTTCCATGAATTCCCTCATTATAATAATATTTCTCTTAGTGGAATAGGTTAAATATGTTTCCTAAATAAACTTAACCTATGAAGGTGAGTCTTGAATTTTCATAATTTATAATCCTTTAACGCTTCCTTCAAACTATTAGAAACTTAACATTAATTAGGAAAAACTTTCTATGCTTTAATTATCTATTAGAATCATAACATACTAGCTTCTTCCAAAGATACATCCTATTCAAAACCTTAATTTCAAATATCACTATAAGTTTGGAATATGATATCTTGCATCACAAATTCATTCTCTGCAACATATCTCTATAAGCATAAAATAAATCTAAGCTTATCATAAATATATTATTCATAAGCTTTATTATCATCAAAACTATATTCATGTTTCTAGCAACATAGACATAGATATATAGATGTGGACAGGGAGATGTGCAAGCGCATACACACATAGACACACATATGCAAAAGAATTCACCTGCACACATAGATAGATAGATAGATAGACAAACATAAAGACAGTGACACAAACATAGATATAGTGATATAGACACAGACATAGAGATAGTGATATGGACACAGACATAGACACATGGACATGGACACACACACACACACACAAAGATTGAGAACATGCACATGGACATAAATGTAAAGACACAAATGCAAACACATAAATAGAGAAAGACATAGTCACATAGATAGACACACACACTTTAGCCCCTCATCTTCCCTTCCCCTCATTGCCCATTCTACCCAAAACACATACATTCACAAAGAAAGATATAGATAGAGACACATTCACAAAGACATAGATAAACACATAAACATACTCATGGAGATTGAGATAAGGGCAAAGTCAAAAACACATACAGAAGATAGAGACATAAACACAAACACCAACAAATAGATGGAGACACACATACATGAGCAATCACATAGATATATACACGTACACACACATACACACATGCATGCACACATTAACATGCACATGTAAATGCACAAACATACAAACACAAAGACATAGACATAGATACGCACACGTAGATGCGTACACACATACACACATGCATAGAGACAAAGAAACAAACACATAAACACATACATGGACACAAACACACGCGCTTGTGCACACATATAAACACATTAAGGATATAGATGAATATGGACACATAAACGCATGCATGCACACACATACATCAATACAAACACTCAAATAAAGATAGAGATATAGGCACAATGAAAGAGACATAGATATTGACTCAAACATAAAGACATGAAGACGAACATATAAACAAACACACATACATACATTAGCACGTACACACAGATATAGACACAAATGCAAACACAAAAATATAGACAAAAAGCATAGACACATAGATAGAGGCACTTACACATAGAAACATAGATAAAGGCATACACATAAACATCGAAAGAGAAAAAATAGAGACAAAGACAAAGGCACAAACGCAAACACAAACAATGATACATAGATAAAGAAAAAGGCATACACTGACACACTAACATAGACATGGAAATGCACATGCAAACATACATGTGCACACATATAGAGGCATGGATACAAACACTGACAAAGATAGACACATAAACACAGACACAAAAATACATAAACATAGACAAAGGCATAAATACACATACATACATATACAACAAGAGACAAAGACATAGACATAAATACACAAACACAAAAACCAACAATGACACAAAAATAAAGACATGCACATTCAAATGCACATGTGCACACACAAATACGAACACAAACAAGTAAACATAGACACAAACACAAAGTCGAGGATAAACACATACACATGCTTGCACAAATACACAAATAATAAAAAACATAGGTACAGGTATGAACACTCATGGAGAGAAAGAAATAGAGACTTAAAAATAGACATGCACACATGGTTACAAACACAAACAAGCACACATAGATGCACACATAAGTACACACACGGTGATAAAGGCATGGACATAGAAATAGACAAGCGCATGCGTGTATGCACACACAAATAAATATGCAACCGCGAACATACAAAAAAGTACATGCACACTCACAGTAACATACACATGTAAACACACATACACACACACATAAAGTGATGGGAATTAACTTTATGGTTCCTAATGAGAGCCATGATGGGAGCTAAGCTAGAAGGTGGAATGTGGATCCTCTTGAAGCGCCACCTAGACCGATCACAAGAACTCAAGCGAAACGATTTAAGGAAGCACTTAACGGGTTGATAAAGGATGTCCAAGAAGTCGGAAAGGATTGGAGCAAGCATGAGAATGAACTTGCATTTGTACAAGTCATTCTAGGAGATCAAAGCTACCGGTCTTGACAACGCTGGCTTCAAAGCTGCCGGCTTTAAACCGACATTGCAATTAGAGCGCGATAGAGGGACTACGCCGCTAGCCTATATACTCGGCATACCTCCTATGCCGCCTACTACACCGCCGACGTACATTGCCTATTTGTTATTTTTCCGCAACTTTATTATGTTATGTCATTTTGGGCTTTTGTTTAACGAGTTGTAAACCCTATTAAACACTACTAGGGTTGGAAAAACACAAATAGAACATTCATACAACATTAAATAACACAATTGGAGGGAATTCCTCTCTTAGTTCTCCAAAGAACTTCTCTTGAACTTATCGGATTTCTTTTGTGGCGTTCAACCAAACTTATCAATCGGTCTTTCATCTCGATTGTGGCGTCAATAGAATATATCAAGGTTCTTACCTCATCTATAGGCAATGAGTCGCGGTTCCACTTTGGTTGTTTTGGCATCTTGGGTGTAATTCCAAACGTATTGGTATAGGGTTTCATCACTTGTAGGCGTGGTTCATATCAGTTTGGTATCAAAGCCTAGGTTTGTTAAACATCAGTTCAGTTTGAGAAAGGTAACATCAAAACCCTAACTCCAATCATTCATATCAATTGTTCATATCAAGTTTCGTATTACCATCGCTTTATACTCAAGTCCATAGTGTTCATTGTCTTTTGAGTAGTGTAATTTCATTCTAGCAATCTTGTCACAAAAAAAAGGAACAAAAACAAAAAAAAAAAATAAAAAGGAGAAGAACGAAAACAAAGACAACAAAAAAGAAAGAAAAAGGAAAATTCAAGCCCGTGGAGTTGTTCTTGAATTCTACAGAAGGAATTGGTGTAGTTTGGATTAGTTCCAAGAGAATTGAGAAGAGGGACTGGTGAGTTGATATCATCCTTGCTTGTGAGAATACACGAGTGAATGTGGAATATCATTCTTTGAGTGAAACACGTGAGGGAGTGAATCGTGAGGTTTAATCCTATACATATTTGTGTTAGTACTAACCTTTTATTGCAGGAACTATGTCACAGCACAATTCTCCTGAAGGTGAGAGGGGGAGGTTTGATGCTAGGTTAGTGATTGAGGCGTTGAGGAGTGAGATGAAGAGGATGTTTCAGGAGGGAATGGAATAAATTCATGAGACGGTGGAGCATAAACTAGAGCAATCTAAAAACGTCTTTCAAGGGCGTAAGAGGGAGAGTTGTTCTAAGAGAGGACAAAGGGGTGGAGATGAAATTTCTGATGATGAATTTGATGAACCTTCTATCGGGAGTTATAGAGGTTATGGTGGTAGGAATAGAGGAACTAGGGATTGGGAAGATAGAGGAGATAGGAATAGAGAGGATAATCAATTGAGTAGTATAAAGATGAAGATTCCTCCTTTCCAAGGGAAGAATGATCCCGAGGCATACTTAGAATGGGAGAAGAAGGTAGAGATGGTGTTTGATTGTCACAATTATAGTAGGAGAAAGAAAGTGAAGCTTGCTACCATCGAGTTTTCAGATTATGCCATAGTGTGGTGGGATCAACTGATGTTGAATAGAAGAAGGAATGGCAAACCACCTATTGAGTCTTGGGAAGAGATGAAGAGGGTGATGAAGAAACGGTTTGTTCCTACTTATTACTATCGTGAATTGCACAACAAATTGCAAACTCTTAAGCTAGGAAGCCAAAGTGTGGATGAGTATTTCAAGGAGATGGAGGTTACTATGATTAGAGCGAATGTTGATGAGGATAGAGAGGCTGCCATGGCTAGGTTTCTTGCTGAGTTGAATAGAGAGATTCAAAATCTAGTAGAATTGCAGCATTATATGGAATTGGAAGATATGGTTCACATGGCTATAAAGGTTGAGCACCAACACAGGAGGAAAGGTAGTAGTACTGCACGGTTTCAATAGGGTGCTGGTTCATCTACTTGGAAGACTAACCATTGGAAGAAGGAAGAAAAGTCTTTACCCACCAAGCCAAAAGGAGAGCAAAAGCAAGGAGGTTCTACTCCTAGCAATCAAGGTAAACCTGACTCTTCTACTCCTAGAAATCGTGACATTAAATGTTTTAAATGCTAAGGCAGAGGCCATATTGCTGGTTAATGTCCAAATAGACGTGTTATGATTCTACGTGATGATGGTGAGTATGAGACTGAGGGGGATAGTGAAGATGATGATATGCCTCTATTGGAGGATGCTAGTGATGACGAGGAGCCTGCAGTAGGGAAGTTAGTGGCAGTAGTGAAGCGAGCTTTGAATGTGCAGGTGAAGGAAGAAGAGGAAGTGCAACGACAGAATATCTTTCATACTAGATGTTATCTAGGTGACCATATTTGCAGTTTGATCATTGATGGGAGGAGTTGCACTAATGTGGTGAGTACTTTCATTGTTGAGAGGTTGGGGCTCAAGGCTACTAAACACCCTAGCCCATATAAATTACAGTGGCTGAATGATAGTGGTGAGACTAAGGTGAGTAAGCAAGCTTTGATTGCTTTTTGCATCGGTAGGTATAAGGATGAGGTGTTATGCGATGTAGTGCCGATGCAGGCGTGTCATGTGTTGTTGGGGAGGCCATGGCAGTTTGACAAGAAGGTTGTTCATGATGGCTTTTCTGACAAGTATACACTTGTTCACCATGGCAAAAGTTATAATCTTAAACCCATAACACCTAAACAGGTGTATGAGGATCAGTTGCAACTACAACAATCTTTTGCAAAATATAAGGTGAGTGAAAAACAGAGGGAGAGTGAGAGAGCAAAAGACATAGAAAAAGAAAAGGAACACAAAAGTCAATATCAAAAGGAAAAAGAGAGGATGGCTGGAGAGAGTGTGAGAGGCCAAGTTAAGGGGGGATCAACTTTGGTGGTGAGTGAAAAGGAGAGTGCAGCCTTGCAAAAGGAGAGTTGTATGGCAAGAGTGAGTGTAGTGATGAAGCAACCCACGTTGTTGCTGGTCTTTAAGGAAACTTGTTTCAATACTAACAAACTTTTTAACTCTTTGCCTAATGTGGTTGTATCTATTGTGTAGGACTTTGAAGATGTCTTCCTTGAGGAGATTCCAAAGGGGTTACCACCTATTCATGGTATTGAGCACTAGATTGACCTTATACCCGGAGCATCTATTCCGAGCAAGCCAGCTTATAGGAGTAATCCAGAGGAGATAAAGGAACTCCAAAGGTAGGTCAATGACTTAATGGAGAAGGGGTACATGAGAGAAAGCATGAGCCTATGTGTAGTGCCTGTGATTTTGGTGCCTAAGAAGGATGGGTCATGGAGAATGTGTGTTGATTGCCGAGCCATCAACAACATCATGGTAAAGAATCGTCATCCCATTCCTTGCTTAGATGACATGTTAGATGAGTTACATGGGTCTAGTGTCTTTTCCAAAATTGATTTGAAAAGCGGATATCACTAAATTAGAATGAAAGAAGGTGATGAATGGAAAACCACATTTAAGACAAAATATGGATTATATGAGTGGTTAGTAATGCCTTTCGGTTTAACTGACGCACTTAGTACTTTCATGAGACTTATGAAACATGTTTTGAGGACTTTTATTGGCAAATTTGTAGTCGTCTATTTTGATGATTGATGTACGATCTGACCGTTCTAACAAGTTAAATCCTATACTCAATCCTAGCTTACGATCAGTTCTCAGGCAAGTATACCTATCAATTAGCAGTATAGCATAGGAGTACAGGTATCGATCCCACGAAGACTTATAAGTACTAGTACTAACGATTATCCTACTATTTAACTTCTCACTATTGATGATCTCAATTATCCTAATTATTGCTTAAATCTGAAAGGAACAAATAAAATGAACAAAGTAAATATATTCAAACACTCCCATAATTAATTCAATGATCTAAACATACCCTACCCAAGATCCACCCCTAATTCTCATGCAACTTTTATTCAATTCCAAACTTTCCAATGATTAATACCCAACATCTCTGATCTGCGGAGTTTCTTACACTAGATTAGGGTCTTTCTCAAGATCAATAATCCCTAATCCTAATTAAGTCAATTAAGATCTCTCTTTACTTAACCTAATTAAGATTGCAATAAAATCCTAGGACTCTCAATTGAACCAGACCATAATGACCTCGTTCAATACATAAAACCTCCTATAACCTATCTCTAGGATTACAAGTGGTTTTTTTATTCATGCCAGATCTACTCTATTAAATGATTTCTCAATCTGAATAACAGAGATCTAATTCAATCCTAATACTGCGCACATATCAAGATGAACAAACCATGATTGCAACATGAATAAACTCAAAGATTAGAATTAATTATTGAACATCAACAATTCTGTTACATGACAATCAGCGGTTTCTCAAGGGACCAAGTATGAAACAATTAGCTACTCATGAATCTAATAAAAAGAACAAAACAGAAAATAATTGAATCCATAAGGAAATTCAAACACGAAATATCTTAGCTTCAAATCTGAAAACTCATCTGGCAACAACTTCTCTTCTCTAGGGTTTCTCTTGTGCCGCCCCCTTCTCCTCTCCTTATGGTTGTTCTATTTATACTTCCTAAGGAATGGCCGAGCATCTTCAGCTGGAAAGATACGAATGTATCTTTCCTTTTCCAAGTGAATCTCGACAAGTGAATAACATTCGCCTGACACGCCCACCAACAAGACCAGATTTCAAGTCGTGCCTCCCACTGGTCGATAATCTGTAATTCCTCATTCTTGTTCAGTGTTTGGCACGGCTAGAAACACGGCTAGATTATAAACCATGCCAAGTTCTGGAACTTTCCACTTCTCCACAGTGTTCGCCACGGCTTCAAGCACACCCATATCACAAGTCGTGTTTCCTTTCCAAGTGACAACTTTCATCCTCAAGTGTGCGCACGGTTCATGACACGGGCGTGGCTTTCCCTGTGTTGTCCATAAGTAGCTTTAACTTGATCTTTTAAGCTTCAATCATGCTCCTTTTGTTATCTTTCTACTTCTCTTTGGTCTTATACCCTAAAACTGATATATTTATCTGTTAAGTACTGAATCCGCATTGATTTTATTCAAAAGACTACACAAATTCATCATTAACGCCCATGATTTACAAGGGTTAATTTACTCTTATCAAATTTCCCCACACTTAAGCTTTTGCTTGTTCTCAAGCAAACACGGATTATAGAAAACCCAAAAGACAAGTTCTCATAAGTTCCAACAATCGAGAAGATATTTCAGCATCATCGATTTCATGCTACACCTCAATCATTGATAATCTTTACTCAATCTTACCGTTAGTTGTATACAAAATACAAATACTAAAATTCCCAAAGCTAATCCAAGTAAATTAAACTATTACCCTTATCATTTAAAGTAAAATTCCCAAAGTCAAAATTGCCACAAGATTGAGACTAGTAAAATAAAGTATACAATCCTTTTAACCACTGTTGTAAGCAACACAATAGGGACTAAAGGCATGTTGTATCCACTTGTCCCCTAACTCTTCCTTTTTTGTTTCATCCAATTCTTAAGTTAATCTTGGGAGTTTACCATTAAAGCACTTAACTAAGTTAACTGACCCATGTAACGAACTTTCGATCGATAATCCTAAGTTCATCACTCGAGTTAACAGACGTTATTCCCTCAGTGTAGAAGGCGTCCCTAGGATTTACTTGTTCGAGTCCAATTAACTCATTTAATTAATTAAGACGGTTTCCTTGGTCAATAAGTCCCAGACCAGGCGATCTTAGGCTATTAGGTTTTAAAAGTACCCCTTCGAACCTCTACCATCTCAATCAAACAACTATCATTCATATAAGCTCTTTTAAGTTCAGTTTTCTCAGACTTTTCTCACGACCCTTGTAGCGAGCTTTCAGCCATTGATCCTAAGTTCGTCACCCGAGTCAATAGATGTTATTCCCTAAACAGGCATCTCTCAGGCTTAATTACTCGAGTCTGTGAGGCCCACTTCTAAACTATTTACATATTAATATATTCTTCAATTACTCCCAAATATATATATATATATATATTTATATATACATTTTTTTTTTAGAAACTTCTTCGAAAAGGAATCACTAAGTTACAAGTATCATTTACTCCTTCACTCCAAGTTATATAGCTTACCTACTAAGGCAAAAAGAAGAGCATACTAAACTCACTAGTGACCTTAATCCAATCTCAATTCCTAAAAGTAAAGGTTAAATAACAAGTAAGTTTACTTCACTTGGATTTGATCTTGTAATTTTAGCAACGTATCTCTAATACATAATAAGAGAACAAAAATTGTTAAATATTTTCCACGGGGGTATGAAAAATTCTCAGCAGTCCTTGATTGTCAAAAGTCATCATTGAATATACCTTCAATAAAAGGAAATTACATTTTTAATTGCACAACCCTTGTATCCTAGTTTCGTTTTCCTAACCCCCCTTCCCCACACTTATAATAGACATTGTCCCCAATGTCCTCATGAACTGCATAAAGGGAAGCAAAGCATAAAAGCAAAAAGAAAACAAAAGGAAAACGAAAACTTCCCTGAACTCTCTTACAACACGGATCTTTAACAGAAAGTCAGGCGACGTACAAGTAAAGTCATGAGAACTCCTGCTAAACGTAACGGGTTGTTGTACTTTGAACGCCTGTATCTCACAAAAAAAAAAAAAAAACAAAAGAAGCTAATAATTGACTGTAAATAAAGCTAACTATCATCAGCATTTTCTATTTCAAACATTAGTGGTTGGTCAGTCTTCCAGAATCAAACAAATTAGGATAGTAAAAACAAAAGTAAAACGGTTGTTCTACATGACGGTCCAATTCCTCAAGGTCCAACTTCCATCTATCCACCCGCGAGATCAGCTACTGAAGGGCATCTTATTTATGAAAATCGCGAACCCTAAGGGCTATTGATGATACGGTTTCAAACCTGGGCATGTTCTAAACCGTGTCAGGCACTGCTCCTATATAGGAGAACTTGAAGAAATCTTACGTTGTGGCACGACTTGTAATTTTGCCGTGCCTGTACCCATGTCATCCCCTGGAATGAAACACCTTTCATAAATGCCCATACACTTAGGTGTGGCTTAGACTATGTCGTATCCTCTTTGTTAAAATCTCACCTGCAAAACCACCACTCACAAATATATTGATGATGATAGTAAAAGGAAAACTAACCTAGTAGATGCATGGGTTGCCTCCCAGCCAGCGCTTTGTTTAATGTCGTTGACTCGACCAAATGAATAGAGGGAGATCAGTTATGGATTTGAATGAGGGTTAGCTCCACTCTTTCTTCAAAGACCTTCTTGTCTCCTAAGTAATGTTTAGATTTCTGTCCATTGACCTTGAAGAACAAACGATGAACTTAACGAGGATCTTCAATAGAGGGCTTCAATCTGGTAACATCTCCTGCATCAATATTCCCCCTCTCTGTTTTTGTCCCAAGTTCATCCTTGCCATCAAGATGAGTCAACATTTCTTATATTACACAATCTTCTGTCTCTTCAATATCGCATACTCTCAAACTCAACTCTAATGGATCCTTGCATAAGATATCTTCCACAACAGTATCAGTTAAATCAATTGCATAACAAGTATCATCAAAATTTACCGATTTCTTCATCACAGCTGGTATTTGTATCACTAACTCGTCTCCCCCAATGCGCAGCACTAATCGGCCTTCAGCCACATCAATGATTGCTCGGGCTGTGGCTAAAAAGGGGCGTCCCAAGATCAGAGGAACTTCAGCGTCAACATCCATGTCCAGGATCACAAAATCAACCGGGAAGATGAAAGTTTCTACTTTTACTAATACATCTTCAATAACCCCTCTAGGAAACTTCACTGATCGGTCTGCTAATTGAAGACTCATTCGTGTGGGGTTTGGCTCCCCTAATCCTAGCTTTTGAAAGAGGGAATATGGCATCAAGTTTATACTAGCCCCCAGATTTGCTAATGCTTTTTCTACGGGTAAATTACCAATGAAACATGGTATGGTGAAACTCCCTGGATCTTGCAATTTCTTTGGAAGCTTGTTTAGTAAAATCGTAGAACAACTCGCACCAATTGTTGCATTGGAGATCTCTTCCATTTTCTTCTTATTAGATAGTAAATCTTTCAAGAACTTGGCATACCGGGGCATTTGAGAAAGGGCTTCCACAAGTGGTAAGTTGATATGTAACTGTTTGAACAAATCCAAAAACTTACCGAAATGTTCCCAATCCTTATCGTTCCGCAACCTAGCAGGATATGGCAATGGGGTTTATAGGGCTGGACGATAGGTGTCTTCTTAGCTTCCAAGTCTTTTGTTCTTTCCTCTATAATTCTGCCTTTTTCTGCTTTATTAGTGGTCTCACCTTTATCAACAGTCTCATTCCCCTTCCTACTAACAGGAGTTTCCCCAACCTTGTCTGATTTCACTTCCTTTCCACTCCTAAGAATTACTGCCTTCACGTGTTCCCATGGGTTGGTCTCTGTATTTCCAGGAAGAGACCCTTGTGATAGTTCAGCAAGCGCTTTAGAGATCTGCCCCATCTGGTTTTCCAAGTTGTGGATTGAGGCTTCATGATTTCTTAGAGCTGCCTCTGTGGATTGCTGGCATTGCTCCGACGCTTTAATGAACATCGCAATCATATCCTCAAGGCTAGATTTCTTTTCTTGGAAAGGAGGTGGAGCTGGTCTTTGGAATCCTGGAGCAGGTGCATTACCCCTTTGAGATTGCTGATTACTCTAGGAGAAATTAGGATGATTACGCTACCCTGGATTATATATGTTGCTATAGGGATTGTTCTGTGGACTTGTGGGATTCCCCACATACTCAACACGCTCTATCACTTCAGACACCGCATTGTTGGAATGAGGTTCAATTGAGCAGTATTGGGATGGTTGAGATACAGCCATCCCTTCAACTTTTGAAGCGAGTGCATCTACTTTTGCTGCAATTGCTGTCATCAAATCGACCTCATAAATACCCGCTGCCCTGTGCTTTTGTCTACCATCGCTCCATTGGTGATTATTTTTTGCCATGTTCTCAAATAAACTCAATGACTCTTCCGGCGTTTTCAAATTTAAAGTACCCCCAGCCGCAACATCAATTGTCTACCGAGTTGCATAGTCAAGCCCATTATAGAAGGTGGAAACTTGCAGCCAGTTAGGCATTTGGTGATGTGGACACCGCTTAAGAAGATCCTTGAATCTGATCCATGCTTCATGCAGGGGCTCATGATCTAGTTGGGTGAATGATGTGATATCATTTCTCAACTTGGCAGTTTTCGATGGTGGGAAATAATAGTCCAGGAAAGTCTCCGCCATCTGGGTCAAAGTGGTTATCGAATCCCAGTTTAGTGAACTAAACCACTGCCTTGCTTTCCCCCGTAGAGTAAAAGGGAAAAGTCGCAATTTTAGTGCTTCCTCAAATACTCCACTTTGCTTGACAGTTGCGCAAATATCCAAGAACATCTGAATGTGCGCATGAGGGTCCTCGTCAGACAAACTGTTAAACTGGCATTGGTTGTGAATCATATGCATTATAGAGGCCTTGATTTCGAAGTTGTTGGCCTCTATTGCTCGTTGCACAATACACGACCCAGTGCTGCTCAGAGTAGGTCGAGCATATTCAACTATCGTCGTTCGTTCATCTGCCATTGGTCCAGTTTCTGTGTTACCGCGGGTGATATAAGTTTCCTTGTCAGCCACTGATGTTGCTTCTTCACTTTCCAAAGGTTCGTCGAGATTCAAATTCCCTACTATCTCCTCAACACCTCTCAATCGTCTTCTAAAAGTTCGGTCAATCTCAGGATCAAGGTCAAGAAGCTTAGATGAAGAGCTCCTTGTCATAAACTGTGACAGACAAACGATGAACTTAGTTTCCTCAACAAATTTGAATGAAAGCACGAATGAAATTAATGGAAATAACTAAAAAAAAAAAATTATAGTTAAAGTGGTAGGCGTCAAGTTTTCCTAATATTACAAGTCCCTGGCAACGGCGCCAAAAACTTGATGTACGATCTGACCGTTCTAACAAGTTAAGTCCTATACTCAATCCTAGCTTACGATCAGTTCTCAGGCAAGTATACCTATCAATTAGCAGTATAGCATAGGAGTACAGGTATCGATCCCACGAAGACTTATAAGTACTAGTACTAACGATTATCCTACTATTTAACTTCTCACTATTGATGATCTCAATTGTCCTAATTATTGCTTAAATCTAAAAGGAACGAATAAAATGAACAAAGTAAATATACTCAAACACTCCCTTAATTAATTCAATGATCTAAACATACCCTACCCAAGATCCACCCCTAATTCTCATGCAACTTTTATTCAATTCCAAACTTTCCAATGATTAATACCCAACATCTTTGATCTGCGAAGTTTCTTACACTAGATTAGGGTCTTTCTCAAGATCAATAATCCCTAATCCTAATTAAGTCAATTAAGATCTCTCTTTAATTAACCTAATTAAGATTGCAATAAAATCCTAGGACTCTCAATTGAACCAGACCACAATGACCTCGTTCAATACAGAAAACCTCTTATAACCTATCTCTAGGATTACAAGTGGTCTTTTTATTCATGCCAAATCTACTCTATTAAACGATTTCTCAATCTTAATAACAGAGATCTAATTCAATCCTAATACTGCGCACATATCAAGATGAACAAACCATGATTGCAACATGAATAAATGATAGGAATAAAAATTCGACAAGACCTATCATTAGGACAAGAATTGAAGGATTTCAAATCTTGGCGTTGAGGGCTCATTTTGAGCAGATCGACCCCGGAATTATTTATATATTAACCTCTTTTCTATTATTCTTGTATTATGTTTTCCAACAGGCACACTTATCATATTCTACTGGGCAATGGACAAACTCCCTCAGACTCAAATTGTGGGTTATCCATGGACCGACCTGAACCGGCGATGAGTTGGGCCGATGGATCCTATAGAAGACCAGCATCTTGAAGACTATTTCTTTTATATATTTACACTTTTATGAACTATTTTGGTTGTATTTTGGTTTTGCGAAACTTTTATTTCTTTGTAACTTTCATTTAGAGTTAGCTACCTTAAAAGTGGCAAACTTGTAATTTTGAGCACTTTTTAACCCTTGGAGTAGCAAGTATAAATACTTGCTTAAGAGAGGGTTTGAGAGCTTATCATTTTGTAGATTAAACACCTCCTTTCACGTGAGAATTAGGGTTCATACCTTGGTTCCAAACTCTTATCAATTTCAATCCCAAGAGTTGAAATTGTGGCGAGTGTAACATTTTGAAATTGTGAGTTATATCAATTTCATTTTGTTGTGATTTCTTTTCTTCTCTAGTGTGTCATATCTAGGGTTGAATTGAGATATTTCTTGGTCAGAAATACATCTTATTGTACACGAATTCTTGTGCTAATTTGAAGTATTTATCAATCATATTTGGTTCATCATTGAAGATTTCCCTAGGAAACGTGTTCTTCACTATTTGAAAGGGATTATTTTTGTTACGGTTTTCTTTTGTCAAATTGTGGATTATTTGCATGGATTACATAAGATTAGGGTGTTGTTAGAAGGTATTATCAGTGTGGTATTCTAATTATATCATTGGACATTTGGATTTCATCATATCTTCACTTGGTTCACGTCATTTTGCCCTTTTTTTGGATCCGATTTTGCCTTGACTTGAGATAGTTTTTCTTAAGTCTTTTGAATGTGCTTTCAAGTGTGTTTAGGCACATCAATAAACTCAAAGATTAGAATTAATTATTGAACATCAACAATTCTGTTACATGACAATCAGGGGTTTCTCAAGGGACCAGGTATGAAACAATTAGCTACTCATGAATCTAATAAAAAGAACAAAACAGAAAATAATTGAATCCATAAGGAAATTCAAACACGAAATATCTTGGCTTCAAATCCGAAAACTCTTCTGGCAACAACTTCTCTTCTCTAGGGTTTCTCTTGTGCCGCCCCCTTCTCCTCTCCTTAGGGTTGTTCTATTTATACTTCCTAAGGAATGGCCGAGCATCTTCAGCTGGAAAGATACGAATGTATCTTTCCTTTTCCAAGTGAATCTCGACAAGTGAATAACATTCGCCTGACACGCCCACCAACACGGCCAGATTTCAAGTCGTGTCTCCCTCTGGTCGATAATCTGTAATTCCTCATTCTTGTTTAGTGTTTGGCACGGCTAGAAACATGGCTAGATTATAAACCGTGCCAAGTTCTGGAACTTTCCACTTCTCTACAGCGTTTGCCACGGCTTCAAGCACACCCATATCACATGCCATGCTTCCTTTCCAAGTGACAGCTTTCATCCTCTAGTGTGCCCACGGTTCATGACATGGGCGTGGCTTTCCCTGTGTTGTCCATAAGTAGCTTTAACTTGATCTTTTAAGCTTCAATCATGCTCGTTTTGTTATCTTTCTACTTCTCTTTGGTATTATACCCTGAAACTGATATATTTATCTGTTAAGTACCGAATCCGCATTGATTTTATTCAAAAGACTACACAAATTCATCATTAATGCCCATGATTTACAAGGGTTAATTTACTCTTATCAATGATATCCTCATTTACAGCAAGAGTTTAGAAGACCATATGTCTCACTTGAGGGCTGTTTTGGAAGTGCTTCGAAAGGAGCAATTATATGCTAACCTCAAAAAGTGCACTTTTTGCACAGACAAACTTGTGTTTCTTGGTTTTATTGTTAGTGCACAGGGAATACAGGTTGATGAAGAGAAGATTCGTGTGATCCAAGAATGGCCTAGTCCAACTAATGTGAGTAATGTTCGGAGTTTCCATTGACTAGCAAGCTTTTATAAGAGGTTTGTGAAGGATTTTAGCACCATTGCAACACCACTTACTGAAGTAATGAAGAAGAATGTGGGGTTCAGATGGGGAGAGCAACACGAAAAGGCCTTTTAGATGCTTAAAAATAAGCTGACTCATGCGCCACTACTTGCTTTACTTGATTTCTCTAAAACTTTTGAAATTGAGTGTGATGCTTCAAGAATAGGTATTGGAGCAGTTCTCATGCAGGAGAGGAGACCAATTGTATTCTTTAGTGAGAAGCTAAGTGGGGCAACCTAGAACTACCCTACTTATGACAAGGAGTTATATACATTGGTTTAAGCGCTGGAGACTTGGCAACACTATGTTTGGCCAAAAGAGTTCGTGATCCACACTGATCATGAATCCTTAAAGTACTTGAAGGGACAACATAAGCTAAACAAAAGGCATGCTCATTGGGTGGAGTTCATCAAAACATTTCCCTATGTCATCTACTATAAGCAAGGTAAAGAGAATGTTGTTGCTAATGCACTTTCTAAAAGGTATGCTCTTATCTCTACTCTTAGTTCTAGATTGCTTGGTTTTTAGCAAATTAAAGAATTGTATGCTGCTGATTGATATTTTTGTGAAGAGTATGTGCACTGTGAGAAGAGTGGTCATGGTAAATTTTATAAGCATGAAGGATTCTTGTTTAGGGAGAATAAACTTTACATTCCTAATTGTTCTTTAAGAGAGTTATTAGTGAGGGAGTCTCATGGAAGAGGATTAATGGGACATTTTGGAGTAGCTAAAACTTTAAGGGTTTTGTAGGAACACTTCTGTTGGCCTCACATGAAATGAGATGTTGAGAGGATTTGTGAGCGATATGTCACTTGTAAGCAAGCAAAATCTAGAGTCCAACCTCATGGACTTTATACCCCTTTTCCAATTCCTCATGAGCCTTGGGTAGATATTTCCATGGATTTTGTGTTAGGATTACCCAAGTCTAGGTATGGTCGAGACTCTATTTTTGTAGTCGTAGATAGGTTTTCTAAGATGGTACATTTCATTCCTTACCACAAAACAGATGATGCTTGCAATATTGCTAATTTGTTCTTTAGGGAAGTTGTGAGATTGCATGGTATGCCTAGAACAATCGTATCGAATCGAGATGCTAAGTTCTTGAGCTACTTTTGGAAGACCCCATGGGCTAAGTTAGGAGCTAAGCTACTGTTTTCTACTACTTGTCATCCACAGACTGATGGTCAAATTGAGGTAGTAAATCAAACTTTATCTACTTTGTTATGGGCTGTCATTAAAAAGAACATTAAAAGTTGGGAGGATTGTTTACCGCATGTTGAATTTGCCTATAACCACACAATGCATTCTGCTACTAAGTTTACTCCTTTTGAAATTGTGTATGGTTTTAATCCACTAACTCCTTTGGATTTATCACCTCTATCTATTTCTGAGTATGTTAATCTAGATGGCAAGAAGAAAGCAGAATTTATTAAATAGATCCATGAGAAAGCAAGGCTAAACATTAAGCGAAGAATAAAGAAGTATGTTAAATAAGCCAATAAGGGTCGTCGACAAGCTGTCTTTGAACCTGGAGATTAGGTTTGGGTTCACATGCGTAAAGAGTGGTTTCCTGTGCAGCGTCGATTTAAATTACTTCCTCGAGGCGATGGACTATTTCAAATTCTTAAGCGCATCAATGATAATGCCTACAAGTTAGATTTGCCAGGTGAGTATCAAGTCAGTGCTACTTTTAACATTACTGATCTGAGTCCTTTTGATGTAGGCGATGATTTGAGGACAAATCCTTTTCAAGAGGAGGGGAATGATGAGAGCCATGATGGGAGCCAAGCTAGAAGGTGGAATGTGGATCCTCTTGAAGTGTCACCTGGACCGATCACAAGAACTCGAGCGAAATGATTCAAGGAAGCACTTAACGGGTTAATAAAGGATGTCTAAGAAGCCAGAAAGGATTGGAGCAACCATGAGAATGAACTTGCATTTGTACAAGTCATTCAAGGAGATCAAAGTTGTCGGTCTTTATAACACTGGCTTCAACGCTGCCGACTTTGAACCGGCGTTGCAATTAGAGCGCGACAGAGGGACTACGACGGCCTACTACGCCGTTGGCCTATATACCCGACGTACCTCCTACGCTACCTACTACGCCACCGACGTATATTGCCTGTTTGTTATTTTTCTGCAACTTTATTATGTTATGTCGTTTTGGGCTTTTGTTTTACTAGCTGTAAACCGTAAGTGAAGAGCCAACCATTTGAAGACTTATTTGTACTTGTAATTTTGTGTTTGAGAACTGGGCATTTGAGTGGTTTTATTGTAATTTAGTTTTATTGTTTTTACCCTAATTGGAGCAAGTATAAATACTTGCTAAGTAAGGTTTAGAGGTAGCTTTTTGAACTTAAGAAAATACATCTTTTGCCGTGAGGAGAGTCCTTGCATGCAAACTTTACTCTTATCAATAATTTAGTTTTATTGTTTTTACCCTAATTGGAGCAAGTATAAATACTTGCTAAGTAAGGTTTAGAGGTAGCTTTTTGAACTTAAGAAAATACATCTTTTGCCGTGAGGAGAGTCCTTGCATGCAAACTTTACTCTTATCAATTTCACTTGTGAAATTGTGGCGAGATTAACTTGAGGAGATTGTGAGTAATATCAATCTTTCTCTAGTTGCTACCAAGTGTTTTTTAGTGCGTCATATCTAGATATAATTGGTTATGTTACTTGTTGTCTTTCATATGAATTAGGGTTCCTATTTTTGTCAAATTTGATTCAAGTTAATTTAAGTGGAATTCGATTCATTTATATTGTTATCCTTTACTTATTATATAATTGCATTGTTGCTCATCACAATTTATCACCATTGCCATTTGAATCCACGTGAATTAGGGTTCAAGTGTTGGTTATTGATCACACCTTTGTGGGATTGATTTGGTGATCACACACTTGTATTAGTGTGTTTGCAATTGGAATTATAAGGCACATCATACTTTTTGGTATCTGAGCATCCTATATATCATGATGAGACTATATGTGACATCCTTCTCATATGTGCATCATATATATTGTTTGGTAGGCCATGGTTATATGACAAGAAGGTTTTACATGACGGCTTCAAAAATACTTATGTGTTCTAGAAAGAGGGTAAACATATCATATTAAGCCTAATGTCACCTACATAGGTCCAAGAGGTTCAAAGGTAGATAAGTAAACCTTTAGAGATCCAAGAGATTCAAAGGCAGATAAATAAACCTTCAAAGGTCCAAGAGATTCAGAGGCAGATGAGTAAACCTTCAAATGACTAAGCCGTTTAGAGGCAGATAAGTAAACCTTCAGAGGTTTAAGAAGTTCAGAGGCAAATAAGTAAAACCAGGAAGAATGATGTGCTTGAAAATCCAATTACAAGTACACAAAGCCAATTGAAGAATCAACTAAAAAAATTCCACAAATGACATGAATACCAATTACCACATGAACCCTATTGCATGTAACAATTTTCTTTGATACCAAAATATGATGTGCCTTAAAATTCCAAGCACATGAACACAATCTAATTGGAGAATTCAACAAGACAAAATCCCCAAATTGGTGTGAATACAATCTCAATGGTGTGAACCCAAATTGGATCTATTACAAAGGAATTCCAATATAAATCAATTACATATAAAAATGCAATTCCAATATTTAAAATTGGTTTGTAATCCTAGCAATATGAATCCTAATTTGGTGTGAAACAACAAGTAGGAAAGTGAACCAATTGTCACTAGATATTACACACTAGCAATGAAAGGATGCAACTTATAATGATGTGCCTAAACCCATTTGGAAGCACAATAAAAAGACTCTAGAAAACAATCACAAATCTAATATAAAACTGGTCCACCTAGTAAGCAATTCTCGTGACACCTTTGAAGATTTGATGGAAATTGTTGTTCAAATGATTCAATTGTAATCTCTAATGATAGCATTAACCAAATAACCATAAGAGAAGATGAAGTTCACGTAAAATCAGATCAAAAGGAAGCAATAAACCAATGAAATCCACTTTCCCTTTCGATCACTAATGCACGCCAACAATAACAAGGAAGTATGAAATCCAAATGCTCAATGAAACAATCAATCTTACAAGATTGATGTTTATGAAAATAAAACCACAGTTAGATCTAAGAAAGATCCAAATCTACCCTAGATATGACTCACTAGAGAAGAAATGAACATACAACAAAATTGAATTGATATGACTCACAATTCACCTTGGTTGCACTCGCCACAATTCCAATTCTTAGGTTGAAATTGATAAGAGTTTGGAACTAAGGAAAGAACCCTAGTTCACACGTGAAATGTCCTCTCAAATCTATAAAAATTAGCCTACTCAAACCCTCTCTTAAGCAAGTATTTATATTTGTTACTCCTAGGGTTAAAAGGTGCTCAAAATTACAAGTTTCCCACTTTTAAGGTGGCTAACCCTAAATGAAAATTACAAGGAAATAAAAGTGTCCCAAAACCAAAATACAACCAAAATAGTTTATAAAACAATTACATGATATAAAATAACATAAGTCTTCATGATCCAATGCCTTGGAATAGAAAACAATCGCAGCGGGTCTTTGATTGTCATCGTGAAAAACATTCTGTGTCCAATAGGAGTTGTAGGACATATGGGCATCCCATGGAGAATTATCATTGTACCTGTAAGATTATTCTCAATTTTTTTATTAGAAATAAAGACATAAGGTAAAATATGAGCAATTTGGATCATCATCCAATTTGGGTTCTGAAAAGGTCGACAGTGTCAGAAATTTTCCCATCATCTCCTTGGGCTTCTGAATCATTTACCCTCAAATCTAGAGGATTAGTTGTGGAACTGAACCTTAATTTCTCTACTGTCCTGCTCTTCCGGCTAACAATGGTAGTGGATGGATTTCTGATCTATTTCTAAAACCCTTGGACCTCAGATGGAGTCATCGGTAATAGAACTATGTGTAACTCACCTATGTTGAACATATAGGTATTTTCAAACCCATCATGTATCACCCGTCGATCATACAACCAAGGCCGACCCAACAATAAATGGAATGCATGCATAGAGACTATATCACACAGGATCTCATCATGATAATCAAGGTTGTCAAAATTGCGATTTTACGTAGAATCGCGAAGGGGTCCGTAGAATCGGAACGTAAAAACGGAACGTAGAAACGTAAGTTTCTACAACCTATGTAAAATAACTTTCAAATATTATAAATTTACTTACAATAGTCATTAAAAAAATATAATTAATAATAGAAATAAGGAAATTAAGTATTTATTTTAGCCATAAATTACAAATTTGCAATAAAAGTCATAATATAGATAATCGAGCATAAGTTGTATAATATAGATATTTTATTTCTAAAATGATAAATCATGTATAAAACTAGTTTCACCTAGTTCTATATACAAAAACTAAAAAATAATAGATAAAATTTAAAAATCAATTGTGACTTTAAAAATTTACTAATAAATAAAAATTAATAATGAAGATATACTATTAAAAAGGAGTAATA
The DNA here is from genome assembly GCA_037954665.1 of Laguncularia racemosa. Taxonomy (NCBI): domain Eukaryota; kingdom Viridiplantae; phylum Streptophyta; class Magnoliopsida; order Myrtales; family Combretaceae; genus Laguncularia; species Laguncularia racemosa. The sequence continues at coordinate 1,033,579 of JBBMOL010000212.1, forward strand.
TTTAAAAATGACTAAAAGTACATAATAAAGAAGATACTATAACAAGAAAACCTTCAAAATTATATATTACTAAGTAAAGTTATCTACCATTTATTTTATTTACTATTATAAAAATATTAGTTAAAATAAGGAAAGTTGCAGCAATCAAACACAAGTGCTTTAATACGAACATGATCACAAATAGGAATAAGAAGACAAATAATCGACGAACCTAAACACAAAGATTTCAATGCAACGTAACACACTGACAAGAGATGAGTGATGACCAACAAACATGTCGGGGTATGACTTATATTTCCGCTATGACTTATATTTTCGCCAAAGGACTTTTAACAATTAAGCCCACGATTGTTTATTAAAAGTTTAGGCTTGGATAAGAAAACACGAAGAAAAATGTTTTTGGAAGGAATAAGGGAAGAGCACGGCCGTGTATCAAGGAAACACGCCCACGGAAGCACACACAGTTTAACACACGGTTGAAGGCATGGTCGTGTGTTAAGCTTGGAAAATACTCAGAAGTACACACAGTTGAACACACGGTTGAAGGCACGGCCGTGTGTTGAGCTTGAAAAATACACAGAACAGAAGTACACACGGTTCCTGGCTTGCTTCTCCTCTCTCATCGCTTTTCACTGTCTCTCTCTCACTGTCTCTCTTCAACATACAGGAACAACAGCAGCAGCAAGCCGGAAATTGCAAAGGATGTACTGGGTTGCCGATTGGGTTGGGTTGGGTTGCGATTGGGATAATTGTGTGGAATCGGTAAAAACGTGCAGAATCGCGATTTTGAACGATTTTACTGTTCAAAATCGCGATTTTACTCTGATTTTGATCCTTTCCGATTTTGTATGCGAGTTAACTGGGATTGTATATATAAACTCGTAAAAACGTAGAATCGTACGAGTTGAAACGCGATTTTGACAACCTTGATGATAATTCTACCCGACATTCACAGGAACCTTTGCCCTAAGGGTAACTGATGGGTGTCGAATCCAACAAAAATAAAACCTACTCCTAGACAATTATATGATTTGCATATAGTGGTGAGTAGGGTCGAATCCACAGAGATTGGTAAAGATATTTCTATTCAAAGAGAACAATAAGAAAAAGGAAAATGGGGGGGTTTTGTTTGTGAATCAAATAAAGTAAAACAAGGTAAGAAAATCAGATATTGGTAAAAGCCTAGCCAAAGGAATCAAGATGGTTTAATTCTAGGAATTGATCATCGATGCAAATGTTCTCTATTCTTGTTCTAGATAAATTGGTTATGGTTATTAACAAGCTCTAACAACCTATCTCTCCTTACTTCCTCGATAACCTCGGACAAGCGCTTTGAATTATTTCTCTTATTGATTAAACAACCCTTAGACAAGCGCTTAGGATTTAATCTATCAATAGCATTAAGATCTAGAGAGACTACCAATTCATGCCAGTAGATTATAAGATAACCTATTTAAACATGATCACACACATCCATAACATGAATTCGATCATCTCTTTTATAACCAAACATGTTATTGCGTCACTAAGACTAGAACAATCAAACAATTACGGATTTGACGTGTTAGTTAACAATATATTAACTTGCTAATTGAGTAGAAGAGCTCTATTCATACCAATTAACAAAGATAATAATGACAAAACGATCAGAAGATATATGAATACCCGAAAGCAAAGAATAGAATAAATACAAGTCAATTAGACCTCACAATTCGTAGAGAATTAAACATCTATGACCCTTTGGCTAGAAAAGTAGCTTAGCTACACATGTTCATCAATAAAACGAAAATAAAAGATAGAAACATAATGAACCCGGTTGCTTGCTCTGCCTCCGCGTTTCCTTCTTCAAGATCCAAGATTCCAAAGTTCAAAAGTTCAAAAGTTGTCCTAACCCTTTAGGGTTGGCTCTATTTATACTATTAGATGGATAGCATGTGATCTTTTGCTAGCAAGATACGAAAATATCTTTCCTTTTTCAAGTAGATTTCGAGAAGTGAAGATACGTCTGCTTGGCATGCCCCACCACACGGCCGTGGGTTAAGCCGTGCCATCCTTTGTGCATATTCTTCAAGTCTTCAACCACGCCCAGTGTGAACCACGGTTAAACACACGGCCAGATTTCAAGCCGTGCCTTCGTCTGTGCATAATCTTCAAGTCTTCATCCGTGTCCAGTGTGTAGCACGGTTACACCCACGGCTAGATTTCAAGTCGTGTCTTCATCTGGTTAATGTTCCACACTTTCTTCTCCTTGGTATATCTATCTTCCACCACGGCTTCAAGCACGGTTTATCCCACGGGTTCCACCACGGCCGTTCCTTAAGTCGTGTCTCTCTCTATTCAAAGTCCTCATTTTCGCCTTCTTGTCCAGTGTGTAACAGGGTTTGAACCTTGGCCGTGCCTCAAACCGTGCTTCCTCCGGTGGTGTAATTCCTTGTCTTGATCCAAGTTGTAGATGACTTCTCTAAAATACTTGAATTAGCATCCTTGACTCCATTTAACCTGATTTATCACGATGATAGAATTAAAGTACCATTTCCTTATGATTTCTATAAAATCTATAATAATTTAACACAATTTATACTATAAAGATTGAGTATAAAATGGCTCTGTCAGTAACATGCATACTACCTCTATTATCCAGCCAATGCAAGTGATAAGGACTAGGATGTGGAATAGTAGACAGTTGTAATTTGTCTACCAGCGTAGTAGATATAACATTTGTGCAACTACCACTATTGATGATGAGTACATAAAGGTTACCTCTGATTCTGCAAGAGGTGTGAAATATGTTCTCCCTCTAAATATCACTGGTATCAGGAGATATAGATAAAGCCTTGCGTAACACATTAAGGGATAGATATTTTCCTCCTGTATGCTCCTCAGGCGCGTTTGCAGTCTAATCATCATAATATTCCTGCAGTGCTGTTCGTAGATTTATAGGTTCAATCTGATACGAACCACGCCAATGTGTGACGAAACCCAATACCAATACGTTCGGAATTTGATACCCAAGATGCCAAACACACTCAAGTGGAAACCGCGACCCGTTGCCTATTAATGAGACAAGAACCTTGGTATAATATGTAGACTCCACAATCGGGATGAAAGATAGATTGATAAGTCGAGATGAACGCCTCGGAATAAAAATCCAATAATTTTTAGATTAGTTCTTTAAAGAACCAAGAGAGGAATTCTCTCAAAAGTGTTTTTCAAACTTCAATGTTGTATGTTCTATATTCTAAATGTTCTAAACCCTAGGAGCTTTATATTAGGGTTTACAATTCGTAACAATAAAGCCCCAAAACGACATAACTTCAATAAGTTGCGTAAAAATAACAAAACAGGGACTTGAAGGCTGACGGCCTTAGAGCCGACATTGGATATATACACGGCCGTGTACTTCTAGATGTGTATCTTTCTATGGATATTCTTGACACCATACACGGCCGTGCCTTTGAGTCGTCTATATGACCGTGTATGATTCTGTGTAACCTTCAAACTCCTACATGACCGTGCCTTATAAAGACACGCCCTTGTCAGCACGTATCCTTTATGACTTGTACAAGTGCAAGGGCACTCCCATGGTTGTTCCAATCCTTTCCAACTTCATGATTGCTCCAATCCTTTCCGGCTTCATGGACATCCTTTATCAACCCGTTAAGTGCTTCCTTGAATCATTTGGCTCGATTTCTTGTGATCGGTCCAGGTGGCACTTCAAGAGGGTCCACATTCCATCTTCTGGCTTGGCTCCCATCATAGATCTCATCATTCCCCTCCTCTTGAAAAGGATTTGTCCTCAAATCATCGCCTACATCAAAAGGACTCAGATCAGTAACATTAAACATAGCACTTACTTGATACTCACTTGGTAAATCTATCTTGTATGCATTATCATTGATGCGCTCATGAATTTGAAATGGTCCATTGCCTCTAGGAAGTAGTTTAGATCGACGTTGCACAGGAAACCGCTCTTTGCGCATGTGAACCCAAACTCAGTCTCCAGGTTTAAAGACAGCTTGTCGACGACCCTTGTTGGCTTGTTTCACATACTGCTCTGTTCTTCGCTCAATGTTTAGCCTTGCTTTCTCATGGATCTGTTTAATAAATTCTGCTTTCTTCTTGCCATCTAGATTAACATACTCAGAAATAGGTAAAGGTGATAAATCCAAAGGAGTTGGTGGATTAAAACCATACACAATTTCAAAAAGAGTAAACTTAGTAGCAGAATGCATTGTGCGATTATAGGCAAATTCAACATGCGGCAAACAATCCTCCCAACTTTTAATGTTCTTTTTAATGACAGCCCTTAACAAAGTAGATAAAGTTCGATTTACTACCTCAATTTGACCATCAGTCTGTGGATGACAAGTAGTAGAGAACAATAACTTAGTTCCTAACTTAGCCCACAAGGTCTTCCAGAAGTAGCTCAAGAACTTAGCATCTCTATCCGATACGATTGTTCTAGGCATACTATGTAATCTCACAACTTCTCTAAAGAACAAATTAGCAATATTGCAAGCATCATCTGTTTTGTGACAAGGAATGAAATGTGCCATCTTAGAAAATCTATCCACAACTACAAAAATAGAATCCCGACCATGCCTAGACCTAGGTAATCCTAACACAAAATCTATGGAAATATCTACCTAAGACTCATGAGGAATGGGAAGTGGGGTATAAAGCCCATGAGGTTGGACTCTAGATTTTGCTTGCTTACATGTGACACATCGCTCACAAATCCTCTCAACTTCTCGTTTCATGTGAGGCCAATAGAAGTGTTCCTCCAATACCCTTAAGGTTTTAGCTACTCCAAAATGTCCCATTAAACCTCCACCATGAGACTCCCTCACTAATAATTCTCTTAACTCCCGACAAAAGGTTCATCAAATTCATCATCTGACATTTCATCTCCACCCCTTTGTACTCTCCTTGAACAACTCTCCCTCTTACGCCCTTGGAAGACGTTTTTAGATTGCTCTAGTCTTTGCTCTACCGTCTCATGAATTTGTTCCATCCCCTCCTGAAACATTCTCTTCATCTCACCCCTCAACGCCTCAATTACTAACCTAGCATCAAACCTTCCCCTCTCACCTTCAAGAGAATGTTGCCTCAACATAGTTCCTGTAGAAAAAAAGGTTAGCACGAACACAAATATATCTATATGATCAAGCCTCATGATACACTCCCTTACGTGTTTCGCTCAAGTGATGATATCACACAGTCACTCGTGTATTCTCACAAGCAATAATGATATCAATTCACCAATTCCTCTTCTCAATTCTCTTGGAACTAACCCAAACTACACCAATTCCCTTCCGTAGAATTCAAACAACTCTAGGGCTCGACATTTTCCTCTTTTGCTTTCCGAATTTTTTTTATTTTTTGTTGCCTTTGTTTGTTGCTCTTGATCACATTCCTTTTTTTTTTATCGTGATTCTTCCTTTTTTTCTTTGTAACAAAATTGAATAGTAGGTACTACACTTTCAATAGACAATTAACACTATGAAATTGAATACGAACAATTGATATGAACGATTGGAGTTAGGGTTTTGATTTACCTTCCTCAAACCGAACTGATGTTTTAACAAACCTAGGCTCTGATACCAAACTGATACGAACCATGCCAACGTGTGATGAAACCCAATACCAATACGTTTGGAATTTGCTACCCAAGATGCCAAACACACTCAAGTGGAAACCGCGACCCGTTGCCTATTAATGAGACAAGAACCTTGGTATAATATGTAGACGCCGCAATCGAGATGAAAGACCGATTGATAAGTCGGGATGAACGCCTCGGAATAAAAATCCGATAAGTTCTAGATTAGTTCTTTAAAGAACCAAGAGAGGAATTCTCTCAAAAGTGTTTTTCAAACTTCAATGTTGTATGTTCTATATTCTAAATGTTCTAAACCCTAGGAGCTTTATATTAGGGTTTACAATTCATAACAATAAAGCCCCAAAATGACATAACTTCAATAAGTTGCGTAAAAATAACAAAACAAGGACTTGAAGGCCGGTGGCGTTGGAATGAAGGCCGACGGCCTTGGAGCTGGTGTTGGATACATACACAGCCGTGTACTTCTAGAAGTGTATCTTTCTATGGATATTCTTGACACCATATACAGTCGTGCCTTTGAGTCTGTATATGACCGTGTATGATTCTGTGTAACCTTTAGACTCCTACACGGCCGTGCCTTATAATGACACGCGCTTGTCAACCCGTATCCTTTATGACTTGTACAAGAGCAAGGCCATTCCCATGGTTGTTCCAATCCTTTCTAACTTCATGATTGCTCTAATCCTTTCCGGCTTCGTAGACATCCTTTATCAACCCGTTAAGTGCTTCCTTGAATCGTTTCGCTCGATTTCTTGTGATCGATCCAGGTGGCACTTCAAGAGGGTCCACATTCCATCTTTTGGCTTGGCTCCCATCATGGATCTCATCACAATCTGATCATGATCATCCTCAATATCCTCCCTAGTGTGTTCCATAATAGTCATCACTCTCTTATTTGGACACTACGTAGCCATATGCCCAAATCCCATGCATTGAAAGCATTTTATCTGGCGCGCTTTCCCACTAGTAGATCCAGGAACAATCTACCTCATTTATAGGGCCATGACCTCTTTACCCTTCCCAGTGGGTAAATTTTCTCTCATAATGGTTGGGGTAGTAGTGTCCACTGCCTTTACTCCCTCACCTACTGCCTTTATTCCCCTTGATTGACTGTCAGCTGATATGGGTCTATTAACAATACTAGGCTTACTGCTCGAAGCCCTAAAGAAGTTGGACCTCCTTTATCTCTTTACTTTTAAGGCCAACTGAATAGCCTCATCAAGTGTATTATAGCGCTGCAGTTCAACAATACACGCTATTTTTTATTTTAGACCTAAGATAAAATGTGCTATAGTTTGTTCTAGAGGCTCAACAGACCCACACCTAATCATAAGGGTCTCAAACTCCTACACATAATCATCTAATGTTCTGCCTTCCTACCTCAATGTTTGCAGTCGCATAAACAGCTCCTATTTGTAGTGCTCAGGAATGAACCTTTTCCTCAGTAATCATTTCATGTCCCTCTAGGTCTGAACCTCAGCCTCTTCATCCCGACGCCTATTGATAATCAGATTCTTCCACCAGAGTGCAACGTACCCTACAAACTCAACAGTAGCCAATCGGACCCTGGTACTGTCATCGATCTCATAACATTCGAAGAGACCTTCGACCTTGTCCTCCCAATCTAAGTATTCATCTGCTGATCCCTTGCCATCATAGGATGGCATCTGTAGTTTCACATATTCCAAACCCCGAGGTAGCCTGAAATCCCTATTCTGATTTGGGTTTGCCCCAAAATTATCATCCCTTTCTTCCCTATATGGAAGATGCTCCTCACCCATCCTTCTATTCAAATTCCCATCTCCCATTACTCTATCTCGATGAGTATTTTGTGGAGCTACTCGAGGTGGTGCCTGTTGGTTTACCACTGGTGGTTGTGGTAATGTCATTCTATCAACTCTAGTTGCCAGTGTAGCAACTATGGTAGTAAGATCCTGCAGTTGTTCTTCCAAAGTTCTCCTACCTGCCACATTACGACTTTGACCTCCACCAACCTGACTATTGGCTTCATCACCAATTCCCCCATTCACACTGTCATTTAACATAGTTGTAGACTCCCGTATACTGATCCTCAAAATAATTTAAATCAAGGGCACACACTCCACTACTACACTTCCCTTAACTCCACACAATAGCAACTACAAAAAAGACAAACAAACAAACCCACTTAACTTTACAATTATGTTATTGCAACTCACGTGTAATACTCTTCTCCACAACATGTCACAACAACATGGTGCAACAAATTTAACTTCCACAAGCCACTCCCATGGCAACACACAAGTGACAACTACAATAAATTTGATTCACTTCTACGGCAACAACACAAGTGGCAATAATAACAAATATGCTTCCACTTTCCACGGCAAAGGATGACAACAAAGGACAAATATGTTACTTTCCACAAATGTATTCCGAATTCCACAATAGGTAGCAACTTCAATTTGAAATTCAAACCACTTCACTAATTGCAAGCCTTCTTCATTTGGTAAGCAATGAATTCAAATTCAAATAGCACTCATTAAACCCCACAACTTAATGACATGTGTTTAAATTCAAATAGATTCCTTACTAATCAAAACTCAATGAAAATCTGTAAATTGTACTGCTCTAATTCACAATTACACAATGGAAGTCACAACAACAACCTACACATCCTACTCCATGCCACAACAAGTCACGGCAAGGATTGGTAAGTTTTCAAGTTCAAAAGTTGTTGAATTAAACAATACTTCTATACTTCTGCCCTTCCACAAAAATTACTAATCATAAGATGATACAACAACCTTCCCAATCCAACTCTAACAAACAGCAAATTAAATTCCAAGCCAAGGTAATTTCGCAAGCTCAAAACCACAAAAACAACACAATTTGCGGTTTCAATTGATCAACCCTAATTGAAGATTAATTTCACGAAATCAAATACAATCAATCCCTTCTCTCAACATGTACTCTAATACCAAAAAGATGATGTACCTAAACCCTCTTGGAAGTACAATCAAAAGACTCAAGAAAACAATCTCAAATCTAATATAAAACAGGTCCACCCAGTAAGCAATTCTCGTGACACCTTTGAAGATTTGATGGAAATTGTTGTTCAAATGATTCAATTGTAATCTCTAATGATAGCATTAACCAAATAACCACAAGAGAAGATGAAGTTCATGTAAAATCAGATCAAAAGGAAGCAATAAACCAATGAAATCCACTTTCCCTTTCAATCACTAGTTCACGCCAACAATAACAAGGAAGTATGAAATCTAAGTGCTTAATGAAATAATCAATCTTACAAGATTGATGTTTACGAAAATAGAACCACAATTAGATCCAAGAAAGATCCAAATCTACCCTAGATATGTCTCACTATAGAAGAAATGAACATACAACAAAATTGAATTGATATGACTCACAATTCGCCTTCGTTGCACTCGCCACATTTCCAATTCTTGGGTTGAAATTGATATGAGTTTTGAACTAAGGAAAGAACCCTAATTCACACGTGAAATGTCTTCTTAAATCTGTAAAAATTAGCCTGCTCAAAGCCTCTCTTAAGCAAGTATTTATACTTGCTACTCCTAGGGTTAAAAAGTGCTCAAAATTACAAGTTTGCCACTTTTAAGGTGGCTAACCCTAAATGAAAATTACAAGGAAATAAAAGTGTCCCAAATCCAAAATACAACCAAAATAGTTCATAAAACAATTACATGATACAAAATAACATAAGTCTTCATGATCCAATGCCTCGAAATAGAAAACAATCGCAGCGAATCTTTGATTGTCATCCTAAAAAACGTTTTGTGTCCAACAGGAGTTGTAGGACATATGGGCATCCCATAGAGAATTATCATTGTACCTGTAAGATTATTCTCAATTTTTTTTATTAGAAATAAAGACATAAGGTAAAATATGAGCAATTTGGATCATCATTAAAATTGGGTTCTGAAAAAGTCGACAGTGTCAGAAATTTTCCCATCATAGAAGATCTTGATATTACTCATAGGAAATTCCAAGCCAAACTCGCCAAAATTTCTAAGAAATTGATAAGAGTGGATGCTAGCAAGAGGAACTCTCTCACACAGTACAAAGGTGTTTGTTTTTTAAATTGATAAAAAGCTCCTAAAAACCCTAGTTATCAAGTATTTATACTTACTCCAATTAGGGTAAAAATGTTCAAAAAAAAATTACAAATATGCCACTAAGTGGCTGGTTCTAAAATCAAATTATAAGTTCCGAAATGAGCAAAAATGGTTGGTTCAAAAATGATAATTATAAGTGCAAAAGATGATCTTCAAATGGCTAGTTCTTCACTTCAATTGAACAATTTGTAGACCATTGGATGTGACTCCAAAAATGTCTTGCAAGTTGATCCTTAGTGCTTGTTATTTAGCTATCCTGTAAAATCAATCAATGTACCTGCTTGATTGTAATTGTTGCTTTTAGGATCGACAACCCTAAAGTGGCATAGCTGTAATTTTGTAGACTTTTTAACCCTAAAGGGAGCAAGTATAAATACTTGCTTGAGTAGGGTTTTGAGGGGAGCTTTTGAAATTTTCAGAATATACACTTCATGTGTAAGGGTTAAGGTTCATCCTAAATCCAATTGCTCTTATCAATTTCAATAAAAAAATTGAAATTGTGGCAAGTGGCATCAAAGAGAATTGTGAGTAATATTAATTCCCTTTGTTGTATTTTTCCTTTTCATCACTAGTGAGTCATATCTAGGGTTGATTAGGTTTGTTCTTGATCTAAATTTGATTTCATTTGTGACCTCTTTGTAATGATAAAGATTAATTGTTTTTAGCATTTTTTTTAACCATCAATTTTGCTATATTTTGAACCGTGGAATAGCCTTGATTGTGAGGAGGATCACAACCTTGTTTTGATTGTTAATGATTGGAAATTCTCTTGGAATTTAAAGTTAATTTAGTGATTCAATTGAGGATTTCATCATTGTGATTTTATTTCCTTGAAGTTTAGCATTTCGGATCAACTTACACAATTAAGGTCATATAATATTTGTTACCCTTTTGAACCGGATTTGATCTCATCCTTTAAGGATTGTAATTTGTTTCATTTACATGTGCTTATACCCCATTTTAAGCACATCATCATATTTGGTATCAGAGCTTGTGGTTAAGAGAAGGGATTTTACAATTGAGATTTCGGAATTTTAGGGTTCTTAACATCTTGATCCGAAATTATGAAGTGGAGATTGAGTTGTTTAATTATGTTGTTAAGGAGTTATAGTTGCTACTTGTTGTTGTAGACATGGAGCAATTGTGATTCCCTTATTATCTTGTTGTTACCGTGATCTTTGAAGAAAAATAAGAAGTGTATTTCTTAGTGTTTGTTATAGAATTGGAAATACAATATTTTTGGTAAAAAGGGAAGTGTGATCCTTGTATGATTTTAGAATTGAGCATTGTTGTGTGTAAATTCCATATTTGAAATTGTGTGAAGAATAGGAAAATATTTGAAATTCAAACATCCATTAACTTAAAGTAGTTATTGAGTACCATTAAGGATTGTTGTTTGAATTTGAATTTGAATTGTCTTACCTTCTATAGAGAAGGTTGCATTTAGTGGAGTTATTTGAATTGTTACTTGCTACCTTTGTTTTTGAAGTTTCGGTATAAGGGAGTTCCAACATGAAGTGTTATGTGTGTTAAGGCAAGGAAGTGATACATTTGAAGTATTATTATTATTGTTTGAAGGAGTGGCTGGGTGACTTGTTGTGTGTGTGTAGTGTGAGTGATGGTGTGAATTGTTGTATATATGAAGTGGTGTTGTGGTAAATTGATTGCACTGTGATTGTGTGTATGTGTGGAGATGTAAGGGTGTTTTAAATTGAAGAGTTACAATGTGTAGTATTAAGTGTGTTGAGGCAAGAAGTTACTACACTTAAATTGTTGGTGTTGTGGATAAAAGTAAGTGCACCGTATGTGGTTTGAAAACTTATGTGGAAGGGGAGAAGTGCATCGTGACTTGAAGGTGTATGTGTGAGGTGTTGTGTCTTTGTAAAGTTAATGAAGGGTGTGTGTGTGTGTGTTTGACGTAGTTTTGTGTGTGTTGTATAGAGAAGTGTTGCTAGTGGCATGAGTGGTGGTGGAACCGTAAGCAAGGGGAGTTATGTAGCGGTGTATAGTGGTGTATTGTGTATGTGTTGAGGTGCTGCATTTTGTGAATTCAAGTAGTGTAAAATCAAGGCAAAAAAAAAAAAAAAAGGAAAGTTAAGTAATAGAATTTGAATTCAAAAAAATAACTAAAGTGTGAAAGTAATTGAACCCATTACTTAAACACCTATGGTTGAATTTAATTCTTAACTACTTGGAAGTGAATGTGTGTACTTCATCCATTTAACTTTACTTGAAGTGACAATAATCATTTCTTATATTGGTTAAGTGTGAGCACCATGAGTGTATAAGGGTATGTTTTTGTGTTGCTTGTAGTGAAGTGTGTTGTTAACTTGTTTAAATTAGTTAATAACCATATCAAATGATGTGTATACTTCTACTACTTTAGTACATCAAGTATTGACTTCCTCTCCAACCATTGATGATGGATAAAGGAAAAAATTGTTCCACACTTCTTGTAGGGTACAAGGAAACTTATGAATAATTGTTGTTGATGGTGGTAGTTGTACTAACGTTGTAGCTGCATCATTAGTAGTGAAGTTGAAACTTGAAACTACCCTGCATCCCGAACCCTATACATTACATTGGTTAAATGATCAAGAGAGTCCTTATGTGACCCCAAGGGCTAGGGTACCCTTCAGAATAGGGGACAAGTACTATGATGAACTTGAATGTGATATTATTCCTATGTGTACATCCCATATATTGCTTTGTAGGCCATGGTTGTATGATAGGATAGTATTACATGATGGGTATTGAAATACTTATATGTTCCAACAGGATAGTAAACGTATAGTATTGAGCCCTATGTCGCCATCAGAGGTCTAGAAGATGCAAAGACAGATAAGACAACTATCAAAGATTCCTGAGGATCATAGCCACATGATCAAATCTTCAGAGGTTCCTAAGGTTTCTAGTTACACTAGCTAACCCATAGAGCACAAAACTTGTCAGACACAGAAGTTCCAACCTTTAGAGGATCCTGATGATCAGAGTCAGATGAGCAAACCACCAGAGGACCAAACTATTCATGGGCAATTATGTTCACCTTTAGTGGTACTAGAGGCTCATAATCAATTGAATAAACCATTAAAGGATTCTGAGGGTTAGAGTTAAATGAGCCCATCATCAAAGGGCCAGACTATTCAAAGACAATTGTGTCTACCTTCAAAGGTTTCAGAGGGCCATGAGTAGTCAAGCCAACCATTAAAGGGACATGAGGGTCAACAACATACAGATGAGTTAGAAAAGGAGGCAACAATATTAGTGGAAAGGATTGAGATAGGGAAGACCTTAGTGGATAATGGATCATTATTTGTATTGCAAATAAGATACATCCTAAAAATGGAGGAGAGAAAGCAAACACCCCTTGTGGTATTTCAGATATTGGGATTCTACAATAATGCTTCTTCAGATGCTTTGCTAAGAGGATACAGACTCTCCACTGTAGTTGATCTATCAGATTTGAGGACAAATCTTTTTTAGGCTCGAGGAGATGATAGGAATCAAAATCTTACAAGACCTATCATTAGGGCAAGAGCTAAAGGATTTCAAATCTTGGCGATGAGGGTCCTTTTTTAGCAAACCGACCCCAGAATTATTTGTTTACTAACATCTTTTCTATTACTCATGTATTGTATATTCCAACAAGCACATTTATTAGGCTTTACAGGGCGGTGGACAAACTCACTAAGACTTAGCTTGTGGGTTATCCATGGACCGACCTAAACCAAAGATGAGTTGGACCGACAAGTTGATTTAAAGACCCGACATGTTAAGGACTATTTTTGTTTGTTTGCTATTTTTCTTCGAACCATTTATGTTGTAAGTTTTTAGAACATTTTTAATTGGTTATAATTTGTGTTTTAAGACCTGCCACCTTATAGTAGCATAATTGTAATTTTTAAAGTGTTTTTACCCTAATAGGAGCAAGTATAAATACTTGCTAACTAGGGTTTCAGAGGGACATTATCTTTTAACATCAAATTATACACTTTTTGGCCATAGGAGACACCCTCTTACAAGCTTCTACTCTTATCAATTTCAAGCATGGAATTGTGTTGAGTTAGCTTAAGAATCCTTGTGAGTTATATCAAGGTCATTTCTAAGTTGCATCCAATTATATCTTGTGAGTAATATTTAGTTTGTGATTGGATTGGTTCTTATTGTTTTTGTTTCACACAATTAGGGTCCCTTTAGTCAATATATGGTTCATACCATTTGTTAATTGAAAATTGGAATCAATTGTGTTGTTTATTGGATTGGTCTTTGTTTAAGTATTACACGCCATTTAGAGTTGTTTGTTCCTTATTTACACTTTATTTGGAGAATTGTTCATCAATTTGTTATGCCATATTTGTGGAGTTATCTAGTTGATTCAACAATTGGAATGTGTACATTGTGCTTTAGATTTTAGGCACGTCACATTATTAGATAAAAGTGGCCATTTGTAGATGTCTAGGCTGATACATCCAAGTTAGGTTCCCCTACTGCTGGAATCACAAGGTAGATTCCCATCAAAGAAGAAGACCTTATTATTGGGATGATATGAGTTAGAGAAGGCCATAGCAGATGAGGGACCAATATATTTATTACAGATGAGGTATACTCTAAAGATGGAGAAGCATGAGCATTTACCCCTTGTGGTATCTCAGGTACTGGATGACTACAGTGATCTTTTAATTGATAAATTGCCAGGAGGATATAGTGTCTCTACTACTATTAATGTTATAGATTTGTCACCTTATTTACTTGATGATGTTCATGAAGACCTATCAGATTTGAGGGTAAATCTTCCACAAGCTCAAGGAGATGATAGGAATCATATACCTACAGAACTCATCACTAGGAAAAGAGTCAAAGGATTACAAAATTTGGTAAGGAAGGCCCTCTTTAAATAATTAGACCCCAAGGATATTTGTTTAATATCTTCTTTTCTATTGTATATTTGTTGTGCATTCCAGTAGGTACATTTATTGATTTTTACATGACAGTGGATAAATTCACTAATACTCAGTTTGTGGGTCATTCATGAACCTACATGAATAAAAGAAGAACTGGTCTAATATTGTTCCATGGAGGTGTAAGAAGCCAACTACTTATGAGGATTTACTTGTAATTTCCTTTAGTTCCAAAAACCGGCACACTTGTTATTTTTCACTTGTAATTTTCTTTGTTAAATTTGCCCTATTTAGAGCAAGTATAAATACTTGCAAAGTAAGGTTAGAAGGGAGCTTTTGTTAACATTACACATTTGTCTTTTGTTGCAGTGGGAGCCTCTCGTCATGCCATCTTACTCTTATCAATTTCACTTGTGAAATTATGGCGAGTTGGCTTAAGGAATTCTTGTGAGTCATATCAAGATTTCTTAAGTTGCATCCGATTATTACTAGTGAGTAATATTTAGTTATAATTGGTTGATTTTGTTTGTTCCTTTCATGCCAAATTAGGGTTCATGTATTGTTAGGTTTTCAAGCTAATTGTAAGGATTAGAATTGAATTGTTCCTTTATATTTGATTGGTATTGGAATCTCCTTATAGTACTTCTAATTTGATTCACACCATTAAGGGTTGTTGGTCCTTGATTTCATGCCTTTTGGGGATTTTATCTACAACTTGTTTATGCCATTTTAATTGGAATAGAATCAATTATACGTTTGTTTTTGTTGATTGGTACTGACATCCGTAAAGCACATCATATTTTTTGGTATCAAAGCAAATTGTTTCATCAAAATTACGGTTCACATAGCAATTAGAATCACACCATATTATAGGCTTTGTTTAGTTGATTCTTCAATTAGCTTTGTGTACTTGTAATTGGATCTTTGAAGCACATCATAGATGCAAAGACACAATTATAGATACAAACACATAAAGATAGATACATATGCATACACATTTACATACACATTGATAAAGACAAACGTATATAAACAGATAGAGAGAAACATAGACACAAATATAGACATAAAAAAAAAAAAAGAGATAGACACATAGAACCAGACAAAGACACATAGATAAAGACATAGAAAGAAATAAACATAGAAACATAGAGATGCACACGAAAATGGGAATGCACACACATACACAAACACAAATGCACACATACATGTGCACACACACACACACACATAGACAAAGACCAAGACAAAGACACAAGCATGGACACAAAAATAGACTAATATAGAGACCTAAATAGACACACAAACACACGTATGTAAGGCATAGGCATAGATACACACATAGAGAGACACTTACAAACATAGACATGCGCACATAAATGCATACAAACACAAAGACAAAGAGATAGAAAAAGACACAAAAAGAGATAGAGACACAAGCACAAGCACATGCATAGATCAAAGCATAGCCATAGACACAAATACACAAACAAAGGTGTGGATATAGACACATAAACACACAAACAAAAACAAAAAGAGATAAAGATAAAGACAAAGAAAGAGCTATAGATATAAATAAAGACACAGATAAAGATAAAGACACAAATTGACACACTAACACTAACATAGACACAAATAAAGGCACAAACATAGATACAAACACAAAGATAAACAATGGCACAGTTACAAAGACACAAACAGAGGCACATACATAAATAGTGATAGATGGGTGTCGAATCCAACAAAAATAAAAACCTACTCCTAGACAATTATATGATTTGCATATAGTGATGAGTAGGGTCGAATCCACAGGGATTGGTTAAATATATTTCTATTCAAAGAGAATAAAGAAGAAAAGAAAAATGGGGGGTTTGTTTGTGAGTCAAATAATGTTGAAACAAAATAATAAAGTCGAATATTGATAAAAGCCTAGCCAAAGGAATCAAGATAATTTAATTCTAGGAATTGATCATCGATGCAAATGTTTTCTATTCTTATTTCTAGATAAACTGGTTATGGTTATTAACAAGCTCTAACAACCTATCTCTCCTTACCTCTTCGATAATCAAAACAAGCTCTTTGATTACTTCTCTTATCGATTAGACAACCCTAAACAAGCTCTTAGGATTTAATCTATCAATAGCCTTAAAAACAAGAGAGACCACCAATTCATGCCAGTAGATTATAAGATAACCTATTTAAACAAGATCATACATCTCCATAACATGAATTCGATCATCTATTTTATAACTAAACATGTTATTGTGTCACCGAGACTAGAACTATCAAACAATTACGGATTTGACGTGCTAGTTGACAATATATTAACTTGCTAATTGAGTAGAAGAGCTCTAATTCATACCAATCAACAAAGATAATAATGACAAGACGTTCAGAAGATATATGAATATCTAAAAACAAAGAATAGATTAAAGTCAACTCAATTAGATCTCACAATTCGTGGAGAATCAAACTTCTATGACCCTTTGGCTAGAAAAACTACTTAGCTACGCATGTTCATAATCAAAACGAAAATTAAAAATAAAAACATAACAAGCCTCTGTTCCCGGCTG